>PVKB01001478.1:342242-411675 GCA_004027205.1 Ctenodactylus gundi
TTTTTTTTTTTTTTTTTTTTTTTTTTTTTTTTTTTTTTTTTTTTTTTTTTTTTTTTTTTTGTTTCTTTGTTTTTGAGACAGGGGCTTGTTCTGCGGCCCAGGCTGGTCTGAACTCACTATGGAGCCCAGGCTGGCCTTGGACTCATGGCAATCCTCCTGCTTCAGCCTCCCGAGTGCTGGGATTACAGCGTGCGCCACCATGCCCAGTTTATGTGGTGCTGGGAAATTGAACTTGGGTACTTAGCACTTGACTTAGCGCTTGCTCAAGCGCTTTAACCGCTGAGCCATTCCTCCAGCCCCTTTCTCTAACTTTTTTAAGGTGACTACTTAGGCTGTTGATTTTTACAGCTTTCTTTTCTAACGTAAGTTTCCCTTCGAGCACTGCTATCGCCACACCAAACTGGTTTTGGCATGTTTTAGTTATCACATTCAATACATTTTCTAATTTTTCTAGTAATTTTGTCTCTAACCCATTAATTTTTGGAACCGTGTGTCTTAATTTCCAAATCTGTAGAATTTTTCCAGAAATTGTGTCAATGCTGTCATCCACTGGCATCCAAGGGGAGTTGGTTCCAGAGCCTCCTGTGGGTCCCACATCTGTGAATTCTCAAGTCCAGTATGTAAAATGTCATAGTATTCACACATAAGTTACTCATGTCCTCCCATACACTTTGACTTCTGAGGTACTTCTAATATCAAATACAATGTAAAGGTTTGTGGACAGTTGTCATAGTGTATTATTGGGAATGACAAAATTTGTACATGTTCAATACAGCTAAAATATTTTTCTAAATATTTTTTAAATCTGCAATTGATTGAATCTGTGAGACAAAACCTACAGAGAGGGAGAAATGACAGCATTGATTTCTAAGTTGATTTCACTTAATCACAGAATACAATTCATTATTTTAATCCTTTTAACTTTATTGAAAGTTGTTTTATGACTCAATGTAGTCTACCATGTTAAATGTAACAGCTACACTTAAAATGTGCATTCTACAATTTTTGGATGTAATGTTTTATAATTGTAATTATCTGTTGGCTGTGTTGTGGTATTTTATCTTTGTCTATGGATAACATGACTACTTCAAAAGATAGGGACTAATTGACTTTTAAATATTAAATTCCATTTTTGTCATTTTGGATGTCATCAAATATCTCCAAAAAGACATTTCCTAAATTTTGAGTGTAAATTAAATTAAATTTAGTTTGAATAACGTTTAAATAGCTGGTTTCCTGTAGGTTGTCACTTTTCTTCTCCACACTAGCACATTGCTATGTCCCATTATCTAGGGCAAGTCACTTCAGCTCAGTTTTTTTTGATTAAGTGGGGCTTTTATTCTGAATCTCATAAATAATTTAGCAGGAGAGGCAATCTCCACTTTCTTTTAGCCAAAAAAGAAGAAGAAAACAAGTATAAACCATGTTATTTTAACTTTCAAAATTTGCTTATGGGTGTTAAGCCTGTTAATAGACATCAGACAAATTTTTTGTTTAATAATATTTTAATTGTACAGATTTATAGGTTACAATGTGTTAATTTGGTACATGTGTATAGTATATAATAAAATCAATAGTTAACGTTTTCATTTTAAATATATGAAAAGCTTTTGATTAATATCTACTAATTCTATGTATTTTTGGATATAGTGTGATATCTCAAAGTGTACTATATGCACTGATTAAGTCGGGATAGGATAATTAGTATTTCATCTTCTTGTCATTACTTCGTGTTTGGAGTCTTTGAGCATCTCTCATCTTTCCTGGTGATTCATAAAATTTTTAGTAGTTTGTATGAATTAGAGCTACCCCATTATTCTATAGCACACCAGGACTTCTATTTCTATTTAACTGTATGTGAGTAGCTGTTATACAGCTGTTCTGCTCCCAGGTACATTGCCAAAGGAAATGATACCAGCAGATGAAAGGCTCACCTGCATGCCCATGTTCGGTGCATTACTCACCATTGTTAAGATGTGGAATCAACCAGGAGGCCCACGAATGGATGAACAAAAGAATACAATGTATATAGAGTATAGTATTATCCAGATCCTCCAAAGAATTACATTATGTACTTTGTGACAAATTCAATGAAACTATATGATGTGAAATAAGTGAGACATGGGTATAAAAATACCATGTGTTCTCTTCCATAAATAGACCCTAAAAAAAGACAACTGGATCATATAACAATGACAGGGTAGGGAGAAGGTGGGAGATTAGATAGTGGGTACTCAAAACTATTGTTGAATATTGTTCTGAGAGGGCAAATTAACAATAAAAGCATTGACTGTAACAGATAGATTTAAAAATTAAGTTGAAAGCTTTTAGTGTTAATAGACATGTTTTGATATTTGAATTCATGAGCATTTCTCAAAAAGCTTCCAGCTATTTGATTGACCAAAAGTATAAAGCATTACTCATAACACAAAGAAAGACATTCAGACACAACTGCAACACGATTGTGTGTTTTCGAAAAATTATTTAAACTCTTTGGAAGTTGATTTCTAACTCAACCATATCTTTTGTTTCTAGATATTTTTAACCAATTCATCTTCATTTTTTAAAGAAAATGAAGAGTAAATATTTTAGAGTATACAGAAGTTACACAATAGGAAATAATTCAGATCTCCATCTAGTTTTTGCGGGTACTCAGATTTGCATCGATCAAGTCAGAATAGGGCAATGAACATTAGATAGGATAAGGAACCAGCACAGGCACAGTTGTCCGGTGTCAATCTCTCTCTCTCTCTCTCTCTCTCTCTCTCTCTCTCTCTCTCTCTCAACCTCCAAACTGAATATCCTGTGTTAGCAGTGGAGCAGTTTGTGCATCCTCCCCATTCATAGCCCTACTGGAGTCTTTAATAGTGCTTGAATGGAGAAGGGTAGTTGGTAATAATATTCTTACTCTTTCTCTCTTTTCTGCATATCTCTGTATAAGAAAGTGGCTTATATGCATGTCATTATTGCTTCCAGGGGTTTTATTTTAATACAGAGGACTCTTGATTTGGAACACTGACAAAATCAAGTGTGATTACAGCCTCTGGACCAGGATTTACTCAAAAAGTCTTTGAAAAACCTTAAAATAGGAACCAGTCTAAGGCCCGGTTCTCTGGAATTACATCGAGAAAAAGGAAGATTCACATGAATGTGATACCAAGGAGCAGTCCCAGGGTAAACTGGCGGAGAGTTGGGGAGTAAGATTAGAAAGGGAAAGAAGCTTAGCATGAATGTGATGTCAGGTAAATTCTCATTGATGACAACTCTGGCTCAACCCGTAAGAGAATTTTGGTAAGCTACGCAAGCTCCAATGACTCAGGATAATTTGGGGAATCAAGATGCCAGGTTCAAGTTTCCACCAGTTGATTCCATTAAATTTTAGAATCTCATATTTTTCAGTCAAGTCCTAACTTTCACATAGAAACAAAACAAATCACAATAAAATAAACACAACAAACCCCACAAGGCTGAATATGACTGATGTAATTTTTGAGCTCCTACAATTTTTTTGGAGTTTAATTTTAAGCCATAACAGTTACTACAAAAAAGAAAAATTCACTTCAAGTGTATCACGCACACTTTTCTTTTCTTGGAACATGAGTTGAGCAAGCCGGTGGAGCTGACCTAATCATTTCCTTGAAGAGCTGGGACTGCACAGGAGCAGCCATTTCACGTCAGAGGTATAGTTGTCATCATTCCTGTAGCAGTCAGCAACACACTTAATGCTCTGTTACAATCAACGATACTTGACACTTGGTTTGCTACAGTATCACTGTGTGTATTGAATTACTAGCATCTTCCTTTCCTTAAAAGCTTAACCCTGTGCTCAAGTTCAAGAGTGTACAACCACTTTGGAAAGCAGTATGGAGATTGCTGAAAAGATTGGAAATAAATATCTCCTTCAATCCAGAAATACCTCTCCTGGGAAAATTCCCAAAAGAGTTAAAAACAACACATACAGAGTTACATGTATACCCATGTTCATAGCAGCGCAACTAACAACAGCTAAAATACGGAAGACACCAAAATACTCATCGACAGACCAGTGGATACATAAACTGTGGTTTTTATACACAATGGAATACATCGGAATGCATCTCTAAAGTCCAACAGTGTGGAGGCTTTTGTGGGCAAATGGAAGAAACTTGAGAACATCATGCTTAGTGAAGTGAGTCAGAAGCAGAAGGTGAAACATCGAATGGTCTCTCTGATATGAGAGACCCGGATCACAACTATCTCATGGAACTTAAAGTGAAAAACAGAGGGAACTAAGTGGGTGCGGCTGGCAGGGATGGAGGACTGGGTGGGGGGAGGGGCGAAAGGAGAGTGGGAAAGTTCCTATTACCTTGACAAGAAAAGTAGGTGCACAAAATGCTCAACTTCAATGTAAGCCTTAAATTTTGCAATTATACATATTGATATAAACAAACAAAAAAGAGTGTGACCGAAGCAGTACTAAAATTCCAGTTTTAAAGGTCTGTCTCCTGGGACTATATTAGTCATGGTCCCATCTGGAGAAAGAAACCACACAATAGTTGGAACAGGGAAAGTTCAATACAAAGAATTATTGATTACAATAATCTCTTCTTATCTGAGGCTTCCTTTTTCATGATTTTCGTTACCCTTGGTCAACCATACTCTAATATATTAAATGGAAAACTCAAGAAATAAACAGTTCATAAGTTTTAAGTAGTATGCTGTTGAAGTTTGGGTCTGGAGCATCCTCCCAAGGCCTCCTATCCCTATGGATACCATATACTGTTGGGAGGTGGAGCCTGCCAGGAAGGGGCAAACCCTTGGGGCTTTAACTTGAGAAGTGTGTGCTGGTTCTGCCCTTCCTCCCATACTTGTCTCTGTTCTTCCATGCTGTGAGAGGCTCTGGCTCTGGCCTTGCCATGTAATTCCTCCATTTCTTGGCTACCTACCTGTGAATGCACTGTGACCTTCTGAAACTGTGAGCTAAAATAAATCTTTCCTTCTCAAAGTTGTGGATATAGAATATTCTGTTCCATCAATAAGAAAGCAACTAAGGCAGAAATTTGTACCAGAGAAATGGAGTCCTTGCTGTAACTTTACCTGACAATGTGGTGTGAAAGCCTTTGGAACTGGTTTGCAGGAGAAAATTGGAAAGGTTTGAGGATGCTGTCTAGAGAAACCTTGGAATGCTCTGAGCTGAGCTTGGTGGGAGATTCTGGTTGGAGCTCAGAGGACCAAAATGCTGATAGAAGTGAATTGTAAAGGCCAAGCTCAAGAAGTTTCATATGGGAAGGAGAATTGCTTTGGTACGTGATCTAAAATTCATGTGTGCTATGCTCTGGCAGAAAGTTTATTGGCATTTTCCCCTATCTAGAGACTGACTTTACTTGAGACTGAGATTAAGGGCAGTGAACTACTTAATCTGGGAGAGGAAGTCTCAAAGCAACCCAATGTTCATGCTATCACTTGGTCACTATTTGTTGCTGTTGTACCTGAGTGAGACAATAGCACACTGGACAAGTGCCACTGACTCAGAAGAGGTTAGGAATCTTTTATTCAGTTGGTGACTGAGAATGGGCTCATGTCCCAAAGAATTCTGTCTTGAGGGGGAATGTAGTAGGATTTACAAGGGTAAAAACTACAAGAATAGGAAGACACAAAAATTCGATAGCACCTGTGTGTAAAGGAGAAGGGGTACAACTGTAGTGGACTAATGGTTATTCAGGATTTATTCCTGTGCCTGGTTTCCAGGCAAGATTTCTGATAATAACTTATGGGGCAGGAGGACAGCAGAGGGTGAGTCACTGGGTCATGAGGCAGCTATATGGGCTGCTGCTGGCGGTGTATACAGGAGGAGTGACTGGGACAAAGAAGACATTAGAGAAAATCTAAAACGGTGGAGCTCCTGCCACGTCATGGTTTTTAGTCAACTTTATGGAAAAATGCAGGAAAAAACATGGCAGAGAAAAATGATATAAAAAATTTGCTGTTTTGCCAAATTGAAAGGGCCTACAGTGGCTGGGCAGATGTGCATGAGGAAGCTAAAGAGATTAGCATTAAAATGAATCCAAGCACTTACCATCAGGACTGTAGAAAAAAATGCCTTAAGGGCATTTCAAAAGTCAACAAGACCCCAGCCTTTACCAGGTCAAGGGTGGAGAGGCAAAACTGACACGTGTACCTCAGGGCCAAAGGGAAAAATATTTGCAAAAGATGAGTCACCTGTAGTTCAACCATTTAAAACTTGGGGACCTGAACAGCAATTGTCCAAGGAGGTCAATCTACAGTTCAAGCCAGTAGCAAACCTTAGCAATGTGCATGCAACTCTGGTTTTGCATGCTTTCAGAGCACCAGAGTTGAGGGGTTACAGAGGCTTCTGCCCAGATTTCATAGGAACACATTTCAGGCAGTGTCCTCCAAGGTGCAAAGTTGTAAAGGAGAAGCCTTAGGTGCAATAGAGACCCTGGAAATTTGGAGAAGCCAGGAGCATGGATTATTCTCTGAGGATGGCTGCAGGCTGTGGGTGAGGCTGACCAAAGGAGAAAAGAAAGGGGTTGTAGCCAGAAGGGATGTTATAGAGAGCGGGCCACCCAAGCCCTCTGGAATTCATTTCTTGCCACAGTTTATCCCAGGTGTTGACATGGGACTATAGGTTTTAACCCTTGCCCTGTTGGGTTTAGAACTTACTTTGCTCTAATTGCCTTTTATTCTTCTATTCCTCCCTTTTGGAATGAGAATATTTACCCCGTGCCCCTGTATGTTGAAAGTGCTTAACTCTTTGGTCTTCATAGGCGCTCAGAGCTGAGAGTTTGCCGTGTGTCTCAGAGAAGACCTTAAATTTGGACTTTTTAGCAGTACATTTTGTGTAAGGAGGTTAACATGGGTTTTTGGTGTCATGGGTGGAATGTTGGGGTTTGGGTCTGGAGTATCCCTCAAAAGCCTCTTGTGCCTATAGATACCATGTACTATAGGGAGGTAGGGCCTGGCTGGAAGATGTGGGTGCTTGGGGATTGAGCTGGAGGGGTGGGTGCTGGTTCTACTCTTCCTCCAACACTTGGCTATGAGGAACTCTGGCTTTGTCCCTGCCATGATTTTTTCATCTGCTCACCATTTTCTGTTTTCCAGCTGTTCACCTTTGAATGAACTATGACTTTCTGAAACTGTGAACTAAAATAAATCTTTTTCTCCCTTAAGTTGTGGGTATCAGCTACTTTGTCCCAGCAATGAAGAAGTAACTGAGATATATGCCATTCCTTCCCCCCACCTCAGGATTATTCTGATTATTAGTATACGCTTGTGATACATAGTAATTGCAGTCAACCTGGGAATTTGGTGCGTGCACATATCACATCTTAGTCATTTTTACTTCCCTTTTCTCTTTTGCCCTCCTGTCCTCTCAATTCCCCCAGACTCTTTCCCATCTCCACAAAGTCTGCCTCCCCATGACACAGCATTCTGAGTCCTGTGATGAAGTATCCTGTTGCCACATTCTCTCTTGCCTGGATGTGAATTGTCCCGTTGTCCCGTGTATTCATGCTAGACACAACACCTACCTTTTTTCCACTTAGCAGTCATCTTGTTGTCAGATCTACTGTGGCAGAATTATTTGTGACTTCATAAGAGAAGAAAAACATGTTATGCTGAAGTTGCTAAGATGTACAGTAAGTTGTTTTAAATCTCTTATGGAACCTAATTTATACATAAACTAAATTTGATCAGACATGCATGCATAGGAAAAACATAGTTCATAAGGGCTCAGTACTGTTCACAGTTTCAGGCATCCACTGGGGGTCAAGGAATGTATTTTGCAGAATAGGAGGAAATACTGCATAATAGCAAAGCTGCCTGTTGAGGGGTAAAGAGAACTTCAAGGACTATGAGAATAGTTACATAAGGAATGGCTATTGTTCCTGGGGCGGAGGCTGAGCACTGAGGGAAAGAATAAAATGTCAAGTCCCCAAACTCCAACCAGGCTGAGGATCAAGGTCTCTCTAAAGAGGGTGTGGATGTGGCCCATTTTTCTTCAGAAAAATGTTCTCGGTGCCATGTTGGCCAAGTTCCTGGCCAACTGTCCTCTATGTTGCTGAAAGTCGCTCAATATGGAAAGGTGCTGTCCTAGCGGTATCTGCTGGGAAACCTCCCTCTGGTTGACCTAAAAAAACTATTCCCAGGAGGAAGTCACACTATGGAACTTTCTCAAAAGTTGTCAGTGGGGATGGTACTGGGAAGTGGTCCTCTGGTTTGTTAGGGGGAAGTGCCCTGGAACATGCTGGTGGCAAGTACCACCTGGTGTCTCAATCTCAGAGCCTCTGATTACTGCACAGTAGATGTGCAAGCCCAGAAGAGCCTATTGGTTGCCTCTCTCCTTCCTCTTTCCTTCTCTCCTTTTCCTAGTTTTTCTGTGTAATCCTTTAACCAAAGGCAGGTTCTTCAGAAGGCTCTAGAAAGCACATTTTTCCCCATAAATCTGGCCATCCAAATTTGTTTATTGTTGTTTTGGATATATTGAGGCATCATTTCAACTCTGAAAAGTAGACTTGACAGAAGCAGGAATGAAAAAAAACAGAATCATATTTTTATGAGGAGATTAGCTTTCTCTGCTGCTCACAATTTATATCAAGTTTTTTTCCATTACATATGACAAAAAGTAGTACTTCTGCAGAGAGATTAGCATAAGTGAGAAGAACCCAAGGTTAGAAGACATAATACCTGGTCCTTAAGACTCTAGTTTTCTTCTCTTTCAAGTAGGAATAGCTTCCACCTGTTCGCTTATTTATTAGTTCTTTCTGCACTTTTTCTTTGATGTTTACTTTGTGCCAGGCAATGAACTAAGCCTAGAGATGGATAGCCTATACGGCATTATCCTTCTCCTGGGATGGGCTAGCTCATGGTTCTGAAAATGTAATGTAATGTCCCATTGCAGGGAGTTCTCATAAAAGTCAAATTAGATAATGGATTGTAGGCACTTTGAAAAAGGCAAAAAATATAACACCTTAAATTTAAAAGGTTATAACAATATTAACATCATAATTGTCACTATCCCAGGGTGGCGACTGAGTTATTATTATTATTTTTATTCATTAGCACTGGGCTAAGAGGGACATCAAGATTCAGATAGAGTTGAGCATTTGTATTCCAAGGAATGTTGCCTGTAAATTGACAATCATTAAAATTAACCTGTGAAGTTAATTACTGTGTCTGACAAGGATGGCTTTCAGCTTTGTGCAGTTATGTTCTTGACCAGATGAGGTCTTCCTTTTATTAGTTTATGAGTCACAGGGCAAGCGTGTATCCTGTACTGTGAATGCCAAATGAGGATCAAGGAGCTGGAATGGCTTCTGGCCCTGAAGAAAAAATCTTTTTTTGGCACACTGAGGTTTGGTGTTTACTGTGAACACAGCAGAATTTACTGATGCTCAGGGTGCAACCAAACTCTAAAACACTTGCTTTCTGTCTACCGTGACCTGTTCCCTTTCTTCTCTGATGCTTCGGCTTCTAGAGTTTTGTCAGGATGCTAGATCCCCTTCAATAGTGCCCCCCTGCAAGCCCCCTCTTTCAATTACCAAGACTTCATCAGCTCTCTGGGAAGAAAATTACATCATCCTCACCACAGACTACTTGGAGCTTTGGGCGCTCTGTAGCTGCTCATGTCCTTTTCAGTCCCTTTAACCAAGGAGAAGAGTGACAGATTGCTGGCTGAGTATGTCAGAGTGGCTGTTTGCTAATGATTGCTATAAATTCTGAAAATAATAATAGCAATCATAAATAATATAAAACAATAGCGCTGCACCAGCTGGTATTCATGCTCTCAGATTCTTATTTGGAGAATTAGAAAAAGATGTCAGAGGAGACTCACAAGAATTTTGGATCACGTAACGCCACTTGACCACAAAGACGTGACAAGTGGTAACAAGCAGGGTGTTTCTTGAAGGGCAGACAGAGACAAGAACAACTGTCCCGCGAAGTCACCCATCCTACATCAAAGCAGAGTACGGTACAAATAAAGCTTTGTTGTATTAGGTTGTTGAGATTTTGGGATTTGTTATAAGGGTGTAGCATTAGCTGTATACAATCACTTACATCTTTACTGTTTGTTTATTTTTATAAACTAAGCATTGGAAACTCCGTGACCAATTTAGATCTAGTTAAAAATATTTATAATGGGGCAGAAGGCATAGCTTAGTGTTTAAAGTGCTTGCTTAGCAACCTCAAGGCGTTGAATTTGTTTCCCCAGTAACACATAAAATAAGTGTGGTGGTGTACACCTGTAATCCCAGCAGCACTTAAGAGACTGAAGCAGCAGGATTGCTGTGAGTGCAAGGTTAATGTAGCCTGGGTTAAATAGTGAGTTTAGAACCAGCCTGAACTACAGGGCAAGACTCTCCCCTCTCAAAAATTATCATTCACTGTTTTTTTTAAACCAAGTTGTCATGTTTTGAGATTGAAAAAAGATAAAATAGTAACTTTTAGAAGCTTGATCTACATGATTCAGGGGCACTGCCCATAGGGTAATTCCACATTTCAGATGGGGGCTTAGCTTACTGAGTTAAGTGGCTTCCCAACTTTTGTCCAAAGTTAGTTCATTCCTGAGAAATTAATCCTATATGACAAAAACCTATTTCTTTCTTATATTTTAAAAGAAGGCTATTAATCATGAAGAATGACTTACAGGTTTAGTATTTATAATCTACTTAAACTTAGTAAGCATAAATCATATAGAGATATTGGCTGGTTTGTGTATTGTAAATTCTATAAAGCATTTTTATCTAAATTAAGTTTTTATATTAGGGAAGACTAATTATGATTGTATTGATTTCTTTAATCTATCATTAAACAGTCTGAGTTCTTGACTGTGAGCAGCAGAAACTGTCTATACCTAGTTGGATAGACCTGTGTCATAATGTGGCCGTCAGAGTTGGGAAAGAAAATTCCAACCTTTTTGTCTCACGGAAGCGACAGAACACTGTGTTCTACTAATTCCACACACATAGGAGAATTCTATTAAAATGAGAATTTTGCCAACCCAGAAAAAACAAAAACACAAAAAGCCAATCAAATGAAAAACAGTAATACAAACCAAAAAGAAATAAAACCTGCCAATAAATGCCTATGCCTTACAAAACATAAAATAATTAAATTTATTTAACAGAAGGATTTCTGAATGTACAGAAACAAATGAAAAGTACAGATTTACCTACAATAACCAGTAGAAGAAAAGCTCTTACTTAAAATTAAGCCTCTCCCAATGAGTATAAGAAGTGTATATTACAATATAACTGCTTTTAGGTTAGAAATCAGATTTTTTTTCTGATGTAAAATCTTTTATGAAGCTCTGATACACCAGATAGAAATACTCAGGTAAAGCAAGTATAGGTTCAGAATTCAGTTGCTAAATATTCTACCTTCCGGGGCCCCAGTGGCCATGAGATGCCTCGTCAGGAATCTAGGGCTCCTGCATGATTATTTGATCATTAGAATGGCTCCTTTGAATTAGATTTTGAATTTCTGATAAATTGTGCATGTAAATCACTCACCTACCAGTAACAGATGAACTTAAAAACAAGAGAGCAAAAAGAGTGTAAAAACTCCAAATTGAACCAAAGAGCAAAGCTGAAACCTGTGTGTTCTCGTCTACTCACCATGTCAGGGAACCAAAACAATGAAAAAAATCAATCTGAGCAAAAACAACTTTCTATCAAGATTACAAGTGAGATAGCTTCTTCTCCTTTGCATGTTAATTGAAACTGGAATTTATGATCTGTGATATGATCATCAATCAGTCTTAACTGCATTTTGCAGATAGTAGCAGCTGTGGATCGGGGTGCTGGGCTTGATGTTGTCCAGCGATTATGTCATCCTGGCATACTACACTTGGATGTGCTTTGAATGATCCAGTTGTTCTTTTTCTTACTAAGCCAATGTTTGCTCAACCTCAGGCATGAATCATGATGGCGTCACTCATGCATTTAGGGGTCAGCGTCCTCCACAGCAGTGAAAAGTTAAGGAAATAATCCATTTTTTTGTCCTTCCTAATTCTATTCTTCTAGAGGCTGAATGAAAAGTGAGAGGAAAAGAAAAAGATTTGGGGCAAAGATCTAGGGGAGTTACTACCAGTGTAAAGGCGAAGAGGGAGGAAGGCCATGGCAGACTCTCCCAGTTCTCTCAGGTGCTACCACCTTTATGAAGGACGGTGTTAAGGTTGGGTGTGGTTTGCCCCAGTAACAGTCAGGTTGAAATTTTCGTCTTACTGTCATATTATTGACACTTAAAAGATATGTTGGGTCATGAGTGAATTACCTTCGTGGGAACATTAATGTGGTCCCTACAAGCCTGGGTGAGTGACCATCAGGGTGGGTTGCTGTGATGCTAGCCTGGTGCCACCGCAGCCCTTCTTGTTCATGTGCTAGTCTAGTAGATGGCCTTGTGCCTACTTGCTCTTCCACTTTCCCTCTGACAGAGGAAGCAGCATGAAGCTCTCATAAGATGTGGCTGCCTGTTCTTGCATTTCCCAGCTCCAGAACCATGACCCAATATACTTCTTTTTAAAAATAAATTTTCCAGTCTCAGGAATTTTGTTACAGCAAGAGGAAATGGACTAAACTCATATGACTGCTCGGAATTCAAAGATACATTTAAGAATCTTTTCCTGGTCCAGATTTCCTGTTCAGTGGAGAGTCAAGTGTCATTAATCATGGAGAAGATTTGCTTCAAGGTTGCTCAGAAAACTTCTGCAATGTCAACATTCAGCCTCTTGGGTCACAAGCTGCTTTTTAGAGCAGTGAATGTGGTTTCTCTGCTCATTCAGCTCAGGGGCTCAGGGGCGCCATTCCCACTGAGCATGGAGAACCACCAAGCTTTCTGATCTTAACAAAATATGAGGTCAAGATGCGGATGTAGGCAGTTGAGTTGGGAGATGAGCCCAAGAACAGCAAACGAGGAAAGACAACGTGAGCCAAAGAAGAGAGAAATGCTGATAGGGATATTTAAAAATGTGGGCTACCCCAAGAGAAGTTAGGACATCGTCCCCCAGGTCCCTCATGGAATTAGGTATCCCATAAGAGAACATGGATGCTTCTGTCTCTCTTGACTAAAGATGCTTTCAGTGATGTTGACCTCTTCTCTGATAACTGAGTACAGCAGGACAAGTTCTCTGAAGGTCTCTAACTGAGAAGAGAGACCCAGGAGCCAAACAGGTGGGAGACTGTCCAAAGCCTAGGAATTGTCTTATACATGCCTGCAGGTGAAACCAACTGGGTCAAAAGCATACATGCTGAGGCATTGCATTAGCTGCCACAGCATTGTATTTAGAATAGAGCCAGGCACCTGAAAGGGACTCTGGAAAAAGTTAGTGAATGTATTAGCTATGTGTGTGTGTGTGTGTGTGTGTGTGTATTTATAAATATAATAGAAACATATTTATATGTACTATGTACTACAAATATACTATATACTATAATACTGTATACTATAATATACTCTATATTCTATAGATAGTACATTTATAATATGTATATACATATATACACTATACTAAGGCAATTTACAACTAAGCAATCTATCCTAAGTAAGAAAATGTCTCTTCAAATATAACACAGAACAAGAGGAAAAAGGAAATAGAAAATGGATGTCTGTGGCTTTCAAAGCTTAGTTCACTCAAATTGTATTTACTGAAGGACTGAAAATGTAGCTAAGTGTTAAAGAACTTGCTTAGTTTATGCAAGGCCCTGGAATCAGTATGCAGCTACACACACAAACACATACAAAACACACACACACACACACACACACACACACACACACACACACACACACAGAACATATTTTTTGAACACCTGTAGTATACTAGTATGCTCTAAGGTGTAGGAAATAGAGCAGTCAGTAAAATTCTCAAGCTTTCTATCCTCCTGAGGTTTGCATTTGAAAGAGAGAGAGAAAGAGAGATCACTAGTAAGATAAATAAGTTAAAACTTTTCACAGAGTACTTGATGGTTTACATGCTATGAAGGAAAATATACCCATAAAGGGATTAGGAGGCGAGGGCTAACACAGGTGCCACAAATGTAAGTGATCTGGGTAAGGAAGGCTCATTCCAAAGGTAACTGGAGAGGGTGAGAGGAAGGGAGTCCTATAGGTGTGTGGGGCGGAGCACTCCAGGGGAAGAAATAGCTTGTACAAGGAACATGCCTGGCGTGGTGGGAAGCAGCCGCCCCCGGGTGAGTAGCAGTGTGAGTGGAAGGGGCTGGGTGGGAAAGGAAACCCCAAGAACGCACACAGCATGCTGGGACCATTCTTGTACAGCTTTACATGCCTCTTGAGGATACATTTGTTTTTCTGTGTGACACAGGAGACCACTGAAAGTTTTTCAGCAAGGATATGGTAAGGATATTTTTCCTCTCTCTCTCTCTTTTTAAACAAAATAAGAGAAAACAGCATAAACTACCTGACTTTACCAAGAAATGGTAAATTATCATGTGAACATGGTGGAATTTATGCATGCCTCCTACCTTAGCTTCTGAGTCCCTCCCCACACAGGGAAATATGTTACACATTGGTTTGATATCTACCCACTTCCTGTCCAGCTGGAGGATCTGGAGGGCCCTAAACATGAATTACAGCCACCAGCTTCTTTAAACATTTTATTTTAAGAGATTTTTTCCAGATTAAATGATGAAATAAACATTTTAGCTTTTATTTGGAAATATGTCTTAGATACTTTCTCATTGCTAGGATGGAAAAGGAGGGAAGATTTACTTTAGTTTATAGTTGCAGAAGGTCACTGTCCATACATGTGTGGCCAACAATGGTGCGCACCTAGTGGGGCACAACCGAGAGCTCTGTCCAGAATGGCAGACAGGAAGCCAAGTGAGTAAGGAAAGGTGGGGTTAGCCTTCCAGGTCCTGCCCTGTGATCTGGCCCTTTGGATCAAGCCCCCGTGTTTTAGCCCCCCATAACCAGGCCCCATTTCTTAACAGTACATATGTATTTTACAACACCCAAGTACACAAGGCTTTTGGGGGACACTCCAGATCCAAATCATAACATTCTTCCCCTAGCCTCCCAAAGATTCATGTGTACCTCCTTATGCAAAATGCATTTAGTCTATCTCTAAGAGTTTCAGTCTTAACATTTTCAGCATTGCTAAAAAGTTCAAGACCAAAGTCTCCTTTGAGATGCAAGGCAAATTCTCAGCTGTGAAAATTTTGAAAAAAATTAAACATTTGCAACACATAATGACACAGGGTAAACATTCTCATTTCAAGAGAACAAAAGAAGAGGATAGAAAGCAATCAGAATAATACAGGAATGAAATTCAGCAGTACAATAACCAAATCCTGCAGTTTCATTAGACTCTTGCTCTGTATCTAGAACCCAGTGCACACTGTGGTGGGATGTGACCTCCAAAGGCTTTGGTGGTCCTGCCCCTGCAGCGTTGCCTCTATTCATAGCCTGTGGGCTTCCTTAGCAAATGATCTGTGTTTCTGGCATCTCCAAATTTACGGTGTCTCCATTATATCTTAGGCTCCTTCACAACTTCACGCATTGCCTCCAGGGGTAGACTGCTGGCCTCTAGCTCTCTTCTGAAATCTGGGTGGAAGTTTCCATGATCCAACTTCGGCATTTTGCATGCTTGTGAAACCAGCATCATATGAATGTTGCCAAGGTCTGCCACTGAGCAGCAGCCTGGCTCCTTTGGTCAATTCCTCCTGAAGCCTCCGAGTTCTTAGATGGCTAAACTCCATTAATCATTAGTTTTTTTCCTTTGGCCTACCGGATGCCGATGCCGTGGGGTGCTACTCTCAGAGCACTACTCTCTGCCTCTCCTCTGTTTGATTGGTAAAGGGTGGGGTCTGTTGATTCCTGATACCCCATCAAGGCATCTTTTCTGTAGTCCTGCTTCCAAGTACTTGACTTCTTTGTAATGCTATTCCCTGTGCTTTTCTGTTCCACCTCTTCAGGCTCTTTTAGTTTGGTAAATATAAAAACCTCTTCAGCATTTTTGTCATTTTTTCCTGCTTTCTGCTGTAGAGTTGTCTAAAAGCTGTAAGCAATATCCACGAAACAGTGTGAACATCGGCTTGACTTGAGACTTCCTCCACCAGATTAAGTAGTCCATCACACTTAATCTCACTTTCAGGCACAGCCTTTGGACAAGGGCAAAATGCTGACACTTTCTGCCACAGGGTAACATGGGCGACTTTAGACCAGTTACCAATAAAGTCCTCCTTCTCATCTGAAACTTCTTGAACCCATCCTTTCCATTTCCCTCTTCTGTCGGCGTTCTTGTTTTCTGAGCTCTGACCAGAATCATCCGACAAGCTCAGTTTGCAGTATTCTGAGGCTTCTGAAGCTAATATTTTCAAACCTTTCCAAATTCATCCCACAACCCAGTTCTAAAGGCTTCTAAACCACAATATTGGGTAAAATCACAGCAGTAGCTCCACTTACCTGGTACTAAATTCTGTCTTAGTTACTTTTTCATTGCTGTGACAGAATACCCAACATCCCCAACTTAAGGGAGGAAAAATTTATTTTAGCTCACAATTTCAGGATGTTACAGCTCACTCATGGGTGGCTGGTAAAGGTGGAAGCACATGGTGGAGAATTAGCTGTTCATGTCATGCCAGATGGAAGCCAAGTGAGGGAAGAACGGTGACTAGCATCCAGTCTTCCAGGTCATGTCCCAGTGATCCACCCCTTCCAGGTCCAGCCACAGTGTCCTGCCCCTTCTGGGTGAAGTCCCAGTGATTCACCTCTTCTGAATCACTTGCCTGGTAATGTGCCACACCAGTGTGACCTACAACATGCCCCTAATCCACTACACACCTGTAATCTCTAACCAATCACACATCTGTCTTCCACTACATACCTATATTTCACCCCTCTTAGCCAGAACCCACCTTTTAACAGCACATAGAATGCATAGATAATCCACAGCATCTAAATATATGAGGATTTTGGGGGGGACATTTCAGATTCAAACCATAATACAGTAGAACAAATCTAGGAACTTCCCACCCTTAAAGGCCTGTGGAAGATCTGTGAAACATATTCTTTGAATTTACCTAACATCTGCTTGTAAATTAATAATATTCCAAATTATATTGTCATACATACTGGGTAGGGTGTTTGTCTGTAAGCAGTAGGAAGCAGTTTAATTGACACGATGCAATGTAGTCTATGGAAAAGCATTGGCTGAAGAACTAAGCCTTGTGAGATTCAGGAATCAGGGAATTTAATGCGAATTGAGTAAAAGAAGTCTTAAAGGGGACTGCTACTGAGCTGAATCTGCTCCAGTTGCTTTTTCCCCAGACCTTGCACAACTTCACTCCAAATTCAAAGTCCTGGCAGAGTGCCTGTGGCCTCACTGGGTCATGCTCAGTGGGCTAGACCAAGAAATAATGAATTATGGCCCACAAGGAAGTATGGGCAATGAAAGATAATTTCTTCAAAGGAAACCTGAGTACTGTCACCAGAGAAATGTGAAACAGTTGCTGAGCAAAGCCAAACAATTGCTGTCCACTAGTCTTTACGTGTACCATTCAATACTATACTGGTTATTATAATTAAGCAACACAAAAGAAATTGAAAGGTGGAGTTCATCAATTTACAACTTAGATTTCAATTGCTGATTAGCTGAATTAATCCCTGCATTATGGTAAGTTGAGGCAGGAGGATCATAATTTTGAGGCCAGCCAGGGAAATTCAGTGACTTTGCAAGAGCCTGTCTCCAAAAATAAATAAATAAATAAATAAATAAATAAATAAATAAATAAAAGGGCTGGTGATATTGCTCAGTGTGAAGGCACTGGTTTGTCTCCTTAGTATCACGCACATACACATACACATAGATCTATGTGTGGTTAATGCCTTCCATATTGGATAGTAGCATGTATATAGAATATTTTCATTGCTATAAAAAGTTCTCTTGAGTTTTACTGCTATATATAGAGTAACAGTAATAAATCCATGTATATTGTTTTAGTACTTTGTATCAGTCATTTAAAAATATACATTTACTTTCACTATGTCCTTTAATTCACATTTCTGCGTTGTGATGCACACAGAGCATGTACTGTTATTTCTACTGTGTAGCTACATAAACCAAGGTTTACATAAGCTGAGAAATGGCACTCAAGGTCACCTAGCCAACTCAAGATCACACAGCCAGAACTGGGACCGAAGCCACTTGCTTCCTCCCACTGCAGGGTGTCCCATGCCAGCCCAAACTTAGATGCTCAGATAATGCATGATTTGATGTAAAAACAACCATTTTCCTGTCACAATTTGAGTTCTTGTAAATTTCCCCATCAATGAAATAACCATGAAACTTCAGCAAATTATCTTTTATGGGGCTTTTTAAGGCTACTTTGCCAAGGGAGCTATAAACCAAGACATAAATATGAAAATGGATTGACAGACAGGAAATATTCCATCAGAGGCTGGAGGAAAACAACATAGGAGGGAAATTCTTGCACACTGCCCTTCTTGAGCGGTGCAGCCTGGGAAGCCAGCTTTCCTGGCATGCACTGTGGCCTGTCTTCCTTCAGTGAGTCTGGGATAGGTAGGAGCACTATTTCTCAGGGGTGCAGTTTAAAGAGCTTTTAAGTCTCATTACCAAACTCCGAAGACTTTATGATGCATTTATAGAAAAATTAGTCTTGTTTCTATAATTTGAAATAGTGTCAGGTCCATGCTAACATTTGTCGGACCTAGGGCAGGAGTATTAATGGATTCTCACATACCTGATGAGTATATCAGAGTTGGCCAAGGGTTATTTTGTTTAATTTGGATAGAAACCACAAATAAGTAAAGTGTAGTTCTTTTTAGTGTTAGTAGCCTGTGTTCTGAGTGCCAGCAGCTATCAGTTCTTAGTGTTAGTTTCCTCTGCCACTCTCTTAGCAGATGGAGCTGTCAGCTACCAGCAGCCCTCAGGAACTCTTCCAGCACTGGAGATGTTGGTTGCTAGTAATTCTCCATTCCTCTGTTGTTCTCTGGCTGCCATCATTGCTACAGTCCTTGCTGATGGCTGCTGTCTGCACTGGCAGTCTTTGGTATCTCCACCTCTTAGAGTACGAGCTCAGCCTGCTTCATTGGAGGTATAAATCACAACAGGCTCAATTATGCCACCCCAAGGAGACTTTTTAGGACTTTAGTTATGGCATAAAGGGGAACAATACACAGGCTGACCCACTAGGGTTAGGGGAGGTTGCCTCTGCGGGACTGGGGAAGTGAGCTCACGCATGCAGAGGGTCAGGATTTGTGTTCAGTTATGGGTAGAGGAGGAATGCTTGGGGATCTCATGGAGGAGGGCTGCAGAGAGTGGAGTCATTCAGACAGATTGAGGGTGAAGTTATCAGGGAAGGACTCAATCTGAAGCTTACTGCAGCCAAAATAATTATCTTCCAGAGCAGTTGTGGGACATCTGATGCAGTTATGGTCAGCTGCAGAGTATTTGGGGTAGGTGTGGGAGAAGGAAAAAGATGTCTCTTGAGGAGTATGGAGTCTTTCTCTCCTGTTTCAATTTGTCTAAATATTTAAGTTATAAATGAAGATAATTTAAGTTATAAACAAAGATAAGCCCATGTGCGAAACCGTGTTCTCACTCTGAGCTCCTCTTGGATCTCCTGGAGTCCTTGTAGGACTAAGCCCTGTACCCCAAGGCTGTGGAGTCGCCCGGTTCTGCTGGACCGGGGAAGTGAGACATGTGCCAGTCTGGAATGAGACTGCCTCAGCCAAAAGCTTCAGAGAACAAGAGGTGGCAAGCTCCCCTTCACCACCCCTCGCTTTCCTGACTAAGGACTTGCAAGTGCTTCACATCTAAACACCTTTCAAACAACACTCTGCCTGAGCAACTGGGAAAGAGGAAACTTAGCTTGGTTTGGAACAGTTGTGTTCTGGTAGGCACAGTGATCTGTGGCAGCCAATCCTTGTCAGGTTCCTCAGGGCAGGGGCTATCCTGTCTTAGCTGTCCTGTGCTTCCCATTCCCCAGCACACAGTCCTCACTCCCACTTCATCACGTCTGGCCCGCAGACCTTGTCCAGTGCGTCCCATGAACAAAGTGGAGGACCTGAGGTCAGGCTGGAGGCAGATATCCAGTCCAGAGTGATTCAGTGATTTGTAGTGTAGGTGCAAAACCATGGGCTGTTATTTATATAACCCGTTATGTACTATCGACATATAAGGTCATCACGGGCTCAGTGCTATTTTTGTTCACTTGTGCCCTCCTGAAGGGGATTCTGGGAGTTAAGCCTATCCTCTCTCTGTGTGGCTGAGTCTCTCTTCTTTCAGCTCCTGGACCTGAGGCCTCCTGAACCTTGTAGACTGAGCCAAAAACCTGTCTTTGTCACCTGACATAGCAGTATACTGAGATGAATACTTCCTCTGCATTGGAGAATCCAGGTGTGGCCATTTGGCCCCAAACAGTGTGTGGCACCCGGTGGGGTGGCAGTTATGCTGGCTGGGTGATCTCCAGCGAGCTCAGAGAAGGCACTGCAGCAGCTAGGGATTCAAGGCATCCGAGTGAGCTCAGGAGTGCGGGTGGGCCTTTGCTGGTTGGGCCTTCCTGACGGCTCTCAAAGAAGCACAGGAGCTGGCTTTATGAGAAGCTGCTCAAGTACAAAAGCAGCAATTGGAAACCTGTATGCAGCAATGGGAACCTGATTCGGGAGTCCTTCTGGCCTTGCTCCTGTCAGCCAAGCAGATAAGCACATCGAGGATCCACCCCTTGCAGTCTGGTCTATTCTTCAAAAGGTGGAGTATGAACAACCTTTGGGAGAAGGCAGGGAAGCCTCGGGAGGCCCCTTTGTGACTGAGTTTATAGCATACACCACCCACACACCATCGAGTTGCAGGACCTTGACAAACAATGCCAGAAGAGGCCCAGGGAGCCCCTATCTGCCTGGCTGCTTTGCCAGTGAGATCTGCTGCTCCCCAAAGGAAGTGGAGAAAGTGGCCTCCATAACACCGCATGCTTCTCTCTGAAAACAGCTCCAAATTAGCTAGTGGCTGATGGCTCAGGTGGGAGACCATTCCCTCATGGAGTGGCTCAAGGCTGCCATGTAGATGGTATGGAAGGACGGAATGCCCAATTCATGGACGATTTGCATTGACTTAGTACAAATCATCTGTGAACTGGGCATGCATGAGGCAATCTTTGATATGGACACACGGGGTCCTGGGGAGTGTTTTACTTCCAGCACGAAGGATGCAGTTTTAGGCACAATCCCCCACTCTATCTGGGTCCCTGGATGCGGTCCGCATGCCATAATCATAAAACCACATTCATGTTATTTCAGCAATGGCTGCCCCAGGAGATGCAGAAGAGCAGGATGCTCCTGCCATCAGGGAGAGTCCTGAGAGCAACGATCGGCAGGGGATGGGATGCAAGGCAAATCGTGTCCTCCAGATGGGACCTAAAAAGGTAACTAGGTACCAGGTTAGGCGAGTGCTAGGTGACCAAAGGACAGGTGTGGAACTGGCAATGTATTAGTTCCCTGCTAATATGCAAAGGGTATTGGCTTTAGAGGACACTTATAGCCAGGGGCACGAGATTCAGAGAAATTCTCCAGGAATTGGTGCTTACATTGATGGGCACGGACACTACACCATCGAGGTAAAACCTATAATTTTTGTCTCTTAGGATAGGCTATTTGCCACCATGTTCCTACACTATGTATGTCTCCCCAGTTTCTGAATACATCCTATGGGTAGATAGGATGTCTGGTCAGTGTGTTCAAATCACAATGGGGGAGTTCTGGTTACAAGTGTGAGTGGTAAAGCTGACAGTGCAGGGACATACACACGCCCCAGCTGTGGCCCCAGCCCTGCCAGATTGTGTTCACGTGCCAATCCTGCCTGCTAGGAGAACATGCTGAGGTTACACAGGCAATGAGGAAGCTGGAGGAAGTGGGCATGGTGTGTAGCACACAAAGCCCTTACAACTCTCAGTACCGTGGTGAAGAGGCCAGACGAGTACTGTATGTCTTATTTACTTTCTCATTGTTGGGACAGAATACTGGACATCCACTACTTTGTTTGGAAAGGTTTATTTTACCTCTCAGTTTCAGAAGGTCACACAGTCCATTCCCAGGTGGGCGGTTGAAAAAATGGTGGAATCACATGGTGGGGCAGCAGCCAGAGCCGGAGATCCAGAGACTGAGCTCTTCGTGGCCCAGCGGAGCAGAATGAAGTCTGAGCGGAAGGACTGAACTAGCACACACGTCTCAGGTCAAGCACCAACCATCCGCCCCTTCCAGCCAGGCCCCACCTCCAAATGTCCTTAGGTACATGAGGCTTGTGAGGGATACCCCAGATCCAAAACACGATACTGCAGATGACAGAGAAGTCAGCTAAGTGACCCCTCAGTGCATGCTGCAGTGCCATCAGTTCCAGACAATATAGGTCAATTAACTATGGCACTTGGACAGTATCGTTACGTTATAGACTTAGCTAATGCTTTTTATCCATAGATAGCATATTGGAAAGTCAGGACCATTTTGCCTTCCCCTGGGAGGCCAGCAATGGACATTTCCAGTGATTCCACAGGGCTATTTGCATAGTCCTACTGTTTGTCATGGATTGGTTGCTAAAGATTTAGCATATGGGCGTGTCCCACAAATATCCACCTGGTGCATGAAATATGGAGGAGTTAAGTCATAGTCAATCATCCGTGTAGACAGCAGTAGCTATCCAGTCCAACACAGATAGTTTGAAACCAGAGTTGGTCAAAGCAGCCAGCGGGCTGAGCTCAGTGCCACACGGATAGCTGTTACCAGAGGAAATGATCCCCTGATAGTGTGTACCATTAGTTGGGCTGTGCACAGGGGTTTGGCATTGTGGATCACAACTTGGATGTCCCAACAATGGTTACTTGTACTCCATCTCTGGTGGGAACAAGCCATGTAGGACGATTTGTGGGCTATAGGTGACATGAAGGAATAGCAGTATATCCCTGTCAGAGCGTGTACCCTTAGCCTCACCTGGAAAAGCTGAGGCAGATGCTTTGGCTTGCATCTGGTGGTTGGGGAGTGCTCCTGCCCAAGTTGTGGCAATATTGCTCCATCATAAGTTGAGACGTGCTGGCGACGAAACCATGTGGACCATAAGTAAATGGCGGGACTTGTGTGTGACTTACTCAGACATACTGGGGGCTAGAAAGGCTGCACAGCCTGCGTACAGGTACGTCCAAGGGAGAGAAGCTGCCTGGCACTCCACAGCTGTTGGTAACAGGACAAATACCCTAAACATGTCAGCACGTGGACTGTATAACCCGTTGCCACCACCCTATGGGTGTGAGCTTGCTGTCACTGCTGTAGACACAGCCTCAGGATTGCTTCTTGCCTTCCCTTGCAAGGTTGCAGATCAAAGGGACACAGCGCGCACTTTGCAGCACTTATGTGCCCATTGTGCCCCGTAGTGATAGAAAGTGATGGGGACTCGCTTTATCAGAACTGGGCCTGGCAAGTGGGCATCAAGTGGATGTTCATGCTCCCTACAGCCCACAGGGAGCAGGCATTCTAGAGGGATACAATGACCTCCTGAAAAACGGACTGCAACTGGGCACACAGCCCCCATCATCAAGGGGGGAAGCACCTGATTACACCAAGTCCTGGAAGTTACCAATGTGTGCCCAAGGAAGGGAGAGGGCTGCACCAGCAGAAGCTTCCCTGCACCGGGCCACAGCCCTAACTCAGCCACAGGTAGCCACTAAAGACATCCTTGTGTCCTTGCTGTGTATGTGGTGGTAACATTGCCAGCTCAACTCCGCTTAGAGAGGAGGGACAAGGGAGAGTGGACTTGGCTATGGCAGGTAAAAGCCCTTCGTTGCCAATGGCTAGCTCTTTGGCCCCGTGGAGAGACAGCTTATGTTATGATTTGGTTATATCCTGTGGGTATTGAATGAATGGCCCCCCTACTGTGACCATGAGAATGGGAAAAATGCTCAAGTTACCCTCTTATGGGAGACTATTCCTATAGCATATTATGAGCTCTCCTGTCCTGGTACATATAGTGTCAACAGTAGATGATGTGCAGTTGGCAGACGAAGTGTGGTAGCAGAGACAAGGAAATGGCGTGTATCCCGAGGGGTGCCTTTGCCCTTTCACCCTTAGGCTCACAAACAGCATACTAGACTGGGCTCACATATTCACTGAACTGAGCAATTCACCAGACTGTTGGGCATTCACCTCCTTTCTTGTGCTGGCAGCAGAAGACTTGCAATGTCACATCACCTGGCTGCCCTAAACAAGGGGACCTGGTTGGTCTCCTGGGGTTTTCAGCATAGTACTTGGATAGCACCAGATGATCAATCTGAGTGCCATGATGCAAGACCCTTGGAAGGAGAGCCCGCTGCTTCTCTAGGGGCCTTGAGATGATTGGGGTGGCTTATAGGTATATGCCCGCCCTCAGCAGAAGGCACCTTTGTGCACTGAATGACAGAAGGGAAACTTAATAGCAGAATGGTTGTCACAAGATGAATATGGAAATATGACCATAGTTATTATGCCAAAAAGGTGGTGAAATGGACAGCCACATAAAGGAAAGGCAGCAATTAGCTTTGTCCCTCAGGAAGGCTGTGTGTTTGCAGAATGACAGGGTGGGCGTATTTACCTGCCAATTGGACAGAGCAGTTTATGTGGGGTCAGACTTCTTTGCCAGCAACAGTGCATATACTACATTGCCCCAGAAACCACAAAACTTGAATGCTTTAGTGGAGAAACACCGTCATGTTCTCCAGTCCTTCTTGTGGTCCTACCCACTAGCTGTGATGGTCCCAGCAGCTGGAGTGATAATGGTGAAATTTCAGGTCACCGCTGCACCTGAACCCAAGGTAAGTGCCTTAAATTATGCCAGGGTAGCTCTCCTTGTGACAGAAGAAGCGTACCAAACCTGTGTGGTGGTCCTTTAATTCAGAATGGCCCTAGACATGTTAACTGTTGCCCAAGGGAGGACCTGTGCCCTGCTAGGAACCCAGTGCTGTACCTATATCCCTGACAATATCAAAAGCATTACCACAGCACTAAACACTGAATATAAGGAGATCCATAAAATAGATCAACTTACTGGGGACCCCATATGGGATTAGTGGAATAACCTTGCCTCAACACGAAGATGGACCTTCGTTAGCCTGGGGGAGTAGCATGTACTACTGGAATTTGCTGTTGCTCTCTGCATCAGTGCTGTGGATTGTGGACAAAAGGCTCAGCCCTACCTATGGGCCTGGACTTAGCTCCTGATGCCTGCTGGGCCGCCTGAAAGGGTGAAATAGAGATGGGATAACAAAGTGGAGGCGAGTAGGGCAATCAGACAGAAGGTGAATATGTGGTCCAGTGTGATTCAGTAATTTGTAGCACAGGCGCCTATCCACGTGCTGTTACACAACTTGTTATATACTATTGACAAGATGAAGGTCACTACGGGCTGTGCGCCACCTTTACTCACTTCTTTGTAAAAGTGCCTATGCCATTCAGGGGGGGATCTGAGAATAACGTGTATCAGCTCTCCCTGTGGCTGCTGTCTCTTCTTCTGACTCTGGGCTGGACCCGAGGCTTCCTCAACCTCTTAGACTGATCCAACACCCACATCTCTCTTTTGCTCAAAAAATTATTCGATGTTCAAAAAACTTTCTTAAAAGACCAACATCACAAAGCAAAACAAAACTAAGCAAACAACAGCGACCTCATGTTCTGGAGTTTGTTTCATGTGAGAGCGTTGCAAGTAGGGCCCCGCACGCCCCTGAGGAAGCCTTGTTAGGCCTCTTCAGATCCGTGGCTGAATTACTCACAGACTGTTTTATTACTTTATAGTAATACTGTGGGATATTTTGTTCCATCTATGGCTTGGGGTTTTATAGTCAATTCTGTTTAAAGTTAGCTTTAAAACACACAGCTTGAGTGTTGTTAAACGGGGGCCACATGTTCATCTGAGGGAAAGCATTCCTATCCTGTGACAACCTAATTCTGGGTGGTAGTCATTCTACCTCTGACTTCCACCTGTGAGTGACTTTATCAGCCTATATGCAAAATACTGATGAGGAAGAAATCACAGCTCCTGAAAGGAGAGGCTTACAGCCTGCCCACAGTCTAGCAGACATCAGCACCCAAGGCAAATTTCACGTACCTTCCCACGAGGCCTGGGTAGCACTTGCCACACGAGTTTCAGGATAATTTAATCATGCCCAGCCATTCAAGTAGGGCTGATCTTAGAGACTGGAGAATTTTCTAATGCATTTCCTAAAAGAAAGTGAAATCTGAACATCACCCAGTTCGTTAGTGCAATTTGAACTCCTTACTGAGTGTCGTCGTTAGCTCAGGATGCTACAGCAAAGCATCACAGTTCAGGGGGTTTAAACAGCAGATACTTATTTTTCATCATTCTGGAGGCTGGAAGTTTAAGATTAGAGTGCTCGCGTGGGTTTTGGTGAGGTAGTCTTGATTGTCGACTGGATGAAGAGCTGGTGGAGGGCTGACGGCTTGGGAGGCACTAATCTTAATGGCTTACCCACTGGTGAGTTCACAGCTGAGTGGGTTGTCAGAAGATGAGACCGACTTGGAGGGGTCAGCGTTGGGGACTACATCCCTGCCACTTCCTCTCTGGCTTTTTCTAATACACTCTGTTTGCCAACTGCGGCGAGCTGAGCAGACTTTCCCTCATTATGCCTGTCTACCATAATGTCTTTGCTTTGGAGACAGCTGACAGTGGACCAGAACCTCTGAAACCATGAGCCAGAATAATCTTTTTCTTAGTTCTTAGGTTATGTGTCAGGTATTTTGTCCCAGGGATGAAAGGCTGACCAATACAGGACTCTTCTCTGAGCTTACAGATGGCTGCTTTCTCCGTGTGCTTATATGGTGAAGATAACTCTTCCTGTTCTTATAAAGATCATAACTTCTCTAACCCTAATTACTTCACAAAAGTTTGTCTTCACAGACCGTCATATTAGGGGTTAGGAATTCAATGAATAAATTCAGGGGAGGAGACCCAAACGTTCAGTCTATAGCAACAAATCAGTATTTGTTCTAGTTCATCACAAATCTGAAATCTGCTTGGCAGCATCCTTAGAATACTAACGTCTGACTGTGAACTTAAAAGCTTTACATTTACAGCATGTTTTGACTAGTAAGTTTAGGGAGAAATAAAATTTAATAAAATTGACCCATAATCGTCAGAGACTAACAATTGGTTTCTTTTCTTCTGAATACTTGCACATAGCTATAAACATATTCATACTTACAAATAACATTTTAAAAACAAAATCTGTTTAATCTTATAGAGCTTTTAAAAACTATGGTTTAAAAGCATCTTTTAAAAACTATGTTTTTAAAATCTTTTAAAAACTATGCTTTTAAAAGCATCTTTTAAATAGTGAGCCTTTCCCTTTGTCTTTTTTTTTTTTTTTTAGTGTTTTGGCTCTCAGCATGATGGATTATATGTGCATTTATATCTTGTGTTATTTAGATATGTTTTTAATCTTCCTAGTTTTTAACTTTTAATTCTACAGATGGACTTTGCAAGCTGTATTTTTTCTTATTGTCATGTATGTGTGCTACATGAACAATTGTGTATGCCTTTCCTCTCACTACCATTCCTCTAAGACAAACATTGGGATTTGAAGAAGTTTTAGATTATAAGATTACTATTTTTAAAAATAGGTATTGGGACCTAAGAAATTATTATGCATATAAAACCATGTTTTTAAACAAAAGTTTTAATGTGAAAATTTTATATATCATACTAATTATACTCACAAGGTAGAAAAAGTTCAGAGAATTGGCTTGGACCCCAAATGCCAGCATCCTCTTGACACCCAGTATTCTTATGTGTTCTTGGAGTAACTCTCTCTGTCATTAGGCAGAGCTTTGGATGCAAACAGAAAGCCTCGGACAGGGCTAGATTACCTGGAGCTTGAGCCCTCTTTTGTACCTGATCCCATGGCTATGTCTGGAGAAATCTTCTAAGAGTATAGAATGGGTGACTTGTCTTTTGCTCTCCTCTCTCTCCCAAACCTTCCGTCTGCTCCCCTTAAAGTTCCCCATGCCTCGCCTAAGTCTTCTTCTCTGATGCTGGCCTTATTTGCAAATGACTCTGGCTCTTATTAACATTAAACAATGCAATATTCTCCTAACCTCACCCAAGAAACAGATTTCAGCACAAGAGTATCTGCAATACTGGCCATCAGACCAATGCCAGGTATTATAAGGGAAAATGCCTGCCTACCCAAGCTCTGGACCCTGCCATGAAACCTACCTAATTCTGTAAGACCAGTGCCTGCTGACCAAAATGAGATTGCCTACCAGCTTAGTGGCAGGCCATCTTGGTTTCTAGAAGTATGGGTCACATGAGCCACAGATTGTGTTTTTCAATTTATTTCTATTAATCACAGAGCACATTCAAAAATTTCCTTTTCCATTTTATAGTTTTAAATCTTAGTCAAACAAAGATTCCTTGGCCCAGTGATGAGTCTTCATGGCATTTTTGGCTTGCCTGTTGTAAAAATGATGAAGTAATTCACTCAGTATAAGAATGTGGTTTCTTTATTTTTTTAAAAAACATATACACAATAGTCATAGAGATAACTGTTTTTTCTACTGATCTCTTTGCTCACTTGGAAGTCTGAACATAATTCAGAGTTCACAGACATTCTTAGTTTTCTATGCTGTTGTTACAGAGTGTCGTACCAGAAAGAAAAACTAAAACAAACAAACAAAAAGCAAAAACAAGTAACCCAGCTTTCCCCGCTCCAATCTTCTTAGGCAACTTGTGAGCAGAAAAGTCAGCAACTGTGAGTGACCTGCCATGTTAATTTGACATGCAATTTTGCTACTTCCAAGCTTTTCTACCTCAAAGCCTCTTGCAAGTGAGTCACCACTGTTAAATAGGTCTTTGACTGAAAGATGTTTGGACAGCTAGGCTTAGAACAATCAAGACATCCTTGGCACTTGCAACTTAGTAGAAAATAAAATAAAATAATCCTTTTAATCATCAGCTTGTGTTTTCATAGTTAAGGAATTTAGAAATCAGTATATAAATATTTTAAGTCATTTTAAACATCCAGACAAGTAGCATTAATGAGCAAATATCCAACTGCTTTGTAAACCCTTCTTTCTCTAAAGACCCCTCAACAAATTACCCTCTTCCTCAGTCCTGGGTTTGAGATCATTTCTACACTAAAGTGAAAGTCAAGCCTATTCAGATTATTAATTCAACTAATTTCCCATCAAAGTACAGCAGTGAATTTTCAACTACCCATTGGTGAAGTGAAATAAGATCAATAAAACTGCATTAATTTAGATTCCAATTTTAGCCAAAAGTTATAACCTTTCTTTCTGACTGATTTTAACAGCTATCTATTAGTTTGAAATGATTTTATTTTTGGGGTACTGGTGATTAAATACTCAGGATCTTCCCAGTAAGCTTTGTCCCCAGGGTCTTGCTAAATTGCACAGGCTGGGCAGGCTGGTCTCAAACTTGCATTCTTTCTGCCTCAGCCTTCCAGAATGCTGGGATTACAGTCATTTCTGGGTTTTCTTTTGGATCTGGTAAGAAATATTGAAGTAGACTACAACCAAATAGCAGATTAAGAAAAAAGGGAATCAAGAGATAAAAGAAATCTGTTTCTTTTGTATTTAGAAAGAAGACTAGTTCCTCATAAGAGTAGATACTCAATGTTTGTCAAATTAAATATAAATCTGAATATTCAGAAGAAGAATCTTGATTTTTTTTTCACTTGACTGAATTTAGGAGCCTTGCTTCTGGAAAATTTGGCTAGAGAAAACAACTAAGTGTTTAAAAAAAGTAACTGGTGATATTTGCTTATAACTGGAGATTCAATAGACGTAGGAGACAGATATGACTTGGAAGAGCTGACCCGAGAATCAATGATGGATTGGGAAAGTGTAATAGTAAGGAAACAAGTCATCCAAGTCAGTGGCCCAGGCACCCGGGCTGGTGCTGAGGCAAGCGTCAAGCAGACAAGATATGCGGGACACAACCACTCCCTTCTTCCCCAGATTGCATCTCATCTTCTCACAGGTTAGTGCAATGTGTATGCTGAATATCCTGGTTCCTTCTGGACCATGGGCAAAAGACCACATTTTGACGGGTAGGGCATGAATTTCTAAAAGTGGGTAACAGAATTGGATAATGCAATCTAGAATTGTCTGTTGGGAGGGCGGTTAGGTTACTGTATTAGACCCTGCTATGGTTTGGATGTAGAGTGTATCCCAAAAGTCTCACGTGTTTGGACATCATAGGATAATTGTGAAACTGTGTGCTGTTGAGAGGTGGGGCCTGGCTGAAAGAGGCTGATGCTTGGGGTTTGACCCCTAGGTATTGTGCCAGCTTGTAGAGATTGGGGGGCACCCAGGACAGAGCTTTCAGGTATGTGTTACTGACTCGTGGGCCAGGAAGTGAGGGAGGGGTGCATACCCTGGGTGTGGGAAGCCCAAATGGCAACTGGAACTGAGTAAAGGAGTGAAGAAGTAACATTGTTACAGCTCTTTCCTGCGAGTGCCCTGGCCTTGACCAAACCTCCAGGCATTAACTTGCTATTTGTTCACTTGGCTTTCTGCCTGCAGTGCCATGAACAGCTCCCCACCTTCCACCATGTTCTTCCACCACGGCTGGGTGCCTATGAATGGACCATGTGAGACCTTCTGAAGCTATGAGCTCAAAGAAATTTATCCTCCCTTACGTTGTGGATGTTGGGTTATGTTGTCCCAGCAACAAGTAACTAAGAGGGACCCTGACTGAAAGGGAATGGAGGATAGAAGCCTTCCATTACTGCTTTTTGTTCACAAAATTTCAAGTTTAATGTGACTATTTTGTATTGCAAATACATATTAATAAAAGTGGGGAAAGAGGAAAATGTGGTATTTATACATAACAGAGGACTAATGTGCCAGAAAGGACAAAATTGAGTCACTTGTAGGAAAATAGATGCACTTTGAGACCATTATGCTAAGCAAAATGAGACAGACACAGAGGGTCAAGTGTTGCCCAGCTTCTCTTATTGGGTACCTCAACTATAAATAATTTAGGGGCAAAACAAGAGAGTAATGGTAAGAATCATGAAGCAGTCTTGGTGGAGATGGGAAGGTGGGAAAGGGAGAAGGAAGAAGATGATGAGTAGGATGTGATATGCAAATGTGCCAATTTCCCACATTGAGTGTAATGATCATGTATCTTGAATGTATATTAACAGGAATAACACTTATGGGAAAAAAGAAATCTTGTTGCCTATGTAGCCATGTTGAGGAGCAAAGCCTTTAAAAGGAATTAATGCTATTCTTATTATACCAGATTAGTTTTGATGGAAATGAATTCCTTCTTGTTTTGGTTTGGATCTGGAATGTCCCCTAAAAGCCTCATATATTTGAATGCTGTGGGTTACCTATGGATTCCATGTGCTGTTAGCAGGAGGGGCCTGGCCTGGAGGGCTGGACTAGAGGTTGGTGGTGAAGGACATGCGTATAGTAGATTGGATTACCATGTGGCCTGGAAGCATATGGACTCTTACCTTAGTTTCTTCTAGAGGCCCCTGAGTTTTCCTTTCGCAATGCTGTCAGCCACTGTTCACCACCAGACTCTTCCTGCCATTGCCAGCTGCCCGTGAGCGGACTGAAACCCTCTGAACCTGTGAGCTAAAATAAATCTTTTCTCTCTGAAGTTATAGCTGTCGGGTCATGTGTCTTAGCAATGAATAAGTGACTAAGTGGCTAAGACACTTCTCTTGAGAGCAGCTTGTTATGACACGGGCCAGCTCTCTTCTTTGCATGTGCTCACGTGGCCTTCTACCTTTCCATTGGGCATGGAGCCACGTGAAGCCTTCACCAGAAGTATAGCACAAGTGACCAGTTGGTCTTGGACTCCCTTGCTCCAGAACTGTGGTTTAAGTAATCCTCTTTTCTTTATAGATCACCTGGTCTTTGGTGTTTTATTATAGCAAAGTAAAGTGGACCAAGGCAGAAAAAAATAATAACACAAGTAATGAGAAAGAGGACTACTAGACTATACTATTTGAACATTCCTATATAACAGAAAATAGTATTATTTGAAGATAAACTAATCATAGATGTGTATTTTAAACCTTAGGGCACTAAAAATAATGGAGGTCAAATGGAACAATAATTATATTCAATAAAAGGGAGGCTGGAGAGGAGTGAAAAAAATGGAAGAACAGGTGGAATAAATGTAAACCAGCTAGCAAAATGGTAGGTTTTAATCCAAATCTAATTACCTCAAAAATCATATAAAATTTATTTTGTGAAGCTTGTATTCCTTAGTGCCAAAAGAAAGAAAAAATTAAAAATTCGTGCTAATATTCCCCATGAACATTGACACCAGTATTATGAACAAAATATTGGCAAATTGAATCTAGAAATATATATAAAACTTCTGTAAGTGAAGTGAGGTTGATTCTAGGCATATAATTCTAGCTCAAAACTACAAATCAATCTATTTGGCCTAGTATATTAATGATATAAAGAAGAAAAATGACAAGATCATATAACTCAATATATAAAAACATTTAGGAAAATTCACCTTCCATTTATGGTAGAAAGTCTGGGCAAAGTAGTAGTAGAAGGAGCTTCTCTGATCAGATAAAGGCACCCAAACCCACAGCTGGCATCATTCTTAATGATGAAAGGCTGAATTCTTACCCTCTGAAATCAAGAGTAAAGCAGAATGTCAGTCTGGCCACATCTATAGTTTATACTACTGTTTGTCTTTGCCAGTGCATAAGTCAGTAAAGAGAAATAACGGCAAACAAGCCAAAGGAAGAGAGAAAACACTATTCGTAAACAACATGATTATCTATAAAATCTCAAGGAGATTTATAAACGTATTGAGAAAGGATAAGTGTATTTATTAAAGTTACAAGATCAACACACAAAAAATAATCATGTTTCTCGACACTAGCAGTGATCAATTAGAAACTACAATTTTAAATGGTACTGTTTACTAGAGCTTCAAGAAAAGGGAAAGACAGCTACAAATCTAAGCAAGTATGAGGTCTGTCCTCTGAAACTTTGGCGGTGCTGATTTAAAAAGAAAGGGCTTAGCAGATGGGGAATGCATACTGTGCTCAAAGATCAGAAAACTAACATATTAAAGATATCAATTTTTTTCTCAGTTGACCTATAGATTTAAAGTGACACTAATCAAAATCTCAGCAAAATTTATTTTGTAAATATAGAACAAGTGATTCTAGGGGCTGGAGAGATAGCTCAGTGATTAAAGCACTTGCCTAGCAAGCGCTAGGCAAAAGCTGAGTGCCCGAGTTCAATTTCCCAGCACCACAAATGCTGGGTATGGTGGCGCCCACCTGTAATCCTAGCAGTTGGGAGGCTGAAGCAGGCAGATTGTCCTGAGTCCAAGGCCAGTCCGGGCTACACAGTGAATTCAGAATCAGCCTAGACTACAGAGTGAGACCCTGTCTCAAAAAAAAAGAATAAATAATTCTAAAATTTGTATGTAAAGGCAGTGGAGCTAGGATATCTAAGACAATTAAAAAAGAAGAATAGTTAGAGGAATCTCATTACCAGATTTGAAGATTTACTACAAGCAACAATTATCGAGGCAATCCGATATTGGCGAGAGGCCAGACACATCGATCAATAGAATACAAGAGATAGCCCAGAAATAGAACTATACAGATACTGTAATTTGCATTTTGGTAAAAGTGTGGAAGTAATTCGTTGGGGGAGAGAGTGGTCTTTTCAACAAGTAGTGCTGGAAGTACAGGTCACACGCACACACACACACACACACACACACACACACACACACACACACACACACACTCAAACTGCAACTTTATATCTTACACCAGAAGTTAAGTCAAATAGATCATTGTTTTGAATGTGCAATATAAAATCACAAAACTTTTAGAAAAAAACAGAATAATTGCAACTTTTTTTTTTCCATTTCTTCTAGTCAGAGCAAAGCACTTTCTGGCTTCCTGCAGCCTCACTTCTGTGGCAGTGCTACCTGTCTCTGCTTCTGCCTGAGAAGGCAGTATCTAGCCCGGGCTGCCACATGCTACAGTGCTGGGTAGGGAGAATAAAAAAAGGAAACATATGAGGCCTTCTTCCCAGGTTCCCCATCCTATGGGGGCCCTGTTCCTGGTCTCCCAGTTAGAAAGAGCGGGCTTTTCTGGGAGCTTGGTCTGTCCATACACGTTGTGCAGTTCCTGGCTTTGCACCCACTAGGGTCTAAGTTGGAATGAAAGAAAGTCAGAAAATTTGCTGCCATCTGGATGTTCTTCAGGGTTTGATTTCCCTCCAAAAGATGACTGCTATCATTTACTTATCAGAGATCCCAGATGCTGCTTTATGTAATCTGTCCAAGGGTTTTTGTGGCAATTTGTGACAGTGGTAATATGGAGTGTGCGTCTGCCATCTTAGCAGAACTGGTACTAGTGATTGTGCCCAAATCCCCCTGCTCCCAACTTTATGGCTGAAGAAGTCAATTTCCTTTTACTGGCACTTGGTTTGAAATGGGAACAACATCTAGTTCCATCCAGTAAGACATAAAGGGAACATGTGTTTGAGGCTTCTTAGAGAAACATTTTTTTCCAAGATAAAGAAAGAGTTCCATGGAAAAATTTCACTCTACCTTTCAGCCATTGGATGTTAATTCATGAGAACATGGTACTTGGAAAGGGAGCTGCCATCTTAACACCATACAAGAAAAGCTAGAAAGTAATATAAAAGCAGTGTGAGAGCCCAGAAACTGCCAAGGGCTGAATTAGCTGAACCAGGATCCACCCTCCTTTAGAATTCTACTTTGAAGGATCATCAATCCCTAATGTTTAAGCCATTTTCATCCAAATGCTTTAAAAACTGTAACCCAATTCATTCTAAATTATATGCTAGTATTCCATTTTCTAATTTGGGGATCTAACCATTCACAAAACTAACTGTGATGGAGTTAGATTTCCCTCGATAATCTTTAAATTGTATTGAAAACATAATTTAGAGTAGATAGTTTATTCTCTGACTAGAAGATATGACATATGGAGGAGGTTGGTGTTTAGATATTTTAAAACTAGAAAACTATGAAATTCCTTTATTCACTATACAAAAACTTGTTCTGGACCCTTAGGGTTCTAAAACAAGTAGAAGTATTTGCTATCCTCCAAAAGCTTAGAGTCCAGTAGGATTTATAGACATATAAACAAATGTAGTTAAAATTCAGGGTGATACCAAATGCTATATGGCTATACATAACATTATTATAGTAATATCAATGAAAAAGAATATTTTGAGGTATAATTTTCTTTAATAATGGATTTTCAATTCTCATAAATGAGCATGGCATATTTTATTTAGTTCTAGATTGTTAGGTAGCACAATGTCCTTCAATTCCCATACAGTGAGACTTTGAGACGAATGTCTGTTGCTGTGTATCAGCTGCTATGTCGTTGTGGCTTCTTTGCTAGTTTGGTTAGCTCAAATTCTCACACAGCCAGCTGCTTCAAAATGAACCAAAATAAGTATACTTTCAGCCACCTACAGCTTAGCTGCAAAACTGTGTCATATAACTACAAACCTTTAGGCCAGGAAAAACAAACCTCAACTACCATTATCTTTCAGAGCAATGACCCAGAGACCCTCACATTGCTGCTGAGCAGTATCACAGGTGACTCCACGCAGGTGACTCTCTGCTGAGATCTCCCCATTCTCTTCCCTCTCTGGCGGTGACTGCACCAGGCCCTCCCTGGAAAGTCTTCTCTGACTGGCTTTCCTTCTGTAATCCTGCTCAGTGGTTCCATTGCTTCCTTGACTGCCCCGGAATCTTCAAACTTAACACAGTTCTTTGCTTTTAGTTTTCTTTTAGATTTTGGTTTCTTAAAAGTCTATTCTTAACATTTTTTTCTTCCTTGTATGACTCCTGTGTGATTCTTGTTACCAGACAGGATCCAAGGTTGTCCCCAAAAGAGGAGATGAGGACCTCAACTTGTCCTGGATAGGTTCTTAACATATCATTGCAGAAAAAGATTTCAGGTCACATCAGTGAAATGGGAAGATTTATTAGGGAGAACCAAAGCAATATATGTTCAAAGAGAAAGTGTAGATATTCAGGGGGGCAGTTTCATTGCACTTTGGGTTTGGGGGTATTTACATGATCTTACAGTGTCCTCAAGGTGGTTGAAGTCGGATATTTATTCTTTGAGTTATTTGTCACTTATCATTTATCTGTCTGGTTATCCACTAGCGGGCTAAAACAAAACCTGACTTTATCAACTGGATGGAAATGCACACCATTTGTTTGAAGTTTAGATGTGATGTCCAATTAGTGTAATTTTTCTGAGGATGGAATCTGTGCGGTCTGTAGATTTATGATATCAGAAGGAAAACACAGACTCATTTTACACATTTTCCATAACTTTAAAAATCTTAGAAATTCAGGAGTGAGGAACCTGGAAGAAAAAGAGGCTCAGAGTGAAAAAGGCATTATGACCTTGGGAAAATTTAATCTTGTTTTGTGTAGTTTTCTAAAAGTTACAATTCTCCCATCTTCTCTTTACCTGTCTGTGTTTCTTCTGTCCTACCTCACTCTTACTCATTCTTCAAATGTCTGTTCAACCTTCTCAAGGAGTTATTCCCCGTCTCCCCTTTCTGAGCTCATAACCTATCTTCTATTCCAGGGTTCCTCAACCAGTACCAGTCCGTGGCCTTGAAGGACCAGGCTGCCTGGACAGATGAGCAGTGAGCCAGAGGTGAGCAGTGAGGGAAGCTCTGCCTCTGGTCAGTGTGCCAATTCTAACAACACTGTTGATCTGGCAGGAAGTGGAGCTTTGCTCCCTGCTCCCCTCCTGCTGCTGTTCACCATTTCCTTTGTTGCTGGTGTGGAAACTTATCTGGGAGGCAGAACTATTCCTTGCTCATGGAACCCCTGGAAAGCTTAGGAGGGCCTCTGGTTGAGATAGGGTGATGTAGGAGGATTCCCACATACTAGAGACAAACAGCCAAGCCCTGTGCCATCACACATCAACCAGTATTCTGTTGACCTCTGCTTACCACTCATTGCTCTGATCCTGAGTTACAGTGAGTCTTGGATGGCCCATATTATATTTATAATTTAAATAGTGCTGTTTTACTACCATTAAGAATAGCTGTATACATTTTATCCGGAAAGTTCCAGTCAGTGGCACCTACTGGTAACTCACATACAGTCGCATCTGGTTGAGGACTTTCAACACCCAACATTTGTTGTAGTCTAGCATGGCTCATCCATTATGTTATTTATCCCTTCTGTCCATGGCAGTTTTGGTAAGCCCACGAGCTAACCTTAGCTTAAATGAGCGAAAAGCAAACATCACTTGAGAGCTTCTTTGCAAGGAAGAAAGACCCAGTGATGAGACAGTCGAAGACCATAATACTGCCAAAGACAGCAAAGTTGCATTTGAAACAAAGTATTAGGGGTCCCTTTTCAATTATGAGTTCATTGCAGTGAGTAATCACATCCTCCAAGTCCACTTTGTATAATATGGGGTGAGCAGCTATTCAACAGAGCCATGAGACCATCAAAATTGCTTCACCAAACGGAGACCAAGCAGTCTACATTAAAGACTAGCTTCTGGGGTTTTTCAAAAGAAAAAAAAATGTGATCATGAAGAACAGACACAGTTATTGATGGCCACCACATCATCAAATGTGTCTGCACTGAGAGCATCATTCTTAGTTTCTAAACACATTGCTGAAACTAAAAAACCTTTGATATTGGTGAAGAGTTTGTCCTGCCTGCCGCTTGGGATATTTGCTGTGCATTTTTAGAAGAGTCTGCAGTTCAAAAAGTGGATGCGTACCTCTTTCTGATGGGACTATAACTGCAGGAATTGATGAAAGAACAGAAGATATCGAGGCACAGTTGTTAGAATTAAAGAGTCGCCATGATACACACTCTAGGGGATTGATACTGACAAGGCAACAACACTTGCTTTTGTGTGAAATATTTTTCTGGAGGGTGTGCAGGAAGATATGTGAGTTTTTTCTTTCACCCAACACCACAGCTGCAGAATTACTCAAGTCTTCAGATGATTAGGAAAGCTAACCTGGTTATTTTGTGTCAGTATGTGCACCGTCAGAGTGGCTGCCACTATTGGATGGATTTCTGGTTTCTCTACTTGGGTCGAGGAAGTTCCTTCTAAATTTGAGTCTGTACACTGTGTCATCCATAGAGAAATGATGTCTAGCCAAAAATTGCCACCTGAACTTAGCAATGTTTTGCAGGTTTAATTAGAATTACCAGCCACATCAAAGCACAGGGTCTTAACTCATGTCTGTTTACGCAGCTCTATGAGGAGATGGACGTGGAGTACATAGTTCTTGTTTTATACGTTGAAGTGATGTGGCTTCCAAAGATGGATTGCTGGCCAGAGTTTGCATTAAGAAAGGTATTCCATAGATTTCTCCTAGAAAAGTAATCACCAATGGTGTTATATTTTAGTGACACAGAATGAGTTGTAAGACGTGCTTACTTGTGGAACACAGTTACTCTGTTTGACAAACTCAAACTGTCACTTCAGGGGAGATTGAAAACTATGTACAAGCCAGCAGATAAAGTGGCGGCACTCAAAGCCAAACTAGAATTATGGGAGCAATGAGGAAACAATGGAATTTTTTTGACATGTTTCAAACATTAGCAGACATTTTGAAAGGGACAGAGCCAGGGCCTTCTTTCTCCCAGCGGGTACATGATAATCTCCCTCAGCTCTAAAAAGTTTGAGAATTAATTCTCAACAGATTCCAGACCTGGGAAGCAATGGGCCTGTGACCCATTTGTGTATAAGCCAGGTGAATCAACTTTATTTGTGCTAAAAGAGGATAAACTGCTTGAGATCTCAAATGATGGTGGCCTTAAACGTCTGAGACAACTTCAAATCTGCGTGCATTCTGGATTAAGGTGCAGCATATGCCGAGACCCTTGTATTATTATTTCATTATGTAAAACAATGTAACGAAAATAAAATAAAGGGTACAATTCATGTAATGAGCCCACTTCAAAACTGTCCTACCTACTACATAAAAAGTACTCCTCTACCCCCAACCCTTGGGAGAATGGTCTTCAATTTAGCCAGTCCCAGGTGTCTCAGAGTTTGGGGACCACTGTTCTATCGTCACCTCCATATACAATCAAGCTCTTCTTTTCTTCTTGTTCTTCATCATCTCCTCAGCATCTGCCACCTTCTAACATACGCGTCACTTCGCTTAGTCATGCTTGCTGTTCATTGCATACCACCCCCATTAGAATATAATTTCTTTGGGCTTTGGAGATATTGCATCACTGTTTGGTCAATTTCATTGTTGCTGATAACATGTGAAGACAAAAGTATTCCATTGTAGGTAGCCTGATTTTTAATCCCAGCAGCCTTCAGATTTTTCTCTTATCTGTGGAGTTCTAAACTGCATGTAAGTTTTTGATACGTAAAAGCCTTATTCTTAATTCCTGCTTGGCGTTCAGTAAGCATTTAATTTTGAACATTTGCTTTTTTTTTTACTGTATGTGTATATATATACACACACACACCTCTATGTAAATACAGTATACATAAAGACATAATTTTCTGAATGTGTAAATGCACTATATATATATGCACTCGTGTGTGTATTTCCCAACTTACAATAGGATTACATAGTGCTAACCCTACTATATTTTTCAAATATCGTAAGTTGAAAATGCATTTAATATGTCCAACCTACCAAACATCGTAGCTTGGCAACACAACCTACCATGGGATATTGGATATCCACTCTTGTGATCACGTGACTGACTAGGCATTGCTTTTGCTCAGCATTTTGAAAGAGTATCATAACACATATAGCTACATCAAAATTCAAAGTTTGAAGTTTGGTTTCTACTGAATATGTTTCACATCGTCTTGAAGTAAAAAAATCATTAATCAGAGCCATTATTATGTCAGGGGTTATCTGGAGACAAATAATATATGTAAACATATATAAATTCCCCCATCTATACAAAACCACTATAGAATTTATGGATCTGTTTTTTTTGTTTGTTTGTTTGTTTGTTTTTTTTTTTTTTACTGGAGAGGGTTATGGGTGCCCTGGCCTGTTTCTGCCAGTACCTGCCTGACACTGCTTGGCGAGGATCCATCCCCAAATGGTCCTATCTAGAGGTCCCTAGTCCCTACTGGAACTTTTCCCTGAGACAGGGCAACCAAACCAGAAGTGCAAAATCGGAAGAAGTTGCATTTCTTAACTTGGGTGTGGACACAGCAATCTACTTTATTCACATGAAAACTGTATGCAACTTTATTTTTATTTTATTGTTTTTAAAATTTTCTTTTGGAGTCTAGGGGATCCAACCCAGGGCCTTGTGTGAGCTAGGTAATTGTTCCACCTCCTAGTTTAAGCTACCTCCTAGTCCCTGTGTTATAAAATCCCACCCCCCCCCATTTTATTGATATGTATAAGCACAAAATTTAAGGTTTATAACGAAGTTGAGCATTTGGTGCACATATGTATCTTGTCAAGGTGACAAGGACTTTCCCACTCTCCTCTTGTCCCTCCCCCTACCCACCTCTGCAGCCCTCCCCACCCTAGCCCCCTGGTTCACTTTGTTTTTTATTTTAAGTTCCATGAGATAGTTGTGATCTGGGTCTCAGATATCAGAGACCATTCGATGTTTCACTTTCTGTTTCTGACTCACTTCACTAAGCACGATGTTCTCAAATTTCTTCCATTTGCCCACAAAAGCCTCCACGCTAGGTTTTTACAGGCAAATGGAAGAAACTTGAGAACATCATGCTTAGTGAAGTGAGTCAAAAGTAGAAGATGAAACATCGAATGGTCTCTCTGATATAAGAGACCCAGACCACAACTATCTCATGGAACTTTAGAAGAAAGACAGAGTGAAAGAGGGAGAGAGGGTGGGGGTGGAGGGAGGGAAGGGAGGGTAGGGGGAGGGGCAAAAGGAGAGAGGGAGAGCCCTTGTCACTTTGACAAGAAACGTATGTGCACAAAATGCTCAACTCCATTGTAAACCTTAAATTTTGCACTTGTACATATCAATAAAATGGGGGAAAAAACTAAAAAAAAAGCCTCCACACTGTTGGACTTTATAGATGCATAGTATTCCACTGTGTATAAATACCACAGTTTGTATATTCGTTAGTCTGTTGATGGGCATTTTGGTGACTTCCATGTTTTAACTATTGTTAGTTGTGCTGCTATGAACATGGGTATACTTATATCTCTGTTATGTGTTGTTTTGACCTCTTTTGGAAATATTCCCAGGAGGGGTGTCACTGGGTCGAAGGGGATATTTATTTCTAGTCTTTTGAGAGACCTCCATACTGTTTTCCAGAGTGGTAGTATGAATTTACAATCCCACCAGCAGTGCAAGAGGGTTCCTTTCTCCCCACAGCCTTGCCAGCACTGATTACTATTTGACTTGTTGATATAGGCCATTCTCTCTGGAGTGAGATGGTATCTTAGCATTGTTTTGATTTTCTACCTCTTCTTGGTTGTTTTTGCTTTTTTAAAAAGGTTTCATGGATGAATTTCTTAGTGTTATTTGATTTTAATCTACTTTGTCCTTAGTCTGTAGAGTTTTAAAATATAATCACAAGTTTAATTTCTAAGATCTCTGTGTCTTATACTTTTATAGAAGCCTTTTTGTATTTTTCTGAAGACATAAACTATAGTTACCTTAAAATGTTCTTTTCTTTTGACTTGTAAGTGATTTGTTGAGCTTGGATTTACTCTTTCATGGGTATTGATTTTCCTCAAGAGTTGAGTGACTCAGTTGCTCGTATTTTTGCTCGAGATTTTCCTTTTGCCTTTCATTGGTTCTAAGTACGGAAACTTGAATCAGGTGATTGGACAGTGCTGCCAGATCAGTTGTGTGAGGCTGTAATCTTTCGGGTGTAAATCACTCATGGGGGCTGAGTTATAGAGGAGGATCAAGGATTTACAGAGGAATTCCTCCCTGGCTGGTTTTCCTCACACAGAAACCAACTCTGAGTCCTTACGGTCAAATCTACTGCTCTAGGGAAGTGTTGCTTAGGGAGCAAAGCCGTTGACTTCTGAGCCCTTTTAGGATTTTTCTTTCTGTGTTGAACATGTGGAAATTTAGCATTGTGTTGGTCTCTGCACCTCTATTTTCAGCCCAAATATTTCTTCTAGACCTGAGACTCTCAACCTCATTTGCACAATGGAAGTACCTGGACACCTGTAGGAATCACTGGAGCTTTGGTGCTACCCCCAGAGATCATAATTTATTTGATCTGAGCTGCTCCTTGGGTAGAAGATTTATTTTTTTAAAGTTCCCCAGCTGATTCTAATTCACAGCGGAGATTGCTAAGCACAGTGCTAGGAGATGGCCTGGGGCAAATCTTTCACATCCTTGCAGAAGGTCTTGGGGTTTATGTTAGGACAGAAACCACCTTTACCTGCGGCCCACAGGGTGATGCAGAAGGAAGGTAGCTGCCTGTAGGTGCAGCGTTTTTTCCCCCTACTATTTCTATTAATATACAAATGTAATACACAGTATTTACAATGAATTTCAGTGTTTTGTACACACATGTATCATATCGACTTTACAATCCCTTCCCATTTTCGACATGCTTCATTAATTGTCATGTTTGCATTGTAGTTCTTCCTTTTTTTGTGTGTCTTGACCTTGAAGTATATAGAATTGTCTTTGCTTCAGTTTTTTTTTTTTTTTAAATTTAGTAGTTTGGGCTGAAATTTCCCTTTCTGCTCTTTCTCTTTCACTCAATGATGTTGGATTCAAAGAGGAATGGGTGGACACATCTGGACTCATACAACCAAATTTAATCCATCTTTCATTCTCTGTCTCCATTTTTCTTCCTCTCCTAATAGGTCTATAAACTGTGGCAAGAGCTGTTTTACAATCTCTTATGGCAATCCTATTTTCATTTTATATAATTTGATGCTTTTATATGAAGCATAAAAGTTCATGGCTATTATAAATTTTATGTAGATTTTGTCTTTTATGAATATGGAATGACCTTCTTTTCTATGGGAACCTTGTGGTCTTATATAAAATTTTGTTTGAAACAAAAAGTCCTGCACTTTCTTCTTAAATTTTTTTCATTTATCTGATAATCCTTGCTTATCCTTTAAAAAACATTCTTATTAATTTAATGTTTCTTTAAACTCAAATGCCTTGTATGTAGTCTTAAAAAATCTTTTATATGGAGAGTTGAAATAATTTAAATTTATTGTCATAAATTATGTACTTGGTCTAGTCTCTCTTATCTTGATTTATATTTTTAGATTTATACTTTCTTTTTTTTGGATTCATGTCTTTTACTGTGTAGACCATACATTATTGGCTTTCCTTTCCCAGTGTTTTCAAATATAAATATCCTTTTGAAAATTTTAGTCTTGGGTTTTGGAAAATGGTATTTAAAGTTTTAGTCACTTTTCTTATTTTAGCTAGAGTTTTTATTTGCAAACAGTAGAAAGTGAATCTTGCTAAATTAAGCCAAAAAGGATTTTCATTTTCTCTGGAAGGACAAGGAGAACTCACAGAATTCAGAGGAAGGAAATCGTTCAGGGAGGAGCCAGGCAGCCCCCTCCTCAGGGGGCACCCGAGGGACAGCAGACCTCCACATGCCCCTGCTGTCCCCTAGGTCACCTGCTCAGCGCCCACTCAGCTACCAGCCTCCAGAGCTGCCCCTGCTGGGGTGATATCTGGCTAGCCTCTGATTCTGGGGCTTTCTGGCTTCCTACACGTCTCAACCAGAGCACACAGTGGACTAACTTTAAATCTCCATCCTGTGGCAGCGCGGAAAGGCACATCTGAGAGGCACGTTTCTGACTCTCTCTGCAAGGTGCTGTTTGCATGGTTCCCTGCGTCTCACATATCTGCCCAGCCTCCATTCCTTATCTAGTTTTATTGTATGATTGATGACAGAACTAAAAACTTAAACTGTAGTATTGTATTATGCTATATCTATATTGTATTATACTGCACCTCTAATGTGTTATACTGTACAGTAAAGAGAGGGAGAAAAGAGAAATTAGTTGAATGTATTCACACCAAGGCAGGATATAGTCAGAGGTTTTGACTCTCTTTTCTTCTGCAGATCAGCACTGCCTAGCAGGAGGTCCTGCACTGGTCTACAGCTGCACTGGGGTCCTGCAACAGGAAGTCCAGCAATAGTCTACACCTGCACTGAGCAGTGCAGAAGCCTCGAGCCACTTGTGGCTGATGAACCCTTGAAATGCAATAAGCAATACTGAGGAACCAATACTTTAATTGTTATTAACTCTAATTGATCTATATTCTGGTTTAAATAGCCACATGTGGCTGGTGGCTAGGCACTGTACAGCACCACTGTAACCAGAATGATGCTCCCTTCAGCCTCAGCTATATTTCAGTGCTTTGGGCTGTTTCCAGTTCTTTGCTCAATTTCAGGGTAACCCTGGGACTTAGATGTTCTCACTGCTATCAGACTTTCAACAGTCATCCACTCAAAACTGGTCATTGAACATGTTAGAGAAGTGCCTGATTGTATTTATCTTCCATCTTGGAAAAAAGAACAACCTGACTTCCTTTTCTATCCCTGCCAGTTGCTTGGACAGTGCTGGGGCACCTCGTTTCTATCTGTTTACCCACTGGCACAGGATGACAGATAGTGGGATAACAAGTCAGGGAGCTGGAGATTGCCTGCCTTTTGTGCAAAACTTGGAAACTAGTCGATAATGAGTTATGTGTCTATAAAGTTGTTGCAAATATATTATTTTAATTCTGATTTTCTGATTTGCATCAATCTCCTTCCACTCATTGATTTTTGGACTTATATTCTAATTGCAGAACAGATAAAACAAATGGGGTATTGTTCATTGCTTCAGTCTGCCCTGGTAACTTATTGCCTTGAAGCTAGAATGACTCAGGCTTTTATAGCTCATTATAATGTTCCCTCCTTCCAGGTCTACATGTCCACAGCACTTCCAAAGAGCACAGCCCTAGAGATCAAGGCTTTAACCGTGGGGGCCTTTGGGAATGCCACCGTATTCACACCACAGCAGCTGGCAGTCTGTGTCTTGGGAGGCCCACAGTGGCAAGGTTCCTACCTGCGGCCATAAGCCAGGGACACGGTAGCCAGGGAAGGGCGCGCAAGTTACCAAGAGAGAAGGCTATTTTTGCTTACCTGATTAAAAGCATTCATGACAGGAAATGCTTATGTTGGATAAAGTGTTCCCCCTTTTTGGTAAATTTCTGAGAGTCTCCTACTATAGCAGCTGAAATCAGAGTTAAAACCTGCATACTTTTTTTAAAAAAAAATAATAATCTACTTGTCTCTAAGTACCAGAAAATTTCACCAGGGTCTTCCCTTGATTTTGCTTACTGATAATACTATCATGCCTCTCACACTTCAGTGCCCCGTGTGGCCTCTGTGATACTAAGATCTTCCAATTTTCTTTAGAATCGAGGATATAACTTCTACTGCATCATGGTTACTTATTTCTCTGCTCCCTAGAAAACTACTCAAATGATACAAAATGCTAGTAGAAAAACGTCTATCAATAAACAGAAGCTTATCTAACGTCTCATTCTCTCCTTGCCCGCTGCACCCTGAGACCATTCTCCCTTATCTTCCCCAGTTCCTATATACTTTTCCGATTTAAATAGGCTAAACTTTGCAAGTGTGTGTGTGTGTGTGTGTGTGTAACCAAGTTCCTGCTTGATTGTCATTTCGCTTTTATTACTATAAAATTTGCCTCTTTAATAAATTCTTTATTTTAAAGTCTTTTTTTGAGGCGGGGTTGATTTTGATTTTGTAATTAGACCCCTGGGGATTATTTAGATATGTTACTTATTAAAGATTTGAAAACACTCAGGCGAGGATATTTTTCAATTTTTCTTAAAAGTAGAGCTATCATTAAACAAGGGAGCTAGTCTTCTTTTGGCTGGAAAAGTAAGCTTACTGGAAGTAGAGGGTTCTGGGAATAGAATTTACTATTTTTAAATCCACACTGTAAGACAAACAATAAAAAAACAGTGAACAGCACTACTAATATAGGCAAGTAGAAAATATTGTATTAATGCATATTTTTTGTTTTTTGATAAAATAAGATGTATGCAACATATTGTTAGGCCTGCAACATATAGAAATGTGTTATACTTGTAGTAACAGCACAAGAGGTGAGTGACAGCAAGGCTGTATTTGAAGTAAATGATTGCACATGACAAGTTTCTCAGACTCCAATAAGATAACCAGAGGTGAAAAAAAGGTAAGATAATTAGCAGAGAAAAAAGCTGCAAATATGCAGTTGCGGTCCTTTCCTCTCTTGGCTCATTTAAAAGACCTAAAATCACATGAAGCAAGATTCTGGCAACGCATTGTTGGGGTGATGTAGAGGTATATTGAATTTTTTTCTCTATATTAGTGAAATCAAATTAGTATAAATTTGAAGCTGGTTATAATCAGATGTAGATATCCCTACAAAAACATGATGGAAGTAACTAAAACAACAGTGAAAACAAATCATCAAAAATCTACATGCATGCCTCATTAGAAAATATTCATTTAATGCAAAGAAAAGTAGTAAAAGAGGATTAGAGAAACAAAACATAGTGTTTACATAAAAATTATGTGAGAGTGAATATGAGTCTAGCCTTATTAATATGATATTAAATGTGAACAGAATAGAAATCTTATCAAAAACAGAAATGATTAGATGGGATAAAAATTAAGATCCCATTATGCCCTTTCTAAAAGAAGACAGACTTGAGATTGAAAGATACGAGTAGATCAAAGATAAAAGAAAGAAAATACATATTGTGCAAATGATAACCACAAGAAAGACGTGGCTATACTAATACCAGATAAAAAAGACTTTAAAACAGGGCTAAAGAAATGGCTCAATGGTTAAGGTGCTTGCCTAGAAAGTGCTAAGTCAAGTGCTAAGTAATTGAGTTGGACTCCCCAGCACCACATAAGCCGGGCGTGGTGGCACACGCATGTAATCCCAGCACTTGGAGGCTGCGGCAGGTGGACTGTCTTGAGTCCAAGGCCAGCCTGGGCTCTGTACTGAGTTCAGGACCAGCCTGGGCTACAGAGAAAGACCCTGTCTCTGAGAGAGATAGAGAGAGATAGAGAGAGAGACTTTAAGATAAAGAATTTACGAAAGAGGAAAATTTTATAGTGATAAAAGGGAAATGACCATGATCCGAAGTGTTTCATTTGACGGTGTCTATTTACATTCAATCCAGTTTATTTCTCTTTCCTTTAACTTTGGAAACTTCACTTGTTTGTATTAAATATTTTCCCTAGTCTTTTCTATTTCAGCTACTTTTTTGTGTGTGTGTTTGTGTTTTCCATCATCTTTTTACTTTCTCTGCTTCAGTTGGGTTATTTTCCATTGACCTATTTTTTAAGTGATAGATCTTACAACCTCCTGTGTCTAATGCGCTAGTGAGCACAATGAGTTGCCCCATTTCTTTAGTTCTAGGATTTTCATTTGATACTTTTTCACACTTCTGGATATGCTGGTGGAACTCTGACATTGAGTCTCTCTATTTTTACTGGTTGAACATATTAATTGAACATGTTAATTAATAGTTATTCTAAGGTCCTCATTAGCTAACTCTAAAATTGTTATCGCTTTTTGATATATCACTCATTTTTTCTCATTTTACTTTTTGAATTATGAAGAAATAGTTGATTGAGTGGCCGGACATTTCTTATAGCAACAAAAGGTATGAACTTCAGATCCAAGGGGAGAAGACTCCCTTTCCGTTCTGGAGTATAGGGCAGGTCAGTTGCCTTAATTCACTACGGAACTTGTGCTGAATTGTAATTGTGTAAGGTTAAGATTACTTCTGGCTCATACCTGCTGCATCATTTTTTCTGCAATCTTGAGGTATTTCTGGAGGACACTATTTTTTGAATCTCAAATTTTAATCTTTGTGCTGGGAGACTGGCAGTAGAGTTCTGCATATTGGTCAACTTTCAGTCACTGTAACAAATACCCAAGACAAATCAACTTATAAATAGGGCAGATTTCTTTTGGTTCATAGTTTCAGATGTTTCAATCCATAGTTGGGTGGCTGTACTGTTTTGGGGCTTGTGCTGAGGGGAATTATCCCAGAAGAGCCTGTGGTAGAGGTCACCTCATGGCAATGAGGAAGCCAAGAGAAAGAGGCTGAGGTCCTCCGCACCTTTCAAGGGCATGCTCCAACGACCTAACTTCCTCCCACTAGGCGAAATCTCCTGAAGGTTCCTTCGCTTTCTAGTTGGGCCACAGTCAGGCAACCATGTCTTTAACATTTAGCATTAGAAGTCTTAAAGACTTACAATTTATTTCTTTAATAAAAATAATACATTTTCTCAAGATATCTCTTTAGGTGGGTCCTGCTCGAGTGACTGATACATCTTCAGGAACATGTCAGATGTAGATCCTTACACTCTACTTTGCTTTCCAATGTTTAATTTTTGTCTCCTGCCACATACAGTTTTAGTATTTAACAACTATTTGGGAGAAAAAATCTGATATGTATTTGAAAACTTCCAAGTCTCACAAACTCTTGTGATTTTTTAATTTCCTACAACAGCCCTCCTCTGGGTGCTGTGCTGGGCTTGGCCTTACGTTCTCAGCTTCTTCCCCTTATTCAGATTTTCAGTACCCCGGGAGGACAACCTCAGAAACCAGCTCATCTCTCTGTTCCTCCTATTAGATGAAGTATGAGTTCATTTACCTTAACTCCCTTTTTCTTTTAAGAAGATGATTTTTGTGTTCTATGTCACTTTTTAATTTTTATTTTTGTCAGCACTAAGGATGAAACCCAGGACTTTCACACTATGCTACATCCTTAGCCTCTATTGGTTTTCACTTTGAGACAGGATATTGCTAAGTCACTATGTTTTTGAGATAAGACTCCAACTTGGGATCATCCTGCCTCAGTCTTCCAGAGAGCTGGGATCACAGGGGTATACCCCTGACTTTTCCTCTTTCAGAAAGCAGCAGTGCTCTTTGGATAAGCATTTTTATCTCACTTGGAAGTTAAAGAGTCTTTGCATAGTAAGCAGTTTGAATATCTCTGTGTTTATTCCTAATCAATTTGCAAGTTGCCTGATTTTAGGATTTGAGTGATAATAGTATTTTTCTCAACACTGTGACTCATACATGCAAAGATGTTCAACACCCATGGCTATGAGAGAAATGCAAGTCAAAACAACACTGAGGTCCCAACTTATCCCAGTGGGAAGGGCTTCTGTCAACAACTCAAAAGCAATAGATGCTGGTGAGGATCCAAGGGAAAATGCAACCCTGTTACATTGCTGGTAGGACTTTAACCTGGTACAACAACTATTGAAAGCAGAACTGAGATTCCTCAAAAACTTGATGATAGACATTCCATTTGACCCAACGATACTTCTGAGTGTTTCCCCTAAGAGTTAAAAGCACCCTACAACAGAGATGCATGCATACTCATTTTTCAGCAGCACTAATAGTTAAATCATAGAAGATGCCAGAATATTCATCAAAAGACCTATGGATAAAGAAAATATGCTATATATACTTATACAATGAAATATTACTCTGCCATAAAGACAGATTTGAATCATTTGTAGGAAAATGCATGCAACTTGAGATTATTATGCTCACTTAGGTGTATCAGACTCAGAAGATTAAATACAGCATGGTTTTTCTCTAATATGGGAAATCCAGAGTATAAATGACAAGGGGGATGAGGAGAGGGGCAGCAGGGTAAAAGTGAGAGGGGGTGGAGGAAATGTGAAGTTGATGCAATATGTTTTTACCCCAAATTCTTAAGTTTAATGTAACCATTGTGTATGGCAAATACACTCTAACAAAGAAGGGCGAGGACTCTTAAGTATAGTGCTTCTTTGCCTGTTTGGCACTTAGACAAGAATATGATTTTTATTTCTTGCATAGATAAACTTTTTTTAAAGTCTCAGAATGTGTATTTGTTTCCACTAATAAAAACAATACTTTTTTTCGGGATATGTCTTTATGTGAGTTCTGTACCGGTGGCCGAAGAATGTGTGATCAGTCCTTTTATTCCCTCATTTTTGTTGATGTATGTATGTGATGCATTGAACTTGAGAATTTTGTGCACTATATATATATATATATATATATATATATATATATATGTGTGTGTGTGTGTGTGTGTGTGTGTGTGTGTGTGTGTGTGTTTATTGATATGATGCATATGTGCATATAAATGACATCAGCATTACAATCCTCCCCTTCCCCTTTTGGGCCCTCCCACTGCCTTGCTCATCCTCCCTGATTCCCACTATCACACCTATTTAATTCTACAAAATACCCGTATTCTGAGTTCCTCTTATTAGAGAAACTAGGCAGTGTTTAATCTTCTGAGTTTGACTCAGTTCATTAAGTGTGATGGTCTCAAGTTGTGTCCATTTACCTACAAAAGCCTCAAATTTACTTGTCTTTATAGAAGAATAGTATTCCATGGTGTACAAAGGCCACCATTTGTGTATCCATTGGTCTATTGATGGGTATTTTGGTGTCTTTCACAATTTAGCTATTGTTGGTTGTGCCGCTATAAACACAAGTGTACACGTATCTCTATTATATGTTATTTTTAGCCTTTTGGGGAATATATCAAGAAGTGGTATCACTGGATCAAATGGCATATTTATTTTCAGCATTTATGAGGAATCTGCATACTGCTCTCCATAATAGCTGTACCGATTTACAGTCCCACCAGCAATGTAAAAAGGTTCCTTTGCCCCTGCAACCTCTCCAGCATAGATTTGCTGTTCAACTTCTTGATCTGTGCCAATCTCTCTGGAGTTAGATGGTATTTTAGTAATGATTAGATTCGCATTTCCCTTATGGCTGAAGATGTTGAACATCTTTTCATGTATTTCCTGGCTATTTGGACTTACTCATCTAAGAACTGCCTATTCATTTCAGTTGCCCAATTTTAATCAAGTCTTTGATTTTGAGGAGTCTATTTTTCTTCAGTTCCTTGTATATTCTAGTCATTAGCTTCCTGTACAAGTGTAAGTAGTTAATTTTTTTCCCCATTCTGTCAGTTCTCTCTTCACTCTGTTGAAAGTTTCCTTTAATGTGTAGAAACTTTTTATATTTGTTGATTCTGGGGACTCTTTCTTTTGTATCTGGTATACTATTAAGAAAGTCTTTGTGCACTCCTGCATCTTCTAGATCTTTGCCTCTTTAGGATCGGTGCTTCAGTTTAAATATCCAGCTCTTCGATCCACTTTGATGTGCTCTTTTGGCTAGCCTTTCTTGTATTAAGTAAACTCTCCTGCTATTTTTCAATTAACTTTCAGGTTTTTGTTTCTTAACTTGATTTTGAGGCATCATGCCCCACCCTGCTCATTTGGGACTTTTGCACTGAGTTATATCTAAGCTTTCCAACACTCACTTTTTATTTCTTCTTACTTTTCTCAAGGTGTAGAGTGGGTTTTTGGTTAGAAACAAAGAACAGAGATGAAGCCCCCACTATCCAGAACAGAGCGCTAAGTAAGTTTGCTCCTTTAAAAATTTTTTCTTTTCTGAGCATGGGTCACAATGAGCCACTAATTTTCCTGGGATAGGCTTGAATTTGCAAGCTGGGGTTGATCCTCTTGCCTCAGACTCCAGAATCTTGGGATGAAAGGTATGGCTTTTGGATTTTGGCTGTTGTTTTACAGAAATCATTTTGCTGTGGTTTGAATCTGGAGTGACCCCCCAAACCCTCATGTACCTATGGATTCTGTGTACTGTTGAGTGGTGGGGCCTGGTTGGAAGGTGTCAGATACTTGGGGCTTGACCTGGAGGAATGTGGGCTGATTCTGTCCTTCCTCCCAGGATTGGCTGTGTTCTGCCATGCCACGTGCCATGAGGATCTTGGTCTCTGGCTCTGGTCCTGCCATTTGATTCCACCATTTTCCGGCCAACCACCTGTGAATGGACTATGACCTTCTGAAACTGTGGGCTAAAATAAATCTTTTCTCCATAAAGTTGTAGATGTTGGGTATTCTGTTCCAGCAATGAGAAAGTAACTAAGATACATATATCCTGGTAAGTATGGCAAATTGACTCAGATTTCTATTTTCTTCAGCAAATTATTTCCAGAGATTAGTTATCTTTATATATTTTAGGGTATTCTTTCGCTTTTAGTGCAATGCTTCTAAAGTCAACTGTAGTGAGGAACAATTTAAATTTATTAAAATACATCTATGTTTGGTGAATGTTTCAGTAGCCTTTGTCCCGTGTGTATATTCATATATTCAACATGATCAAAAAGGTGGAATATTTCTACTTCTTTTAAAGCTTTCCTATTCTCTTTTTATTGTCAGTTACCCTAGCATCACTTATGCAATCACTGATATAATTTTTTATCTTTGTAGATTAATTTTAGTTTTTCAAGAACTTTGCAAAAATTGAACCATCTGGCATGTACTTTTCTTCCTGGCTGCTTTTGCTCAGCTTTGCGCTTAAAAAATTCACTGGTACTCTTATGCTGACCAGTGGTTTACCCATTTCTGTCAGTATATAGTATTCAGTATGTTGTATTCCACTGTATGAATACACTGCAGTATGTTTAGCCATTCTTGTTACAGACTAAGTATGTCTCCTCAGCATTCACATACTGAGGCTCTGACACACAGTGGGATGATGTTTGCATGTGGGGCTTTGAGGAGGCAGCAGCTGTGCTCAGACACGGTCATGAAGGTGGATCCTTCACAAAGGTATTAATGTGCTGCGTATAAGAGACCAGCGCTCTCTCTTTCCATCTCCATAGTGTGAGGGCAACAGGAGAAGGAGTCTGTCTTCAGGACAGTAAAAGAATTCTTATAAAGAATTGGCTCATACAAGTCCTCTGATCTTAGACTTTCTAGCCTCCAGATCTATGAGAAATAATAGTAAAAAAGTGTTTAAGCCACCCAACCTATGCTGTTTTGTTTTAGCATAGGAACAGACAAAGATAATTCTGTTTACTGCGTGGATGAATCATTTCCAGTTTACAGTCATGATGAATTAAATTGCTACAAGCAGCCTCCTCCTGTTCACTTTTATGTTTATGCCCATGCATACATCTTAATAACTTGTGTAAAGTCTCTGCCTGCTAATTAAACAACCACTAGTTACTCTTTGTCTACTTCTATTATCTTGTTTTCTCTGCTATCCATGACATTTTTCTGCTGTTTTGCTTATGTTATGATCTTTATTTGAATATTGGACATTGCTAAGTGTGTGTTATTTTATTCTTTTCCTTTAGTGATTTTGGAGTGTTTCTGTGTCAAGAAGTTAATTTACTTGCTAGGTCATCATTAGACTTTTTAGATTTATCAAAATTAAGGTTTTTTTTTAGTTGATCCAGAGTAATATATACATATACCTGCCAGCTATATTTTTTAAATGTCCATGAATCTCCAAATAGTCAAATATATCTCTCTAGGCTAGGTTGTCAGAACTTAACTCCCTCCTGTCCTACCTTAGGGATTTACTTAGCTTTCAATTTCCCTACTATTGTTTTTCTGCTGTCCTTTGCTCAGTCTCCTGGATTGCCCTTGGTGAGGTCAGAGGCTCAAGAGGCCTCTGTGCAGATTTCCATGGCTCCTCTGTGGAGCTCCTTCCTGGTCAGTACTCTACACTCCAAGCACCAGCTACTGCAACCTTCCTGTGTGCCCGCATGCTGATTTCTTTCCCATTAATATCTGCTTGGTTTCGCTTTACCTGTTCTAGGTCCAGCGATTCTCCCCACACTATTGTAGGCACCATCTTACTGTTTCTTGTCCTTCAAAGACCATATTCCTACACTGCTGCTATTTAATACTTGAAAATAGTTGTCAAATATATTTTGTTCAGATTTCTGGATACCATGTATCTTCTCTAGGTACTGTATTTCTGGATATATATTTGTCTGGGTTTCTGAATACCAGACTAAGCTTATATTAAGCTTAGTCTCATATTCATATTTCTTTTTGGCGGGAAACAAGACTTATGCAGTATTTTCAAATTAAAATTATTTTCTATTTAATTATTGTACTATGAGAAGAAATTAACTGTGTCCAGTATTTTTCTGAAATACACTTAAGTAATTTCTTGTGTACCACTCTGTCCTTTGAGCATGGTTGAAATTTCATGTACATGTTTAAGATAACTAACAACATTTCCTCTGTTTAGTGAAGTTCTGAGTGACTGTCTTCTTGCTAATTGTGTTGAACTTGACTATATGGAATATCTGAATGTTCACACTCAGATCAGTGATTCTCTGAGTGAATCAGATGTGAAACTCTCTGTCTCCTGTACGTCTTGCAGTCAGAAATCTTCTGTTTCTCGTCCAGAGGCAGCATTTCATTGATCACCATTGAGAAATAATGAGGTGACACTCTTCCTGGCCCTGGTGTAAAATTGCTACAGCCAATATGGCACCATGATGTAAGTAGAAGAATGGTAGCCAGAGTGGAAAATAGAACCCTACTTTAATTTATACAGAACTATCCACATAGCACCTAGTGTGTGTTCGGCACTCTTCTGTGAGCTAGAGTACCAAAGTGCCCAGAGTTTGAATTCTGTTGTGTCAAAATATTACACTAACAAACACTGACATATGTACTATCTTAGGTATTTGATGCTGCGGTGGTCATTCTCCTATCTTAAAGCCACTTAAGTTTAATTTTCCGAATTTGTAAAAAAGAGATCCACATGAATGTTCAATATTTCATGGGATGTGCTCATGTTGTTCTTCATCTCTGCCCGGTCTCCATCCCTCTTCTAACCAATTCTGGCCTGGTTATTATTATTTTCCCCCATTTTATTGATATGTATTAGTGCAAAATTTAAGATTTACAATGGAGTTGAGGATTTTGTGCACATAGGTATCTTGTCAAGGTGACAAGGGCTTTCCCACTCTCCTTTTGTCCCGCCCCCTACCCACTCTTCCCTCCCTCCCCACCCTACCGCCCTGTTTCACTTTGTTTTTCATTTTAAGTTCCATAAGAGTTGTGATCTGGGTTTCTCTTATCAGAGAGACCATTCGATGTTTCACCTTCTGCTTCTGACTCACTAAGCATGATGTTCTCAAGTTTCTTCCATTTGCCCACAAAAGCCTCCATATTGTTGGACTTTTTTTTTTTTAAGGATGTCTGATTAGATTGTGAAGAATGGTGGTAAAATAAATTGAGCCTTACTGTGTGTGTCCTCCAAACAACCCAAAGAAGTAAACACTACTATCATCCACTTTTACTAGTAGAAAATTTTGAGTTTTCTCAATGTCCCATTGGCAGCAAACATGGAACCGAGACTGGTTCCAGAATCAAACTTCTCATCCACAACACTCTTCTATTAAACATTTGTTTTTATTCACTTATTGCACTATGAATGTATATTTTTGCTTTTAATATCCCCTTATAATATTATTATCAAATATTTCAATATATTAAGTCATATAGATACCATCATGTATTTAACCAGAATCTTTTTTTTGGACATTTATTGCTACTAATTTTTTATTTGAATAGTAACATTGTCATATACATAATTATATAAATTGTTTTTATGAAATCATCCTAGTTATTTATTTAAAGTATTCCTAGATTCTGAAAACATGTCAATGTCAGCTTACTTTCAGGCTGTGATGAAAATTGGAAAGTTGTTCTCCAGAAAATACATGCCAACTTACACGTTGACGATGAGTGAGTGTACCTTTCCCAATGATTTAGCATAAAGTTTTTGGAATATTATCATTTAAACCAGACACTCCTTTGCTAATTTTTAACACAGATTTTTTTGTTCTGAACACTTGATTTATTATGGTAATCTTTATCTTTTTTCTCCTTAGGTATTTGTAGGTATCAAGATATTATATTTGTATGTGTGTATAATGTATTCATTCATTTATTCAATACTATCGACTAAATTCAGGGCCTCAGACATGCTGAGCAAGAGCTCTCTCCTTAAGCTACACCCTCAGCACAGAGTTCTGTATATTTAACATACATTTTTAACTCCATGTTCCCAAGTTTTATAGGATTAGTCTGTGTATTTTCTGTGAATTTGGGTTTTTATTTTCTTTTTTTGAGATTTGGAGATCTCGGTAAAATTTTCACTTTTAGGGATTAAAGAGTAAGATAATTGCATGGGTACCAAGGCTAAACAGGATGTTAGAAAGTAAAGAAAGGTTTTGAGAGGAATCATTTAAGTCAACAACTCACTTATATCTCATTAACTAATATCCTATTTTCCTTTTACTTTTTTTTTAAAAACTAGGTATCATAGCTAAATTTAACTCATGCTTACAAAAAATTTACTAGATCCAATTTAATTTAATTGTTATCAAAGATAATAGTATGGTTTGAGTTAAATTTTTTAAATAATTTCTTTTTTCATAGATGCATTGTTATGTATAAACTTCTCTTTCACAATAGATATGAACTTAACTCAGTTAACAACTCAGACATTAATAATTACAATCATAGTATGGATTATTATTTAAACTAACAAATTCTTCCCAAACTGTGGATTATTCAAAGACTATTTTTATCCTGATCTTTGGCTGTTAGAAGGCAAGCTTTCGCGTGAAACAGAGCCAACATAAATGGAAGTAGCTACAAAGTTAATATTGATTTTTGCCTTTCCACTCCCTGCCTTCTTGGATTGTTTTCTTCACACTTCTCCCTGCTCCCTACTTATGTGAGGCACTGTTTCCTACTGGGGCTTTTCTCTGTTTAAGATACAAAAAGGAACATCAAAGACTCTGATCACCTGAGTTTGGACGTCATCCTGTGTTGACAGTTCTGAGGGCTTCCTCTCGAATCAGCCCTGTCAGTTAGTTCGGCAGTGCCCAGTGTTTGCCTGTACAGATCCTAATGCTTCCTTCCTGCCTGAGTATCAGAAGATGACTATTGAGTGACACTTGGTTCACCTGAGAAGTCCGAAAATCACAAAAAGCATTCTTTCTTATGATATTTTATTCTACCACTTGAAAACATTCTGAACAAATACAGTTTTCTCAGTACTTCATGCCCAGACATGTAGGACATACTGGGGAAGCAAAAATGAAGAGTAGAAATATCCAACCATTCTGTTCTTCTGCCTTATAAAATCTGTCATGTTTTTTTTTTTTTAAGGTTAAAATGTAAGGTAGCCAAAGTGTGGCTTTAATTTGTGCCCCCCACCGAATTATTTGAGCCTTAGAATTTGAGATAATTGGCTAAATATCTGGCTTTGGAAGGTATAGCTGAAATCCATGATAAGTGATTTATCATTTACTATTGCATATATTTAAGGTTTTAGAAGTAAAGCGTTATGAAAATTCACCATATAAAAGTACTGATCAGAATATCTTCATGGGTGTAGGAAAGGACTGACATTGTTACAAGACGCATTCTAAATTACAATAGCTATCCATTTTTTTTTTCCTTGCAGCAACAAGGTTTCCTAATAAAAAGAGGAAGGAATGAGCCAGATTTCATCAGGCAGGTTCAGAGTAGCAAAGCTGGGTGAGTCAGAGATCTCCACAATGGGGAACTCATCCTCAAATGAGGAACTCCTCCCAGATAAAGAACTCTATAGCTTAAGAAAGACCACACCTTTAAATGGCCAAGGAAAAAGCTAAAGTCAAGTAGGTCATGAGACTGTAATCCTGGTAACCCAGGGTCTTGGGCCTTGAATTTGCTCTTAAGCTAATGAGCTAGTTTTATGCTAATATGCACCAATCCTTAAAGGCCAACTCTGTATAGAAAAATTAATATGCATGATCCATAGAAAAACTATAAAATATGACTGTAACTGCTAAATAATTGATGCCCTTGCCCCATCTCCTGCTTTCAGGGGAGTTCCTACTTTCTATCTCACTGTCTCCTTTATGCTTCTCTCAATAAAGTCACTATCTACTTCCAAAGAAAATAAAATAAATTAAAATAGCAAGAGATTATGTTTTTGAATTCCTCCCAAGGGAGTATTCCCAGGTAATGTCATTAATTTCCTGTTCCTTATAGAGACCAAACTTATTCCTGATTATAATTCATGGTTTAAATTTTTACACCTGCTAAATTAGAAAAATAATGTACTCAGGATCAGCCTCAGTTTGATAATATGCTGGATCTCCCAAGTTTAACTAAAAGCTGTTATACTCATGTTACTGGTTTGTTACAGCCACAGACTATGCCTGAAAGTCAGTCAAGGAGAGAGAGGTGGTGTACAGCATTAGAGTTTAAAATGCAGAGCTTCCGTTTGTGCTCTCCCAGGGAAGCCACTGACAGTGTTACCTTGGACTGGTATGTGATGACGCTCAAAAGCATGCTCAATATATGTCTATCGTTGCATGTCTTATATACTGTTGATCCATGTTGACCAGAATTTGTATCTGAGGCTCAATCATATTGACATTGTTGGATAGCGTTAGTCTTTAGCCGCTCTAGAAAGAGATAGAGCTGGTACTTAGGAGAACCAAAGCATCTATTGTAAGTCATACTGCAAGACTATCTTGGCATGGCCCAAGACTTCCAGAAATTTGGAGGTGACCTCTTAAAATCCAGTGACAAGGAAAAGAGATCTCTTTGGACAAGACTAAGTTCTTTATTATAATTACCAGATCTAGCAGCTCCCTTTTGATGACTGTGAATGAATGGAGAATATTTTCGTTATAATTTGGATGTAAACCCGTAATTTTTAAAAGGTGACAAAGATATGAATTTATGTGTTGGTTAGAGTGAGACAACTGCTGTTTAAACACCTGTATTAGTTACTATAGCATAGAAAATTACTACAGACATGGCTTAAGACAACTTCCATTTATTAGCTAAGAGTTCTGTTCATCAGATGCCTCATGGTTTCATAAAGCCATAATTAATGTGTTGTTCAGTTGCATTCTTGTGCAGAACTTGAAGGTCTTTTCCAAGAGTGTAGTTACTTGTGGGGATAGAAGTAAATACCCATTTTCTTGTAGACAGAGACCAGAATCAACTCTTGCCTCTTACAGGCTTTGTCAAATTATAGCCTTGTGGACTTTTCATATTTTAATGTGGCCACTAACTTCTCTTAACCACTCGTGTGACTTTTCTTTAGTCTAAGGTGGGTTTTTATGTATTGCCATGTAACCATTGAAGTGACTAACACATCATTATCATAGGTCCTGGCAACATCGAAAAGGAGAGGTTATAAAAATGAATGTGCCAGGGGTTAGGAATCTGGGGACATACCAGAATTCTGCTTAACAACATATGTTTATATTGTATGATACTATTTAATAAAATAATCATATGTTGATATGTAATTCCTAAAAAAATTTCAAGGAGTAAAATTAAGAATTAACACAAACAAGACTAAACATCCAAAATAGTAGAAAATGCAAATTTTAAAATTCAAGTCTTCCAGAAATTTAGAAGAGAAATAAGAAACAAAGAAGGAACATGGTTAAAAAATAAAACAAATAAAAATAAATAAGTTCAAATTTGTTTATATTACTGTAAATGCCAGCTGATTAAAGCTACTGCTAATAGAAACAGATTCCTTGGTTGGATGAAAAAAAATATAATCTGACTACATAGAGTTTAAAGACTGTCCCTGAAGTAAAATGATACAGGAAGCTTTATTCAAATGATTCAGCTATGTTTTAATATCTAAGAACTTGTTAGAGAGCAAATCAAAGTTTCTGCCCTGACGAGGCTTACATTATAGTGTGGGATGTTGGTGATAAGCAAGTACGTTACGTAGTATAGGGGTAGAGAACTGCAAGGGCTGTTCAGAATACAGAAGGATAAAGGTGTGGAGAGAAGTTGGGTGGGTGGAAGGTTGCTGATTTTTAGTTTACACGAATTGCAGGAGTGAGCCTGGGGCAGTTGGAGAGATTAGGAACCGTGCTTGGATTAGGGTTTGGGAACCGTGCCTACACTGGGAATTGAGAACCACCCTGGATTAGAATGGGAGTTATTATTGGGCTAACGAATGAGGGAAGAGCACACACCCAGTTGTGGGAGGCCCAACTGGAACTCAAACTGTATAAAGGAGGGAAGAAGAAAGATTGTTACAGCTTCTTCCTCTGGGAAAGCCCTCACCTTTGCTATTTTCTACAGAGGCCGACTTGCTACATGCTGAAGATCTTCATCTTAGATTCACTTTAGTGTCAACTTGTGCCTGCCTGTTGCTGATCTTCAGTCTCTGATCTTTAGGTGCCAGTCCTTGCTATTGTTCTTAGAACAATCAAGATCTGCAGCAGACTCTCACTGGCTGTCCTGCAGTCCTAGATGGGAGTTCTACTTAGTGGCTGAGCAGCCATCGGACGCTCCAGCTCTCGCAAGTGCAGGACGCCATCTTGGACTATCTCTATCCTTGGATTTGTAAGCCTACTGAATAGATCCTTTTTGTTATAATTTCTGTAAATTCTGCCTTATGGAAGAACTTAACCTAGTACAGAGCCCCAAGGTTAGCCATATGCCAAGTAAGTAAAAAGACATTGAGAAGGACTACGCTTGGCACACATGCTAAGCAGTAGCAGGCTGGTGAAGGTGAGGAAAGATGCGACTGGGGGCAGATCATGTATAGTTTTAAATAAAAGTGTTGTCAAATGAACTAAGCCAGACATAGAAAGAGGAGTATCATATGATCTCATGTCTATGTCAAATCTAAAAAGTCAGACCCCCATGCAGAGTCCACTGATAGTTGTGAGGAGCTGACAGTGTGGGAGAAATGGGGAATTGTTGGTCTAGAGGTGTGTTGTAGTTTGGATCTGGAGTGTACTCAAAAATCCTCATGTACTTATGAGTACTGTGTACTTCTAGGAGGTAGTGCCTGGCTGGAAAGGGTGGATGCTTGAGGCTTGACCTGGAGGGATGTGTGCTGGTTCTGCCATTTCTGTCAAGATTTGGCTCTGTTCTGCCATGCTCTGAGAAGCTCTGTCTCTGGTTTGGGTTTTGCCATATGGCTCAATAATTCTTCTAGCCACCCACCCACTCACCCATCAATGGACTGTGACCTTCTGAAACTGTGAAGTAAAATAAATCCTTCCTCTTTAATGTTGTGGATTTCAGGTATTCTGTTGAAGCAACAAGAAAGAAACTAAGAGAAATTAGTTCGGAGAGTAGGGTTGTTGCTGTGACTTTACCTTACCATGTGGTTTGGAATCATTTGGAATTGGTTTTGCTGGAGGAGTTCAGCCCTCCAGAAACTCAAAGGTGTCTACAGCTTTTGTCCAAAGGATTCTCCTCCTGCTCAGTCCAAATGTGAACATCGGTCAGATCCATGCAATCCCGGTTTACAAGTTTGCAGAGTACAAGTGTTGTGGGGTTACCGAGGCTTCTACCTAGACTTCAGAGGAAGGCCTTGGAGGCCAGGCGGTGTGCCCCTGGGAGGGCAGTGCATGAAGTTGTAAAAGAGAAGTGTAAAGTGCAATGGAGTTCCTGAAAAACTAGAAAAGCCAGGAGCATGGATATTCCCTAAGGAAGACTGCAGGCAAAGGACAGGGCCAGCCCAATGGAGAGAAGTTGGAGGTTGCAGCCCATGGCAATGTTGTAGTGGTGGAGCCACCCAAGCCCTTTGGAGTTCACGTCTTGCTACCATCCCAGTTCACCCTGGGTGCTGGACATGGAGCTACCGGGTTTAACTCTTGCCCTGTTGGGTTTAAAACTTATTTTGGCTCAATTGACTTTTATCCTTCTATTCATTTCTTTTGTGCTATTATATTCTCTTTGTGCTATTATATTTTGGAAGTGCTTAACTCTTCGATTTCAACAGGAGCTTGTATCTTGCACAGGAGACTTGGGTCTCAGAGGAGACTATGGACTTGGACATTTTAGCAGTGCTGGAACTGTTCAGGCTTTGGTAACTCTTAGACAATGAAATGTATCTTTCATAAGAATATGTCCATAAGCCTTCTGGGAGCCAGGGATGAAACACTGTGGTTTGTATCTGGAGTTTTCCCTAAAAGCCTCGTGTACCTATGGATTCTGTGTACTGTTGAGGTGGGGAGTGAGACCTGGTTGGAAGGGGCAGATACTTGGGGCTTGACCTGGAGTGATGTGTGTTGGTTCTTCCCTTCCTCTCAGACTTGGCTCTGTCACGCCATGCCATGAAGAGTTCTGACTCTGGCTCCTGCCAGAGCCTGGTCCTGCCATGTGGCTCAATTCTTTTTCTAGCAGCCCGCCATTGAATGGACTATGACCTTCTGAAACCATGAGCGAAAATAAATCTTTCTCCCCTAAAGTTGTGGATTTTAGGTATTCTATCCCAGCAACAAGAAAGTAACTAAGACAGTGCGCAAACTTTCAGTAGTAAGTTCTGGGGCTCTAAGATAGAGTACAGGTAGTGATGGATGTATTAATTAATTTGATTGCAAAAATCACTACACAGTGTATATTTGTATCAACTCATCTTGTAGACCTTGAATATAATCAACTGTCCTCAATTAAATCTTTACAATTTAAAGCAATGGATGTGAGGGACATTTATTCAGGAGTTACGGTTGTGCCACACTTGATACAGTTTTGGAAATGGACACAGGCCTTTTCCTGTTAGCTCTTTTACTGAATCCTTCTCCTTTATGAAATTTTACTTAGAGTTACTAAAAAAGACTCTCCTAGATCTTAGCCCTCCAGGTCTCAACCTTAGGTTTCAGTGGCTGTCCTTATAGGTTCCAATTATAGTGAGAGTTCCGCTAAAGTCAATTTAGTCAGAACCTCACACTTGATGTCTGACTGAGGCTTGGCCTGGAGGCTGTGTGCTGGTTCTGCCCTTCCTCTCAGATTTGGCTCTGTTACGCCATGCCATGAAGAGCTCTGACCCTGGCTCAGGCCCTGCCACGTGGCGCAACTCTTTTGCTAGCAGCCCATCTGTGAATGGACTATGACCTTCTGAAACCATGAGCTGAAATAAATCTTTGTATTGAACAAAATTCCTCATCTTCCTTTAGAAAGTTTAATACTCATCAAGGTGGAATTTGGTCACCTTTGTCCTTCATCAGTAAGAGTCTTCCTAAATCCATTTAGCCAGAACTCCCCTTCCCTCTAAGTTTCAGCTTTGTAATTTTCCATCCATTGCCTTGCCCAGCTCCTTGCCTATAAATCTAGGTTTCCTTGTGTTCTGAGTTGAATCCAATTCTATAGTGAATTTTCTTTTCCCCTGTCATAATAGTTTCTGAGTAAAATCTGTTTTTGCTGATTTAATCACCATGTAGCTCTGGTTTTCTTTGACAGTAAAGGCACAGAAACATTAACAATGATTCCCATTCCCTTTCTTTGAAAAGAGTGGCATCACTCAATCTCTTCCTGGGCCGTGGAAAGGACTGATTTAATACTTTTTCCCTTTGTTTCTTTAAGAGCTATGATCTTTGGCTTGTTCTTTAAAGAGTTAAATATAGAATATTACATGCCCAGGCAGATTTTGGTCTATCTTTTGATGAATGAATCACCGACTATTCAACCATTCAACAACTTCTGCCTGTGTTGTATAATCTCTCAGCAAGAGTTTGCCAAATCATGCATCACATGACAAATCACATTTTATCTCTCCATATTTGAGCTTTCCAAGCAATCTTTGGAAAACCTTTATTATACTGCTAAGTTTCCAAGGACTTGTTTTAATTGTTTGGAGAGAAAAATATTTTTTGGAGGGTCACAGAATTAGTTGTTTTCCTTTCCAATTTTCCATGTGTTTCACTCTGTTAAGTCTAGGCTTGTGAAGTTTAGAAAAGGATTTATTTGTCACAATTCAACTACAAATAGGACAGTCCCTTGTGAGTGTTTTTGAAAATGTATGTGATCCTTTCAATGCTTTATTTGGCTGTGTAGAAATTGCCAAACCCCACAGCTTTCAAAGTACTGTTGGCTGCTGTCAGGAGAAAGCCTCTTTTTTTATTACCAAGCATTTAAAACTCATGAGGAAAAAAGAAGCCCTGGAATAGAGGTTCTCTGCAGGTGTTAAGAGGGGGTCTGAGACAGCATCAGCCGTGACTGTCCCCATTTCTGTTCAAAACAAGTGTCAACTGACAAGACAGAGAATTTATTCATGCTTGTTACTCAAATGCTTTGTCTTGATATCTCATTAGATATATTGAACGATCTTTAAAAATCAGAGATTTTTCTCATTCTTCCTCTTGGTAATTGTTGGAGCAGAGATTTTTTTTTCTTTCCCCACCCTGAAGTTTTGTTTTTTTCCCGCCCCTTTAAAAAGGATTCAACAGAGTAAACCCTGCCCCTTACCTCATTTGTCCTGCTTATATTTATGGAATAGGATCTGATTAACAAATTAGATTCATTATAATTAGTAATTAGATGAATTATGCATTTTTCTTTCCATTCTCCTTTCTCTTGAGAGAGTGCTCTTGAAGAGAAACAGTCCCCTGTTTTCTCTGTCCATGGGGACAGACCTGCCCCCTTATTCACCTGCCCATGAAAAGATCACAAGTGTGCTCAGTGCTGGAAAACAGTAAACATGACTTCCCATATAGGGTTATCTTATGAAGACTGATACCAATGGATCTTTAGTCTTTTATTTTTCATTTTTTTCAGAAGCCTATATGAGGATAAGACAGCTATTCATTAGAATCAAGTTGAACATCTCAACTATGACCCAAAGAGCAATTCTATGAATGTGAAATGCACAAACCCAGTTTTTCACCATCACCACAGCCAAGTTCAAGCCCAATAGCTTAAATAGCAACACCAAACCATGGCCTGCTTTTTAAACCAACCTCTGCATAAAGAACATTGAGTTAACCAATAGAAAAAGTAATCAACATAAATATGCAGAAAGAAGTTTTAGTAGTAGAATCCCATGTGTCAATGAGATGTAACCCCAAGTTCTTTCTGAGACCAAAAATACAATGAATTTGTGAATGTAAAGCAGGTATCTTTTGCTTTGACCAGTGGTGAGAAATTTTTTTAAAAAATTGCTTGCTGTCTTAGTTACTTTTTCCTCATTGAATACTTGGCATCCACAAATTTAGGGGAGTAAAAGTTCATTTTATCTCACAGGTTCAGAATGTCACAGTATATTCAGGGGCAGCCAGCAGCAGTGGAAGTCCATGGCAGAGGCAGAAGTGGAGGCAGCTTCTCATGACATCACAAACAGGAAGTCAAGTCAAGGCAAGTTGAGATTAGTCTTCAAGAAAGGCAGGAATCAGCTTATATGTCCTTCCAGGTCTCATCTCAGTGATCAGCCCCTCCTGGATCCAGGTGTGGAAGTTGTGGTAAGCCCCCACTACATGTCTGTAATTTAACTTACATTCCTATAATCCAATTTACATGTCTGTAATCCACCTCTCCAGACTAAGCCCCAATCTCTCAACAGCACATGGTTCCATAGACAATCTATAACATTCAAATACATGAGACTTTTGGGGGACATTCTAGATCCAAGCCACAATACTGGTTTAGCTCTCACTGTCCAGAATGTTGGTATCAGTGACCAAGCCTCACTTCAAAGTATGAGTCTGAAAGCTACATCTTAGACTGACAGACAGCTCAAGGAAGTTGATGCTGGGACCCAGGAACTTACTTTTTGTTGCTGTGACAAAATACCTGACATGCACAACCTAGGGGAGTAAAGATTTATTTTAGGTCAGAGTTCGGAAGGTCTCAGTTCATTCCTAAATGTCCAACAACAGTAGAAGCACAAGGCAGGGACAGAGGTGGAGACAGCTCCTCACAGCATTTCTGCAAACAGAAAGCCAAGTCCCTGAAAGGAAGGAAGTGGCATATGTTCTTCCAGGTCTTGTCCCAGTGATCTGCCCCTCTGAGTCCAGCCCCAGCATTTCACCCATTTATGTTTAATCCCCTAATCCACAACATGGCTGTAATCTATAATCTACTACATGCCGGTCTTCTACCTCACACTTTCTAGAACAGGCTCCCATGTCCTAACTGCACATGGTTGCATAGATAATCTACAATATCTAAATACATGAGACTTGGGGCTGGGGTCATAGTTCAGTGGTTAAAGTACTTGCCTAGCAAGCCCACGGCCCTGAGTTTGAATCCCCAGCACCACATGAATCAGGCATGTTGATGCACATACGTAATCCCAGCACTCAGGAGGTTGAGGCAGGAGGACTGCTGTGTTTTTGAAACTATCCTGGGCAAAAGAGCCAGACCCTATCCAAATATATAAGACTTTTGGGCACATTCCAAATTCAAAACACAATATCCCACCCCTGGTCCCCACAAGACTCATGTCTACCTCTTCATGCAAAGTACATTTAGTCCTTCTCTAAGAGTTGCCAAAATCTTAACAATTCCAGCATGACCAAAAAAATCCAAGTTCAAAGTCTCCTCTGAGATGCAAGGCAAACTCTCACCTGTGAGCTCCTATAAAGGTCAAAGAAAGGTTAAATTCTTCTAACCTACAGGGGTGATTATTCCTATTCCAAAAGAGGGGAATGGGGGGATAGAAAGCAATCAGACCAAAACAAATTCTAACCAAGCAGGGCAAGGGTTAAATCCTGTAATGCTATATCCAGCACCTGGAATTAACTGTGAAAGGGTCCAAAGAGCTTGGGAGGCTCTGCCCCCACAGCATCACAGCTGTCTACAACTTCCATCTCCTCCCTTTTAGGTTGGCCTTGCCCACAGCCTGCGAACTTCTTGAGGGAACAATCTATGCTTTTGGCTATTCCAAATTTTTAGGGTCTTTACTGCACCTTATGTTTCTCCTTCACAACTCTACGCGTTGCCCTCCTAGGGACACACTCCCTGGCCTTCAAGGCCTTCCTCTGAAATCTGAGTAGAAGTGTGTAGGAACCCGTGACTCTTGCACTCTGTAAGCCTGTATAGCCAGAACCCTGTGGACACTGCCAAGGTCTGCCACTTGCTTGAGCAGTAGTCTTGCCCCCTGTGGACAAAGACTGTCAAGGCCTCTGCATTGTCAAACAATTGAACTCCAGCTGGCATCTCTTTGGCACTACAGGATTCCCTGGGGCACACTTTTCAAAGCAAAATTCCTTTACTTTTCCACCCTTTAATTGATAAAGAGTGAGGTCTTGCTGATCCCTGAGATTCTCTAGTCCTGATTGTAAGTACTTGCTTTCTGTTAAATGCTAGTCTCTCCAACTTCCATGTGCTCTTTCGCCCCACCACTGTACATCATTTTTGCCTGACACTGCAAGCGTTCTGTATCATTTTTCTCTGCCATTTTTCCTCCTGCCTTTTGACATAGATTTGGCAGCCTGCATATTGGGCTGCCTTGAGACTTCCTCCACCAGATTATGTAGTCCACCATCCTTTATCTCGGTTTCAGGCAAAGTCTCAGGAGAAGGACAAAATGCTGACAAGCTTTCTGCCAGAAAATAGCACGCATGTTTTTTTTTTATACATGGCAGGGTATGAACTCTATAGGGCCTGGTTGGCCCTGCCCCTACGGCATCACCACTGCCTGAAACTTCCATCTCCTCTTCTTCAGGTTGGCCTTGCCTGCAGCCTGCAGCCTTCCTCACAGAGCAGCCACTTGCAAATACAGTTCTCCTTCCTGTTTGAAACTTCATAAGCCCTGCCTTTCCAATCTCCACATTTATCAGCAGCTCGGTCTTCTCAGCTGACTGGAATGTCCCATCAAACTTGTCTCAGACCACTCCAAGCCTTCTCCAGCTGGCGTCCTTGACTATTTCCAAACTCCTCCTGAAAACCAGTTACAAAGGCTTCTAAACCACACGGTCAGAAAACGTCACAGAAACAACCCTATTTCTCTGGTACTGACTTCTGTGTTAGTTACTTTTTGTTCCTGTGACAAAATGCCAAACATGCATGACTTAGGGGAGAAAAGCTTTATTTTATCTCACAGTTTCAGAAGATCTCAGTTCATTCATAGGTAGCTGGCAACAGCGGAAGCACACTGCGGGGACGGAGGTGTAGGCATCTCCTCACAACATTGCAAACAGAAAGAGAAGTCTCAGAAGGAAGGGGAAGGTAGCATACACCCTTCCAGATCCTGTCCCAATGATCCGCTCCTTCTGGGTCCAGCCTCAGTGCTCCACCAGCCCCAGGTCTGAGCCCTCGCCACACACCTGCAATCTATAACCTACCACACACCTGTCTTCCACCACACATCTATAATCCACCTGTCCAGATTAGGCTCTCATCTCCTAACCACTCATGGTTGCATAATCAATCCATAACATCCAAATACATGACCTTTCTGGGAGACATTGCAGATCCAAACCACAATAGTGGATTTTCATGAGATAGGTGTATCCAAAACATAAACCGTTTTCTCCCAAAATATGCTTCACAAGGGTTCCATACCTGGCTTGGCTCTAAGTTCAGAGACAGTATTGATTTTAACTTTTTGTAAAATATTTCAGAAGAAACTATGACCATTGTGAATGCTAAAAATGGTCAAAAGAGTATTTCCAATCTCATATGCTCTCCTGGAATCTTCTTGCCACTATCCATCATAAGATTGTTTCTATTTCCCATCTCCACCCTGAGCCCGCAAGGGCTTTCCTGCTTCCATGATGAGTCCAATGGGGCAGATGCTGGAACGTTAAAGACAATATGGCTTTTATCTGCCTCTTTTTACTTTAGAGGGGGATTTCTTTGGAATTTAGCCATAATATTGCAAGAAAATCAGAGAGAGAGAGAGAGAAGGAGAGAGAGAGAGAGAGAGAGAGAGAGAGAGAGAGAGAGAGAGAGAGAGAGATTCTGACACAGACCTTGTAAATACGGGTGTTCAAAAATCTTTTATTCTAAGATTTGATCTTTGATCCTGGTTTCTGACAAGTTTTCAGAGTGATGGGAACACCTGACAGAACTCCTAAATTCCTTGAACTTTCATAGATGATGTATGTTTAAATGTCTTTTGTTCTAATGATCTAACACTTGGTGAAATCCTGGATAGGGCATGGTCACAGGAAATAACAAACCATAATCCGAAGTTTAAAGCTTCCAGCTCTGCACCCATTTTCTAAGTAAGAGCAGAACTAGGGATTGAGTTAATAATTTATTCTGTGATAGTTATAAAGCTTCCCTCAAATTCTTTAAAAGTCGGGTGTAGAGAGCTTCCCAGGGCTGTTTGTTAGTCAGTTCCCCTTTACTGTAGCTAAATCATGAAACAATCAGCTTATAAACAGGAAGTGTCTGCTTAGGTTCAGAATTTTAGATGCTTCAGTACATGATTATTTGATAGTTTTCCTGATTTATGCTACCTAATTTAGCCACTTACAGATGTTTTATAATGATTCAGACTTAAGTTGTGGATAACCTGTGGACCTACACCTTAACATTCGAAGTAGGGACAGTCTTGTGAGATTCAACATTTAAGCGCTGAGGTCTGTACTAATTCTGCTGGTGTCAGTATTGAACTGAGTGCTAGGATACTTAGCTGGTGCTGGATAATTAGTCTGGGGAAAACACCACACATCTGGTCACATAGGTTAAGAATATCAATTATTTTCCCTAATATAGTTAGTGTCTGAAGTGAAGTTTTGAGAGTTAAGTGAGTGTAGAAGGAAGAACAGGATTTTTTCCTATATGAATCCAGGCCACATGGACAGATGATGTGCAGCTTTTCA
>PVKB01001479.1:0-410237 GCA_004027205.1 Ctenodactylus gundi
AATAGAAACTTAGAAGTGAAACTTGCCTAACATATGGAAGATTACAGGATACAATGAAAGCTCAAAGATTTAAAAATATATTCTGACTAGATTGTCAAATGTCTAAGACATATGACAGGCCAATAGGATCTCAGTTGATTCTTTAGAAAACAACAACCATGTTACCTTCTCTTTAAAGATAATCTCCTAATAGGCCAATGGGTTTGCTGGGTATATTAGCCTATTTTGTATTTCTGTGAAGAACTACTTGAGGTTTGTTACTTATAAAGAAAAGAGGTAGTTCTTATAATGAAAAGAGAAGCTTAGCTCAGTTTTGGAGGCTGAAAAACCAAACTATGGGTTGCTGGCCATGGTGATGGTTCCTTAGCCGTGTTTCCTTGTGGTGCAAGGCAGTATCATGGCAGGAGTATATGTACAAGCAGAAAAAGTCACATTGCTGGTAAGGAAGCCAGAAGCCAGGGAACCATTTAGACAGTAGGCTCAAAATTTCGTAACAACTTGTCTTGAGAAATAACCTAGAGATCTCACAAGAATTAGCCTTAATCCAGGGCACAGTCCTAATGACCTATGAAACCACCTGCTAAACCCTGCTTCTTAAACGCCCCCCGCCCCCTCACTTTGCACATCACCACACAGGAGATCAAGCCAAGAACAGTATCTAATCCTTATAATGTTTGGTAATAGCAAGAACTCTGTAGGTGGTTGTTATGAAATGCAAACTCAGATACAAAACCTCATGGTACATTCTATTGTCCAATTTGCCTACCTATGCCCCTCTCCAGGCAGTGGGTACTCAGCATGCACTTACTGTGCTGACATACTGATATTTTCTCTGTCTATTAGTCTAAAAAGACGTAGTTTAGATTGAAAGTGCCTCCTCACTCTTCAGGCTCCATTAACCACACATAGGAAATGAATTTGCATCTTCCTGTCCAAGCCAAATTCCTAGCAAAATGGAGAAGCTCATTGCTAAGCAACTTCCTTTTCCTTCTTTCTGTAAGAGATATTGTGGCTAGAAACTTGGCAGCTTGCTCTTTCAAAGTGACAGCTTTCAACAAGTCTACCTAACACAATTTAGCCTAATTCCAAACACATCAGAAAATGGATTGTTAAAGAAAAAAAAAAATGTCTCCGCAGGAGCCAGCTGCCTCTCTGTCCTCCTACTCTTTCTCTAATGTAAAAAAAAGTGGATTATCTTCTCCCTAGGTTGCAAAAATATTCTTCTGAGAATGATTATACCTGTCACAGACGGAATCTTGAAATAAGTTAAATGTTTAGGCTCATATTCTAGGAATTCCCTAGTGATCTGAATTCTCCATGCAATCTTTGGTAACAGGATTATGAAACTGAGATGTTAGCGCTGTTCTGGGGAGGGTGGTCCATGTATAGTGAGAAGAAGAATTTAAAAAGGGCTTTTTCTCCCATTCCTTTTGATGAATGAATTTTAAAATATCATAATTAGGACAATTGATGACACATTATTTAGCTGTTAAACTGTTGCAATAAAGATGCTGCATACCCTAAAATATTCAAGAAATTCTGTGTTTCTCAGAAGGAACCAGAAAAAGAGAAATGAGACTCACACCTTCTTCTGGGCCTAAATCCCTTTATTCTACTTCTTCTTGAGCTTGGAGTTCTTCTTTTCTTCACTTTCTCCTTACCACTAGAATTATTTTTGTAACATGGATAATATGCAGTATGTGTATGTACCAATTCCTTATGAAGAATGATAATTATGATGTATTGCAACTACATACCAACAAAATTACTAAGGAAAAGGGAACTCTGCCACTTAGAGTTTTTTCTTTATCTGTAGAATGGAAAGTAAAGGTCCTCGATGCCCATGAAAGGGTGACGCTTGCCACTTGGCATCTTTTAAAACCCAGGACGATACCCTCTGGCCAGAAGCCTTCCTGAACACTCTCCCTGACTTCACACTCTGAAGTGTTCTATTCTACTACTTCTCAGCAATTTACAAGCTCAAATATTGATTATGATGTCTATTGCACAGGGCAACAATGGTCTTTTCTGTGTTTATTTTGTCTACTGGAAAAAGAACTGCTCGAAGTCTGTTTTAGTTACTTTTTTGTTGTTGTGACAAAATATCCAACATCCACAACTTCAGGGAGGAAAGATTTAGTTTAGCTCACAGTTTCAGAAAGTCACAGTCCATTAGCATGTGGGTGACTAGAAAATGGTGGAATCACACGGTGGGGCTGCAACTGGAGCCAGAGCCAGCGCCGGTGCTCTGGGAGACAAAGGATCCTCACAGTAGCATGGTATGACAGAGAAGTCTGGCAGGAAGGGTGGACCAGCTACGCCCCTCCAGGTCAAGCTCCAAGCATCGGCCCCTTCCAGCCAGGCCCCACCTCCCCACAGTACACAGTATCCATGGGAACATGAGGCTTTTGGGGACACTCCAGGTTCAGGTTCAAACCATGACAAAGTGAGAGACTGACTTCCTCACCCTTATGTCCCCAGAGAAAGCCTGGAGCAGCTCCTGACCGACATGACAACTAGTAAAAGTTGTTCAGAGAGTGAACGGAGGAAATCAATTGACATTATTGACACCATTCCTCTTGCTCTTTCTTTCTTTTTTTTTTTGAGGGGAGGTTATGGTGGGATTAGGGTAGTAGAGATTGAGTGCAGAGATTTACACTAAGCTACATCCCTAGTCAATGACTTCAGTTTGGATTTTAAGGTGATGTCTCACTAAGTTACTAGGTTGTCCACTTGAGCTTGAACTTGTGACCTTCTGCGTCAACTTCCCTGAGTGCTGAGATTACGGGCCTGCTCCAATGGGCTCACTCAACATTATTTCTTAATCATGCAAGGAATGCCTCTCTTATTCGTTGGTGACCTTTAATCCAGAGAGTTTACTCTGCACCCAAGGGGAACTGATTTGTTGGTTTTAATTCTGACAAAAAGCAGTGGAGGGAGGAATATCCTTAGAAGGGTAAAAGATTCTATTAACCTGAAAACTGGTGGATCCTACTATCTTTGATTTTTCACACAGCCAGGCTTGCTTGCATGTCTGAATTCAAAGCATTAGACCTGCCAGATAAACATTTCAATTACTGCTGTAAATGATCATGTAATGTTAATAGCAGAGAATCAGCCCAGCTCAATAATACTAATGCAAGGCCATCTCATGGAGGATACATTTCCAGCCAGACGTAGCTTGACCCCAGGAATGCTGGAGAGATTAGTTTTGTTTGTTTGTTTTTAAGAAACACTAACTGAGTCTTTAGATCAATCTATTGAAATTGATACAAATCCAAACACATTGAGAAGATTTCACAGAGCTTTTCCTGGCTACTTTTAAGTACGTTAGGGTCCTGAAGACTGTGTGAGGATGTCAGGTATACCACTGATGGATACCATCAGTTGCATCAAAAGTTAAGTATCTTGGTGTATATGGAAGAGCCTTATACATTTTGGTACGGATTTTTCTTCACTAAAATAATTCTTAACCAAGTATTTACATCTATGACTTAAATATCAAACACATAATGTGCATTATTATATACATGGCTGACAGTGATGGTCTCCATCTATGGCTACAGAACTAACCAAAATAAAAAACCTGGCACCCCCCTCCCCCCACCCCGCTTTCTTCCTCTTGCCTTTCTGAGCGTCTCAGTCGCAGTCACAAGAGTGATCTTTAAAAGGAGAGCGGTACCAGTGAAGAAAGTGAGAGCCTCTGGCTTGGGGGCTTTGTATCCCTACAGCCAAAGGCAGCCTCCTAAGAGTGACCAGGAAACCATAAGTGCTCTTGGAGACGACTACTGGCCACTGGGAGAACTGCAAGATGACGGCATTAAAAAAAAAAAAAAAACCAGGAGTGACTCTATCTACGTCTTCCTAGCGTTAGTCCCTTAAGAGGGTTACTTGAGGAGAACCTGCAAAATTTGATGCTAGGAAACCTGCTTTTTGGGCAATTAGACAGAAATCAGAAGCATATAGGGTAACCTTTCAGGGACCGTGTATGCTGGTATTTATTTCCATCCTATCTACTTGAGATCTCACAGCTACAGTTCTTAGGTTCACAGGCCCTGTGCTCACAGCATGTAGCACTTATCTGTGCGAAAAATATTCAATGGATGCTTATTTTTGAAATCTGGAATTTATTATTAATAGGAACATTAAAATGATCAGAGGGATCACGAGTCACTCAATTTGCAAGTGGTTGCGTTCATTCGTTCAAATCATTCTACAGATAGTTATTGGACCAGCACACTCCTGCGCCAGGGCCTATTGTAAATATCCTAGAGCATCATCTAGGTTGTGACACTGATGACCCAGATGTACATTACGACTGATACTTTGAAATCATTGAATTAAGTTACTCCTCAACCCTGCCTCCAAAAGGAAATAAACAAAAACTAGTTATCACAGATTTAAAAAACGAGACTGATGCTCTCAACTTCTCTGACGGTTTTGACAGAATGTTGCCAACAACAGGGGCCACAGGTTGAACAGATTCCCTACGGAATCCAGTGTTCGCTGGATACTCGATCAATGACATCGTAGTGTTGCTGGGTTGGATCATCTGCACATTCAAAATCAGTGAGCAAAAGTACCAGTAAGTGAAATCCTCCAAGGTGATCTACTTGATATAATTGGATGTTTGCAGACTTCCCAATTTTATTTGTGTTCTTAAAAATGTAAGAATACTTCTCATCTGGGCAATGAATGGATGAATGTAAACTGCTGGCTTTGAGCCTCTGCTTCGTAACCTGTCACACTGAGGTTGGGATTATGTGATTGGCACATCCCCTTCCAACTCACTTCGGCAGCTCTAAAAGGGAATATTTACAATATGCAGCCTACCTGAGGATGAGAATTGGTAGAAAATGAGTTTATCCTGGCCACTCAAATGTCCTATGATTCAACTGAAGATGCCCTATTATTTTGTCTGCCTTGCCCCCAATCCTGAGCGTTATCAATTGGCTGTTCTCTCAAGGCAAGTGACACAGTCACAGCGATTTGCAAGGTCCAGGCAATTCTCCAATGGGCTGGTTTGGTTAGTAATCAGCGCTAATCCAGCACTAAGTCAGCACTGGTCTCCTGATGAGGTAACTTAGTCACAGAGCTGCAGGTGACCTTGACCATTTACCCCAGCCAGACAGTGTTTACCCTCCGAGTGAAATGCAGGGAGCCTCAGAGCAAGATTAGGTCCTGGGGTGTAAACGCTGTTACAGAAAGTACTCCCAGCTAGATGCCATTCGGGGACACGAGCCAGAATGTCCCCGCCATGGCCCACGGGAATGGTGGCTGCATCACCAAGCCAGCGCTGGCACCTGGGCTCTGTCACAGCTGACAGGGCTGAGATGAGGTCAGCTGGTGGCTGCTGCACCCAGCGCAGGTCCCTTAGGATCAGGCAGAGGCAAGAGGCAGGAGAAACAGCTTGCCTCGCCTGCCCTCCAGGCTGCTCTGGAAACAAATAGAGGGCTTCCATCTTTATTACTGTCAAAAGCAGGCACTTTTCACCAGCTCTGAAATTCACAGTCGTGGATGGAAGAGGGAGGAGGGAGGAGGGAAGACGTACAGGCCAGACAATGAAAAACAGCCACAGGATTTTGGAAGCAGAATCTTCCAGCTAGAGACATTCTTAAAAACTTAGAATGGTTGGGCTGGGAGAGGCCTCCATGACTTCAGCATCTTTGTTTTGTGAGAAAAGAATTGAGAGGTAGAAAGACAAAGTGACTTTCCTGAGGTTAAAAGATCAGTCAGTGGCAGAATTGGGACAAGGATTCATTGCTTTTACAAGTAAAAAGAGAATTTTAGAGTCCGTTCTTTAAAACCAGAATCTGGAAGGGAGCATCTTTTCGTGGAGGCCAACAAAGACAGAGGATGCTCTCCTAGCACCTGCTGGGGAGGAGACACCAGGGTCTGGGGTGCATTCCTACCTTGTAGATGGACGGTCCGGGGCAGCAGGCCCACCAGCTCCTCCGTGGGGAGGTCTTTTTCCTCTGCATTGGAGTTGTTTGGGGGAATTGCTCTCCTGCCCCCAAAGGTGGCTCTAGGTGTGTCTGACATTCTCTGTCGTACAAGATCCCTGGGGACAGAGAGGAGGGAAAACACGGGAAGGGAATGTGAAATGAGTTTCATTTAAGACTAGGATTCAAAAATAGAGAAACAGACATATCTGTGTGTGATAGCACTTGAGCAACACATTTTTTTGAGTTTTGCATAAATAAAAACTGAGAAGTGGCAGGGAGGATTAGCCTGACGGCGGAGCTCAGTTCCCCAAGGATCTCAGGAGATTTTGTTTGTCAAAACATATAGAGAATGGGAGGAAAGGGGGTTGATTTGAAGATACGAACATTTGACAAGATTTTAGAGAGCAGGAGTTTCCTACTCCTAATGCTCCTGACGGAAAGCCTCTCTGTAGCAGGCATATTTTGTCATATGCGTGTATTGGTGCTCATTTTGCATAATATTTATGAAACTTGAGTCATTTTAGAGATCAGACTCACATACCTAAGTCCAGGTAAGTTTTTCTCCAAACCATTCACATTTGCAATTTAACTCAATATTTACTGAGGCCTATTGTGTGTGGTAAAGGTACTTGGGATAGATGTGTATAGTAACTAAACACAATTTCTTGCCACAGAAACCTGTGAGGACATGGGAGCTACTTTTGAAAAAAGAGGACAATAGGAAGATAGATTGGGTTGGTGGGGAAGAGGCCTGGGGAGCGAGGAGATCAGTGGAGGCCCTCTGCAGAGTTAAGTAGTGTGAATGCGCAGCCTGTTCCTCAGGGTGACTAAGATGGCCATTGCGCCAACGTTGCTTCTTCCCTGGGAGTCTCGGCAAGCAAAGAGCCAGTTAAAACACTACTCTCCTTATAGTCGGTACATAGTAAGGACTTGTGGACCAGCTCTCCAGATGAAGGGGGACTTTGTTTCTGGACCTTGATCACCTGGAGCTGCCAGTCGGACTCCTGGCACCTAGACTATTTTTTAAAAACCAGGCACGCCGTCAAAAGACGAAGACTCATCAAGATAGAGTAAATGAAATCATGGAACACAATGCCACTGAGGCTGGAGACAAGGAAACCACTTGCCAAGGTGAATTACCCTGAGGTATTTTTCCTAACGTAATGACTAAGTGGTCTTGGAAGGAGATAAGAGCAGTTGGAGGAATAGGATCCAAAGTGATGGTGTCCATAAATATCTATAAACATATTTACAGACAAGTCTCTGAGGAGCTGGAGGGACGAGGGAAGGAGGAGACAGAAGAAGATGTAAATGTAGAGGAAGGAGGAAAAGCAGTCCTAGTAAACAATGAAGAGGGGGTCTTTAAGGGTGTGAGGGGTTTGCGGGGAGAGGAGAGCAGCCTGTTGGGGGAGAGAACAGAAAAGCTGAGAACCGAGGGCCTGGCAGTCTAGAAGCTGAGATAAGACACGGCAGCTAGGTTAAGGTCTGCAGGCCCGGCCGGGTGAGTACAGCTTCTCAGCAGCATGGGATGGATGGGTCAGAGCGCAGGGATGGAGCCGGTTCAGCTCCTGCACCGGCGTGGGGAGAGGACATGCCAGAGCCAAGGCAAGCAGGCTTCCTCCTGAGCTCTGCGTCCTCCCCTGCTTAGTCTGCTTTCCTGATGAAGAGACTCTGCCCTTAGGGGCAAATTCCCAACTCTCTCATCCCTGTTAGATGGCCTTTTAGGCAAGCAGCACCTTCAAGGTAGTTTCTTCTAGCATCTAAGAATAGTTTCATTCAGAAGTTCGGATATGAAGTATAGAGTTAGAGGCTAAGAGATACCCCCGTCCTCTCTCCCTGCCCCAGGCAGCCTCTGAACATTCTCCAGGAGAACTAGGTGCAGGGGCAGTGGCAGTAGTCCGGAGAGAGTCCTAGGGTGCAGTGATGTAGCCCCTTACCTGCTGGTGCTCTGGTGCCGCGAGAGCCCCGGCTTAGGCTGCTCTGTGTGTCTGGGAACTTCCTCAAAAAGACACAGGAAAAAGACCGGAAAGTTGGCTTTTAAATAACGTGCTAATAGCTCCCACCCTCCTCCCTTGGTCTGCGGGGGTGGGGGGAGGGGGTGTACTCCTCCTCCTTCTTGACAGCTGGATTGAGCAGAGGTGCTTGGGGGACTGTGCAAATACTTCTGCTGTCCTGCTGTGCTACTCCAGCAAGTGCCCCTTCCCCCACCTTTCCCACGCTTGCCTCTTTGCTCTGGCTGCTGGGAGGAGCAGGAGCATAGCCTGAACCACCAGGCTGTCCCTTCCCTCCCTGTGGTCTGAGGGACTAGACAGGTCCTTCATAAAGGAATGCTTTTGCCAAGCAGGTTGGGAGAGCAGCTTGACAGGAGGTAGGGTCTGCCCTCTGCGGACAGGTCACACAGACAGTTGTGACCGTGAGTAAAGCAACAGAAATGTGTCCCTCTTGGGTGAATAAGGCTGAGTTCCTGAATCCTCTGAGAAGCCACAGCCCCAGTAACCACAAGACTTCCTGCAGGGCAGTAAAGGCTGGCCCTGGGGAAAGATGAGCAAACACCTCAAAGAATGCCACACAAATTAGAAAATAGCACTTTGTTTTTTTCTCTGAAAGCCATTTTGGTGCATCTTTAAAAGTTACAGAGAGAGAAAAAGGGAAATTTTTCATATTTTTTGTTTCTGAGTCTTTATATGCCCAAATATTTCTATTTCAACTGTGGCTATTTCTAGCCGTCTTCACTGTCTTCAAACTTCTGCCCTTGCCATAGGTAAAATAATAAGAATAATAAATTAACAATGATATCTTTGGCTAGAAATTCTTCCAACTTTTGCTATGAGACCTTTGCAACTGCAAGTACACCTAATATTTCCCTCTTTCTTCCTAACCCTAAACTGAGAAAAGTCTTCCCTCACTTCCTGTTGGCTCAAAACACGCGTACCATTTTACCTTTTTCTTGGGGGCTTTGCTGCGCGTCTTGTTCTTCAAGCTCTTGCTCTCAAGCAGCTGCTGCCCATGACCAAGACACCATTTCAAGTCAGGTTTCTTCAGTATTTTTAAAGGCCTTTTGCAATCCCCGTGCCTCTAGCTTTTACTCAACCTCTCTCCTTCCTTAATCTGGATTTCACTCCAATGTCTTCATTCTACTGAAACTATCTTCGCTCATTTTTTCTTTGTTTTGTTTTTGCTATACCAAAATACCTGAGACTCAGTGACTCTATTTAGCTTTCGGTTCCAAGAGCTGTTAAGCCCCAGAGCGTGGATCTGGCATCCCCTCAGTTCCTTGCATGGGCCCAGCTATGGCAGAAAGGCAAGTGGGTGTGGTCAGAAATGAGAAAGCGAGAGGCACAGCTTCACTTTATAACCATCTGCTCTCGTGCTAACTAACTCAGTTCCAGGAAAATCTTACTAGTCCCTCCCTGATCTTCTCTTGCCTTATGTTCTCACTACCTCTCCAGACCGTTGCATTGAGGATCAAATTTCAGCATGAGTTCTGAAGGAGACAATCTGCATCTAAACCATAGCAGCCTCGGATGGTTCATGTGCAAGTCCAAGAAAAATGTTCAGTTCTCACTGACTCAATCTTTTGGGAGTATTGGACTTCTATTTCCTACTCTCTTCGCGGAGGTCTTTTTCTTAGGCCACTCAGGCATGACAGGCTCTGCTATTTCTTCTGATACACTAAACCGCTCTTGATTATCTCAGCGGCTCTGATGGTTTTCAATTTCTAGTTCTTTCCTGCAAACTCCCAAATGTAGTTCTTTAGCTGTGGTCTTTTCCAGCCAAAGACTCTCCTATCAAAGTGTTGGCTGATCACTTTCCCTTTGTATAGCCCAGTGACAGCTCACAGTGGCCTCTAAATGAGACCAAGAGTTTCCCCTAGAGACCCGACCCACCTCAGTAGCGGGACAGCTTAGTGAGTGCCACCACGTCTTGCACAGTTGCCAATCTAGGTATGTGGACATTATTCTTGGTGCTTTTCTTCTCTCCTTCAATTCTCAAATTTAATCCTTCATTGATGCTTCAGTTCTATTCTTCACTAGCTCTTTGATCTACTCATTTTCCTCTTCTAATCTATTCTGTTCTATTCAACTAGGACAGTTGAATTGAGCTTTGTAGGGTTCAAACATGGTATCAAATTGCCCCAAACCCTTGTATAGCTACTCAGCTATTTTATGACAAATTCCAACCACCAACAGGAAAGGTCTTGTACAAACTAGAACTTGTTTTCTCTCCAGCACTAACGCCTTCCGTATCCAGCTACACTGCCTCATTCATCCGCCTCACTAGCACCATCTCCAGCCACAATGAACCTATTCAGTGTCTCCTGCCACAAACACACTCCTCTCTGCCTTCCTCCTCTTGCCACAGGATCATTTCTTATTCACCTTCCAGTTCATGACCCAAATTGCTCAGATGCCCTGCAACAAGTTTTCCCTGTTACAGTGTTCCTCAGGCTCCATGGCCATTTATATGACTATAGCTCCACTAGATGACGCAAGGGTAGGGACAACAAGAGATTCACAGAGAGTCTGCTGACCACTGAAACCCCAGCCCTGCCATAGCCTTTACTGAAGGCTAGAAAGACCTCTAGTGAAGCACTCACATTGGTTAGCCTTCTAATACCCCCAGAACTTGACCCAGTAACATTACAAAGGCAACAATTTTCCTTGTGCTCAAAGGATCCAATAAGAGTATCAGAGTCCCCGATTTTTAGCATGTACAGGACATTGTCTCATGATCTCATAGCTTAGAAATTACAACAAAGGTTTATATGATCTTTCAATGAGCCTTGAACTGTGCCAGAAAACGTGACTTTCACAGGAGCAGCGTGGGTGCATAGACCTAAGAATGGAAAGGTGCCTTTCATATTGGAAAGTTTCTTTTCTGTCACGCATGTAGCATAGTGTGGACATTTAAGAACTGTATTAGGTGAAATCAAGTCAAATAAAATGCGAAACCATTTTGGGTATTTTTAAAAATGAGAGTGGAACACAGAGAAATTGGTTACATGGGTCATTAGAGAGACAAAAAACCAAAAAGAGAAAGAAAGTGAGTCGACTCCTGAATCAACAATAGAAGAGAAGAATTGGCGTTTCCACAAGGAAAAGGCTGAGGTTATGTGATAGAAGAAAGAACTTCTTGGGTCTGTCTGATGGGAACTGGAGATTCAGTCATTACCAGAAATGGGGCTTGAGGTCAAGAGGGAAGGAAGCAGTAGTGTAGCTTGTTCCTTCCTCCCAGTCAGTCCACTGTCCTTCCATTGTCTACCATTTGCTGAACTCAGCTAAAATTTTTTTTTTTTAAATGGGTTTGGAAAAATAGATTCTGCAGAATTAACATCGCCCTCCTACAGTGGAGTTCCCAAGACCACTCTTAGGACAGCAGACTCGGCCGCCATCATGGCTATAACTTATTAGTGGAAAGATACAAATCAAAATCAGAAAAGGTAAATGTTCCTAGATAATGCCCAGCGAAAGCCAGGAAGATGCTCCCCAGGGGCCTCTTCCGGTGATGACAGCACGAGGTCACACAGGGTGAGTTCATCTTCCTCCGCAATGGGTTGTGCTCATACATGGGTCATGCTGCCTCCCGGGGAAACCTGCTAGAGATTCTCTGCCCCACGTCTTCACTGGGTGTTGGTCTGCAAGCATCCTCTGCCAGGTGCACACCCAAATTCTAGATTCCTTGAAGGGAAACAGTTATTATCCAGTATGATTCGCGACTTTTTGTAGAGTTTAGGTACAAAGAACCAAACTTATCAATTAGAGAATGATGGAAAGATTCATGAAAAATCATGTTCCCAGATGTCAACCGAAGGCCATCCTTGCGAGTGGGCCTTTCTGGTTTCTGAGTCCGGCCTCAGGTTTGCTGGGGTAATTCCTTAATGCACATCTTCCCTCTCTCTCTCATTACGGAGGGTGAGAAGTGACTTTCGGAGCAGACAGTTCCAGGACTGAGAAAAGATAGGTGGGCATCACAGTACGGCCAGTCTCACACACTGTTCTCAGGGTATTGCTGTTGAAGTCTTAGCTCTGATCTGGAGCAAGAGCAAATGACGAGGGAATGTCATTGAGGTATTTCAGTTCTGTCCTCACTGGCTTAGGATGGAAGCTCTGAGGACTTACATGTTTTCCCAATGGCATGGCCCCACTATATCTCTCTTATTTTGCATTTAAATCGCAAGGTTGTTTTGATTGAATCTTGAAGAAAACTGCAATTTGAACCCTGTTGCCTACCCAAGAGTCAGGGCAAAAATGCCTGAGACGTCATTTGGAGATCCTGAATCCCATCGGCAATGTATAGCAACCTTCAAGAGTTGTGAGCAAGTGGAAAATATACAGGAAGAAGAACTTTTGGTTCCGTTACCTTGACCTTTTAATTCTGAGGCTTTTTTTCTATGGTATTAATGTTCTTCTCTCTGTACAAGCCACCATCTTCCTACTTGGCAATACCCAGGAAACAGATGTATTTGCTCGAGTGATAAATGTTTCAGAATGAAAACCTTTCATTCTGAAGCTTCCTAAGGGTGCTTTATGAGGAGTTGTTTAGAGAAGTTTGGATAAATATGCCACGTGAATGAACCAGCTTTTGTATCATCACAGTTCTGTGGAAGCCCACACCCAGGTAGGCTTCCCATTGCAGATCTGCCCAGTGGGCATCTCACCACCATCTTCTAGTGAGGCCTGTAGAAGCAGGTGGTGAGAGGTCCCGGTTTAGGGCAAGCCCTTCCCTGAAAGCCCTCTGACCCCTGTTGGGATTGCAAAATTGTACCTTCCTTCTGATGCGGAGACGTATTAGCATCAGGCCCACCCAGATCTTCAGAAGGAGCAAGAGCAGAGACAAACACTGAAACTTAGAAACCAGAAATGAAGCTTGCTGTGTGACCAAGCAGGAAATGGAAGGGACGTGATGTTCTGCAGGGTCTTCCTGCAGGAGAATTTTTGGATAGCAATCTATGGATTTCCAAAGCAGGCCAAAGGCGATTGCATAATCACATGTGCGGACACCAAGACACGGCCAAAGCACAGGACAAGTTCTCTATTCTTTGATGCTCACTCAGCAATTTCTGCAGTGAGGTTTCAGATAACTGTGCTGGAGTCCTTCTTGTGGATTTCTGCTTATTGCTGCCTCTTTCTCCTTATGATGCTAACTACAAGTGGTTATAGCATCTGAAATGCTAGCTATGTCATAGGGAGCATATATGATGATCCACAAAAGTATTCCTCACATGTAGCATATAAAAATAGATTTATACGTGTATTAATAAATACAGATATCGTGACTTAGCTAGAATAGTCTATTGTGCCTTTTTTTTCTTTTGAGAAAAAATAGCACAGGAGTTCAAGAATATTTTAAAAAATTAGAGTCCATCTTAATCTTGTATTCTCTGTGTGGTACTGATGTAGCATCAGTTCCAAAAAGAGGTACTCTAATAATCATAACGTAATACAGTCCACTGAACTTACTACTCAAATTCCTTCTCTATGCTAAGGCCCATTGAAATATCTTGAATTGGGCAACAGTGCTAATTATAGTTTATAAACTTAGCTGTGTGATATATGACACCATGCTCTATGGAACCGATCTGTGTTTGTGTATTTTTCTACTATATTTTCATCTCATAAACATCTTCCTAAGGTACCATTGTCTACACAGTTACATGTCTTTCGGCAACATTTTCTTTCACTTGTCTTACGCCATTCTCTTCCAAACCTGAATGGATTATTTAATGATTATTTTCATGCATTCACCCTATACTAGCTAGTTTTCAGAGAAGGCTTAGACGTCCCTGCCTCCCAGCATCCACACCCTTGTGTGACCTTCTCTTACTCTGAGTCTGTGGGGTAGAATGGTACAGACCTGTGCCAAGTCTCAGTCTAAGCTGCACAAGGCTTTATCAGTTTTTATTTGGTCCTTTGAGGACACTGAAGTAACAGTAAGTTGCCTAGCTACACTCCCGGAGCCCAGATGACACGTGGAGGGACCACGTGGAGAGGACAGGTGGAGAAGTAGATACTTTGAGAACGCCTGAGGAGGAAGAAGAGCTCCACTGTTTCAGCATTCCTCTGGAGCCTCACTTAATTCATCCCTACTAACCTGCAGGGATGGGAAAGTCATGGCGGTGAACCATCTTTCAAACAGAGCCTTTGGCCTTGGGCTAGAAGGTGCAGCTGACAGTACAAGAAATAGAAACAAATTGCCTGGCCATTCCCCGCCAAAATCATAAAAACAGAAGCAATAAAATTGGGTCACTATTATTTTAATTCACTAAACTGGGGGGTACTTATTCCACAGCAACAGTAAGCCAAGATATATTAATCTAATAAATATTTATCTAACACCTATTATTGGTGAATTCGTGATGAATATGAAATAATCTCCATCTTTAAGACATACAGTCTAGGATGGAAGAAATTATATTAAAAGTTGCTGTTAGCCAGGTCTAGCGGTACAGACTTGTAATCCAGGATTGCGGGAGGCTGAGGCAGGAGGATCACAAGTTTAAGTCTAGCCTGGACTACTTAGCAAAAACTTGTCTTAAATCAAAAATTTAAAAAATATGGGCTGAAGATTTAGCTCAATGTGAAGGTCTGGGGTTCAAGCCCCAGTGTCACACAAACAAATGTACATAAACATCTCGTCTATTGGAATTTGGTCATCAAGTCTGTTTCCGTGATTTCATAGTTTTCAAAATATTTTATTTTTTGTTCCCAAAACGAATATTTTTATGAGCTTACTCTGGCATATAACATGTGCATGGTTTAGGTCTAAAATATCCTCTAAAAGTCTTATGCATTAAAAGGTAGAAAACACAGTATATTTTAATTAATATTTAATACATATTACCTTGTATATTTTAACTTTCATATAGATAATTCTCCTATAATATAATAATTCTCAAAGAATATATAAATGTTAATAAATTTATGAGCATGTAGTGTCTATATATGTATGCTTATGAATACCTAACAAAGGGTATATATGATTGTGTATATATAGTAGTCTCTTGGTATCTACAAGAGATTGGTTCCCCAAGACCCCCTCAAACAAGGATCCATTGATGCGAGTTCTTTTAGGACAAGTGTAGCATTTGTATAAACTATATGGACATCTTCCCATATATTTTAAGTTAATTCTAGATTCCTTATAATATCTAATACTATGTAAATGCTGTGCAAATAATTGTCATTCTGTAACTTTAAAGAATAATGATAAGGAAATAGGCTGTACACATTCAATACAGATATGCTGTTAAAATGCTTTTGATTGAAGATTGGTTGAGTCTACAGATGTGCAAACCACAGATATGGAGGGCTGACTGCATATGATGAGTATTACAGATCTGAATATCTGAACAGCCTAAAGAAAGGTACAGAAATGAGAAACATTTTGCTGTGGCGTTTAGCCTTTACTTTTCTAGTACTTTTACTTATAGAAGCAGCTGTACTTTCTGTCACTCTTGATACTACGATTGATTCTTGTAAACCCTGGCATAATTATGGTACAAGAGTTATACATTGCCGTTGTCCTGCATCCTATGTTCTGCAATGCACATTCATGACTGTTACTTTTACAATAGTCCTCTGCAATGTCTCTAGTACAAAAATGAGGAAACTGAATTTGCATGGTTTGGATCTTAAATATTCCCAAAGACTCACAAGGTGAGGGCTTGCTTGACAGCCTGTGGTGCTAGTGGGAGGTGCTGGAGCGCTTGGGGGGTGGAGCATAGGGACAGGAAGTTACTTTGTTAGGGACGTGCACTTGGGGATATTGGAGCCATGTCCCTTCTTCATTATATCACTCCCTGACCACCGTTAGGTGAGTGCCTTTGCTCCGTCATGATATTCTGCCCCTCTGCAGGCTCAAAGGCATGAGTTGAAAAGACTAAAGCCTCTGAACCTATGAAACAAAATGAACCTTTAATTTTTTTCTTTATCTCAGATATTTTTATCACAGCAGTAGAAATCTAACTAACACATGTGGCTTGGAGAAGTATGGGTTCTTGCTCATAATTTCATAGCTGGTACTTTGTAGGGATGGGACTTAAAACTTCTCAAATCAAATCTAGTGTCTCAGCTAAAATATAGCAATACCAAGCCGCCGTTGTGCTCTTGTCAGAAATGCCCCTTCACACCTGCACGTCCTTAGCTCTCCAGCGCTAATCTTATGTTCCTCCTAGAAGACGGCAGCTGGATCTGTCTCCATCTTCTCAGGCGTGATACAGGCCTGTGTCTTTGTAAGTGCAGGAGTGAGAGACAACGAAGCCAGGTGGCGAGGCTGAGCCTCATGGAGGCCATCTCTATGAGTGACGCACTCAGTGAGCAACAGACTTATTCTATAGCTAGATCTGTCGGGTTCTCTGCTGTGTGCCCCAAAAGATTCAAGAATAACAACGGTTATTTTCTGTACCCCCTAAGCTTATTAGAGAAGAGGAATAACATTTATTTTTCATCCTGGAATCCCCAACTCTCTTCTTTTTTTGTGGTACTGTGGATAGAGCCCACACTGAGCGACTGTGCTCTGTCTCCAACCCACTTTTAAATTTTTGATTCTGACACAAGGTCTCACTAAGTTGCTCAATTTCCCAGGCTGGGCTCAAACTTGCAATCCTGCTGCCTCAGCGTCTCTGACTGCTGGATTACAAGCCTATGCCATCGGGCCGGGCTCCAATAAAGCCACCATGTATTCTAAATACGATAGCTATTGTTATTCTCATTCCAAACTCTCACTTCTTTCCACTTCTCTGTTCTAAACATGCCTTTTAATACAAGCAAGAAGAATTCTGCAGCCCAACAAATGATAACGGAAAATGTTCTTTGTTGCTGGTCCTTGACGATCAAAGTGCATCCCATGTGTTTGCCAGCTGTAGTTCGGATGGTTTCTATTTCACTCGGCATTAATTTTTTATGAAATCTTTCTAGGGCCCAGGGGACCCTTAATTGGCTTTTAGTTCTTTCTTCTGCACTGTCGTGTCTAATTGCTGAGATGGCCGCATGATAAGATGCATTCTTTAAGGTGGTGTTGGTATTAATGGCAGTCTTCCCATTCTGCAGGCAGGCTCACTGCTTGGGGTAGGATTTTAATCATGTTTTCTTGCCTTTGGAAGTATTATTAGTTTAAATATACCTGCTTTTCTTTGTGTTTATGGTCAGCATTCACGTGAGTGGCATTGCCTTTAGAGAGCTGGCAAAAGCAAACCTTAGATTCTATTTTTTAATTTCAGTGATATTCTTAAGAAGATTTTGGAATCCTCACAGCACAAACAAGTTCTGTTGAAAAATGAAGCCCTCTGTTTGCATGGAATGTAGTTCTTTGGTTGTGGAAGCCGTGAGGCCTGTTGGACTGAAGGGATGTTGCCCTGATCCCCTAGCAGTCACAGCCTAGATGTGGTCTCAGATAATCTCTGGGCACGGTAGTGAAGCCAGCACATGGCTCTCACTTTGCAACTCTTATTACCAATGAGACTTGTGGGCAATCAAAAAGACTACGACATAAAAATGACAGAGCTCACGAAATTGCCGCTCGCCGGGACTCTGCGTAACCAGCAGCTAGGGCTGCCATCTCTTTCACAATTTCAGATGCCATTCTTTTTCTTGCCAATTTCATGTTTCCTGAAACAGAAGAAGAAGGAAAAAGTCTGGACATCTGGTCTTCCTTCCTTAAAGTGAAGTTAATAGAGGTGTACAGAATCTGCCCAGTGCAGCTGATTTTCTCTCGATAGTTATTGTAGCTAGGCACTCTGCCCAAATTGGCTGCAAGATTTCCCCCAGTGCAATTTTCCAATCCTGACCTCTTCAAGTGTTTTCGGCTGTCAAATAAGTCCAGGTTGTACTCACATAACCATATGGGGGAGAAAGAACACTCGTCTACTGTTATGCCGGCTTTGTCACTGATTCTTTTGACCACTGTGCCCTGGCTTTGTGTTGGAGAGATCCTCCTGGCTCAGAGCAACAAGGCCTCTTCATTCACTACAGAGCCTGACTTTGCTGTACCCTGCTTGGGAATCAGTTCTTTCTAGGGTCACTAGCTTCATTTATTGTGGAAGACTGCCCTTCCAGCAGCCAGCTTCTGCCTATTGTTGAATCTGTGAATTTGCCGGTACTTAACTCACTTTTCATAGACTATAAAATTCTCCTCTTGAAGTCTCTTAAGTACATGAAAGTTAAATGTGTGGGGAGGAGCTGCTTTTAATGCTTTTTTTCCCGTTTCAAAGCCAAAGAAATATTCATACAGTTGTGTTTGCTCAGTCCTTGAAGACCAATGGCAGTTCCTCCATTTGAAGCTTTGATTCATTTAAAGGAAGCAATCAGTTCTATTCTGCAAATATTCATTGAACACTCCCTAGGTCCAGAGGCTGTAAGACAGCGTATCTCAAACTGCAGTATGTCCAATGCTTCCTGTAGACCTTCAGGTTATAGAGGGCAGAACTGGAGATCAGTTCACTCACACACCTAAAAGTTCCAGAGAGGCTACAGAGGCTTTTCCTATAAGCCCACTTTGAGTAGCACTGCTGGGAGAGACTCATGAAGAAACTTGCAGAGTTTCATGGGAAGATATTGAAACACATTCAGATTAGAGAATAAGGCAAATAATACTATAAGACAAAATATTGCAAGTTTCCAGAGGCCCCCTAGAGATATCAAAATGCCAATGGCATTCAGCAGGTAATGGGAACACTGTGGCCCATGCATATAACATTAGGTGTTACTGTCTGGAATAAGGTTTAGGAAGCGGTGTAAGGATATGATGTAGATGGGTGGAAAAGGAAAAGGAAAAAGAAAGCTTTCTGCAAGAGGGTAAAAGTGACAGATAATGAGAGTTTTCACTGAGAGCTGATAAGCTTAGTTTTTAGGAAACACAGTCTCTACAGAAATAAATGAAGACCGATCAGATGAGAATAAGCAGTCTATTTATTCAGAGCTTGCAACAGCGAGAGAGTCAGCCACTGTTACTGAAATTTTGGCAGAGACTCAGAGGCAACCTGAGAAGCGGGGAAACCTTACAGTGGGTAAAAGGGACAGATGGTTACAGCTGTGTCTGAATCCAAAGACGTTGCTTGGGGAAGTTGAAGGTAGTTGACTCAGATCAGGACATGGCATGGGATTGGGTAGGGGTGCATATAAGGCTCTCTCCTGTTGGTCCTAAATTACAAGTAGGGACCAGATAGGAAAATTTGCAATTATTAATAAAACTTTATCATACTGGACTTATCATTACAGAAATTTTGCTTGGTTTTCTGAATTAAGAGAGAAAATAGTTTGACTTGTAGGAAGCATGCTGTCTTCTTGGCTGCTTATACGGATAATAGGTTGGCTTTCTGGGAAGGCAGTTGCTGGGCATAGGAGAGAGTTCATGTGTAGTTCATTTATGTACTATAGTGCCCCCTATGTGAGGAAAATCCATCACAAGACCTCCAGAGATCTACACTGTTTTTTCCTCTATGTACATACCTATGATGAAGTTTAATTTATTAATTAGGCATAGTAGAGATTAACAATAACTAATGATAGTGTAATTATAACAATATGCTGAAATAAAATTGCTAACCTCCGTGCTTTTGTACTCTGGAACCATTACAGAATAAAATAGAGATATCTTGAATGTAAGCACTGTAATCTCAATTTGCTAACTAAAGCAGCTACTAGGTGACTCGTGAGTAGACGGCATGTACAGTGTGGATACACTGGACAAGGGATGATTCCCACCCCAAGAGGGATGGAGCAGGACAGCACAAGACCTCCTTTTGCTACTCAGAACCAGAACTTAATTTAAGATTTTTTGAATTGTTTATTTCTGAAAAGTTTCATTTAATATTTTCTGACTGTGGATGACCACAAGTAACTGAAAATGTGGAAAGAAAAGTCACAGAAAAGGGAGGTGGTCTTTGAATTCGCTTACTTATTTCTGGGTTTTGGGTATTTGTCTTACAATTGTCTATTCTCTTCCTTTCTTTTCTCTCTTTTGCTTCCATTTTCTGGAAGTGTATGCTTATTTACCTTGTTTACTTAACTGATGGCTGTGTGTGCATGTGTGTTCCTAGTAACTGAACTCAGGGCTTCACGCTAAGTTATGTCTCCAGCCTTTTAAGACAGGGTCTTGCTAAGTCACTGAGCTGCCCACATTGTGCTATATCATCTTGTTCTCCTGCTTCAGCCTCCCAGACTGCTGAGATTAGAGGCACATGCTATCGTGCCTAGCTTAACTGATGACTTCTGAGTGCACCTTTCTCCTTACCTCTGCCTCCTCAGGAGCCATCTATATTCTGTTTACTCTTCATCTCTCAAATCATTAATGTGTAAACTTCTTTTGGAGGAGAAGCCATTGGACTAGTTGCCCTAGAGTGAATCTCAGTCTTTAAATTGCTTTGCTGTTTACAAAGTGAGGCTGAGGCAGGAGGATTGCCGTAAGTTCTAAGTCAGCCTGGCTCCATAGTGAGTTCAGGACCAGCCTGGACTACAGAGCAAGATTCAAAAAAATTGGGGGGGGGGGGACAAAAAAGAAGAAAAAAAAGGAAGAATATGAGAGAATGAATGAAAGAAAAAAGAGAAAATATTCTCTCTACTGTAGAAGTAAAGTCAAAATTAGACTCTTGACTTTGGGTTTGGCCACGTGACTTGCTGCAGCCAGTAGAGCCTTCGCAGGTGGGATCTGATGAGAGGACTGGACATTAATTAGGGCTCATCTTGCTCCTTGTGCCTCTGACCTCACCACAAGACCTTGCCATAGCCAACCTGCCAGTGTCCAAAAAGAAAAACAGAGTCATGGATTTCTACCAAGATTAGTCAATCCCTGTCAAATCCATAGATTCACAGGAGAAAATATTTATTTTGACCAATTTAGTTTAGGAGTAATTTATTTATGCTTAGCAGTAATAGTAGGCAGATAAGGCTTTGGAGAAAATATGGCTGGGGTAGAACACAATAGTCTGAATCAGACGTGTGCATATTAGAAATCTGGATCCACTCGTTATTTGTCATAAATAAAATTTAAACTCCAAAAAAAAAAAGAAACAAAAGTGAAAGCTATAGCTTCTATCCAAACACGAGGGCTACTTAGGAGGCTACAAGGGCTATGGGCGATAGGCCTCCCCTTGAACTCTTGTGGAAGGAAAATTGACTCCAGTAGAAAGAACCTTCGAGGTTCCCGTGAAGGGATGAAGCCCTTGGCATCAGGTCTTCCGCTGCGGCGGGGAGAGTAGAGCTCTGTAGATGAGGTCTTTTGCTGCCAACCCCCGACGCTACAGCCCCTCAGGTCCCAAGCAACTGAGCTAGGTCACCTTTTTTCCTGGCAAGTGCTAGAACAAGCTCCATGTAATCCTCCCCCGAGACGCTGCGGTGACACTTCGCGGCAGTACCCTTTCTTCTCACCATCTGTCTGCAGCTGCTTCGCCAGCGGCGTCAGGCTCTGCCAACTTGGAACTTCCACCAAGGACACCCTTTCTCCTGCGCTCTCACCCAGTCTTTGAAGGGACCTGACCTTTCAGCCAGCACCCTTTTTCTGCAGGTGGCTCGACACAACGGATTATCCCGTTTTCTTTTGCTTTCTGAAAACCCTCCTAGTGTAGCTCCTGGGAAGTCTTGTGAGCTGCAAGCACCTAATTAAATGTTCTAAGCGAAGCTCCCATGTCGGGCCACCGTTTCTCACCTTCTCCAAAGTGCTTGTTACACATATATCCATTTCTCCTAGAAAAATCTAACAGGTACATTTGTGTTCTGTTAGGTTAACTCAGTAAACCAAAATGGCCACAGGCCCTCAGGGTAACATTTTAGCATTTAAAAAAATCCATGTCGAAGATTTATCATTTGCAATAAGCACAGGCCTGATTATTGTAAGGATACATCTGAGAGCTAGAAGTGTTTCACCTTTTTCAGATACGGTAAGTGTACCTGGGCTTAGGAATTTTATTTTGTGGGAAGAAAGCAAAGAAATTCTTTGGGTTTATTGCATATGAAAAATTAAATTACTGAAATAGTGATTATACTGCTACACTTTGAAATTAGACTGTTAGCTTTTCCTTATATTTATTCTTGCTTGCTTCTGCAGTAATTCTAATTTTTAGCTGAACATTGTCTGCAAGAAGAATCCTATGTGTTAATTTCTCTCGTGGCTGGGTATGGCCAGATGACTGAACTGTGGACAAAGATACAAATGGAGGGCAGTGTGTGTGTGTGTGTGTGTGTGTGTGTGTGTGTGCGTGTGTGTAATTCCTGGCAGAAAGTCTTAAAACCTGCAGATGTGCCTGTTTTGTCTTATGTTTCTTCCTGCTGACGGACACGTGACTACATAGCTGGAGCAAAAGCAGCCACATGGATCACGTGGTGGGGAGGGGGGAACTTTAAGGGTGGTGGATGAAGCAACAAATCAACGTGAGCCTCGCCTTCTATTCCATCCCAGGACCATCTCGACCTTTTAGGCAAGAAAGCGCACAACATGTGTCCAGTAGAAAGTTCTGCTACTTTGTCTTTCTAATCACTGGCAACCAAATTTAATCCTAACTAATAGAATGTCAAAATAATCAAAGACCAAGTATTAAGCTTTGCATTGCTCTTTAAAAACATGGGAAGAACACATGACCCCAGCTAGGACTACAGTTGCCTCAGTAATTAAACGTCAGACGGGAAGCACAGTCACCAAAATCTCAAATAGCCACTTGTGCTCATGATCTTCAGGGAATTAGAGCTGCGTGTAAACACAGGCTGATAGGAGGCCATTTTCTGCAGTTGCTGATGTTTGCTTTTGTGTTATTGCCTAGAATGAATTCATGTCAGGTGTGTCATAACACTGAAAAAAATGAGTTAAGAAGGCTAGGGAAATGACGGTGGGGTGCACGCCCATTACACACGAGGCTGTGGGTTCAATGCTGTGTCCTGGGGTGCTGGCAAAGTAGAAAAGAGAAAGAAGGAAGAGCGGAGGAAAAGAGGAGGGGAGGGGAGGGGGCGGGAGTGAGGGGAGGGGAGGAGGAAGAGGAGAGAAGAGAAAAGAAAACACAAAGTTGAGTTTCTTCAGAAAGCTAAAATTAGAACAGGGTAAATCTAAAATAATTGGATGGCATATCCCAGGCTTCAGAACACTGACCTCCAATAAATTCAAGGACAAGCAGCTAATGTAAATGTGGTGTGATTTGAGGCTACTGGAATGGCGTGAATTCATACTCAGCACCGGAGAGTGTCCTTGCTCTGTCTCAACACACTCAGATCTTTCTATGCTTCTAGCCAAACAAAACCTGTCTGCAAGTGAATCTCTTATCTGGGGTTGCCAGTCCATGGTCCTGGAAATTTTTTATCACCATTTATATTATGTTACATTAAATTCTGTTCATGAGAAAAGACATAATTCAAGCTTTGGATAGTTTGTAATTAAGGGAAGGCAAGATGGCCCAGTATAATTTCTTTCTCTATTAAGAATTGGAGAGCCAGACATGGCCCAGTAGGAGGTTGTTTATAACCTGGATGTTTATCTTTGAGGGTGGCAGAAGTTCTAGAGGCTAAGGAAATGACTCGGATCAGCAACCAAAACCCAAAAACTGGACTAATGAGGGAAAAATGTGTGTACACAGCCGTGGTTGGGAAGGAGAAAACTGGGGCTTCAAATTCAGACGGTAAGTCATCAGCCTGTGAAGCTCTTGACAAGAAGTAACTTGAACAAGAAGCAGAGTCTTGAAAGTTTCTAAGTAAACCAAAATGAAACTGTTGTGTGATACTTACCAACACCGGGGCTAAGTCAAGGACACTATGTAGACGCTAAGAGCCATATGCTGACTGCCATTCTTCTCATCTACCCACTCAGAAACCAAAAGCTCAAAAATAATTACAGAAAGCCAGAATTCACAATAATGTCTCATATCAATGACCACTTGGTTCAAAACCCCTTTAAGTTAAACAGCTGACACTCTCCTGAAAATTACCAGGACTACATCTCTTTCTTTTAGCTTCTAATTTGATTGTGGACATGTATATACTCAACATTAATTCATGGATTATTGTTATGGCAGGATATACTGTCCTCTGTGTGATGAAACTAATAAAATTTAGAAAGTTAAAGCGTATTTTCCTATAAGACACTCATTCCAGTATGTACTATCGGATTCAAATTAATATTCCTTAGATTTAAGAAGTAGATTACTTCATTTGGATAATAAGAAGACTAGAATATTATATACACCAAAAAGAGGAGCTGGAAATGAATCAAAAATCCTAGGTATTCTAATAATACCTTAACTTTGGAGCTGGCTTTTCTCTAGAAGAGGAAGAGAGCACTTGTGAAAACTTGCCAAAGAAGTTCCACCAATAACAACCAATGTATCAATATTCAAGAAGAGAAAAAGCCCATCGGACTGGCATCAGTCCACCTTCTCACATCCACACCATGGGACAAATGGAGAAATAAATTGACATCCAAAAGGTCACGATTTTGATATTCCTAGATAGGATTGCCTCCAACTGGGAGCAAATCCACACATCACTGAAGTGTGGAGGGCTTATCCACTTTACTGCCTTCATCAAATATTTAGAAATTGCACAGTACCCATAGGGGGAAAGTCAGGAAGATAAGGAAACAAAGTTCAGGTTCTATGACATAAATATGCATAAGGCAGACACGGGATTTAAACTTCAGAACTACTTTTCAATGCAAACTGAAGTGAATGGATACCATAGGCTTTATGTGTCTTCTAATGGTAACATTAAAACCTCACACAAATTATTCAATGGAAGATCTAGAATTATGGGCCAGATGAAAACATCATGCTTGCTGATCAACCAGCTGAATTTGTACATTAATAATTTGACAGTGATGATTCACATCAAAGATTGAGTTGCCGGCCTGCCATCGAACACCAGGGAGGCTTTCAGAGTGGACTCTTCATCTGAGAAAACTCTCTCGAGGATACAGATGAAAACAATTCACTAAGCTATATGTGGTTATTTTTAGAATATTTACATGTAATAACCTCAATATGTGGAGGTGATCACTGCAATAAAACTTATCCTGGGATCCATTCCAATATGATGAGGTAATGCATTAAGGAAAAGCTTCACAGGAGAAATTTCTAATGATTAATTCTGCAACAAATAAACCACAAAATCCAAAGGAATCAGTCTAAAATAAATCTCATTTCATAATGTACTGCAGGTTAGCCAGAGTCATCACACATTAATACAGCTTTATTCTATAAATACCATTGCACTTTTTCAGATCACTGATGCCCTTTTAAAATTTTATTGATAAGGGGCAGAATAGCTACACAAGACCAGAATGTTGAAAGGTAATCTAAGTCTTTGGAAGAACCTGAAAAGTGTTACAAACAAGTCATATCAAATAAACTGCACTTACCTTTCTCCTCAGCAGGAGTTACGGTACCCAACAACTGCTGAAATCCCAAAGCAATGGGAAGGCTATCAGCATTATATGCCTTGTTTTTATTTCATTAGTTAGAATGAAAAACGAAATGGGCTAGCATTGAAAGCACAATGAATTTGAAACAATATTATTAAGCCAGAATCACAGCTGTGCCATGATTGGCTTCACAACTTTGGGAATCTTTTTATTTATTTATTTATTATTTTATTTTATTTTATCTTTTTGTCTTAAGCTTCTTTTGTATAACCTAAGTGGGACAGACCACTTCTGGGAGTTGTGCAAAGTCTAATACTCCTTAGAGTGTGATTCTTTCCTCCAGGAATTTCTGGGTGGTTAAACTGTCCTTTTCTCAGAACACCTTGGGAACACATTTACTGTGTCCTTCAGCATCCTTCCCCTGAGAACCCAAGCCTGGAGATCATTAGTTCCCTTTGTTGGTGATTGATTCAGAAGTGGGCCTGTGATTTAAGTTAAAGACACTAGCTAGCACCCAGGGGTCTGGGAAGGTTCGTTCTTGTTTTTTAGGAAAGTTTTTGGAAACAATCCATGCTTTCCCTAGACTTGCTGGATATAAAATATGCAATCTAAGCCAGTATCTCGGGGAAGCTAAAACAAGGAGATTGCAAGTTCAAGCCCAGCTTAGGGAAGTTTGCCACTGTAAAAATCTGCTTTTTTTGTGTGTGTGTTAAGGGCTCATACTATACAACAAAACAAAACAACAAAAAGGTTCAAATCTGAAACATTGTCATGATCTTTCTAACCTTCTAGAAGAAGCTGATATTTTGAGAAACACTGGGTCTAGAACCACAAGATTACATCAGCAGGGAAGCCAACCCTGTCCTGGACTTCAGTTGTATGAACCAATATATTTTCTGTTGCCATCGCTGGTTGGAGTCGGTGTTCTCTGTTACCACCAGTGAGAGTAGCTCTATCTGAAGTATTACTTCACGCTGATATTTTCTCTGCAGTCACTCTACATCACCGGTCCCCAGCCTTTTTGACACTGGGAATGGGTTTAGTTGAAGACCATTCTCCTAAGGACAAGGAGGAAGGGTACTTCTTATGTGATAGGTTGGTGAAGGCAGAGGTAGAGAGAGAAGCACTGCCTTTTGTCAGATCAGCACCAGCATTAGAACCTAACAGGAATTCATGGCAGGAGGCGGAGCTTCATCCCCTACTCATCTCCTACTTGCCTCTTACAGTCCTGGCCACCTGGCTCTTCCAAGGCCATGCACCAGTATAGGCCAGGGCTGAGGGGTCGGGGACGCCTGCTCTGCATCCTGTGGAGGAAGTAAGAGAGTGCTTAGCCTCAGCGTATCTGCTACTTCATGTAGAGTCTCTAAAATGGAAATAGTGTAAGCTAAGATGTTGCTATGTACAGAAACTGCATTTCATTCATCCTTATATCTCTAACAATTAGCACAGCACCTGAGAGAGTAGTCTGTAAATGTGTAATAAGAAAAAAAATCAATTAACCTTTGCTAAGTGCTTACTGCTTCTAAAACACATGTTATGGTTCGAATCTGGTATGTCCCGGAAAAGATTCCCCTAATTGGATGACGATCCAGTCCTGGGGGTACTATACCCATCTGTGGATTAATCCATTGATAGTTTCATCTGCTTGTAAGCGAAGCACCTGGTTGGAAGAAGCGGACCTCGGGGTATGCCCTGGAAGGCTGCATTCTTGCCATCCCGTGCCCCCTCTGCTCTCTTGCCTTCCTTTTTCCTATGCCATAAGCACTTTCCTCTATGCCAAGCCCATCTGCCAATGCCAGCCAGCTGTGAACAGGTTGAGACTTCTAAAGTGAGCCAAAATAAACCTGTCCTCCTTTAAGTTGAGTGTCCAGTGTCAAGTGTTGGGTCCCAGGATCAAGAAAGTGACCCAGGGGCTGGAGGAGTGGCACAATGGTTAAAGAGCTACCTAGCCCCTGAGTTCCATTCCCTAGAACAAAATAAGCCGGGCATGGTAGCAGACACCTGTAATCCCAGCACTCAGGAGGCTGAGGCAGGATGACTGCCAGGAGTCCAAGGCTAGCCCGGGCTACATAGTGAGTTCAGGACCAGCTTGGGCTACAAAGTGAGACCCTGTCTCACAAGAAAGTGACTAAGACAACCCACAATGGGAATTATCTCTTTAAAATATCTAAGACCTGATAAGACACCACCATGATCATCTCCTCTGGTCAAATAAAGCGAAAGATAAAGGGATTTTCGCAGGAGCTCTCAGCTACTGCGATGGCAGATCCAGGATTATAATCAGGACTCACCTGATTTCAGAAGCGAAATTCTCAGTGTTCAATTTTAACCACCTTAGTGATTTTCTCCTCCAGGGCAACTCAAAATACGATCTGGAGTTCAACTGCAGGTCTGCAAATGAACTCCGCTGAATTTTTTTCCTAGCTAGACTTTGCTAACAAAGGAACCACACATTCCATTCAAATAAAGACTAATTTTCTTCAAGAAACGAGAATGGCCGACTTTTAAGAATGCAGTAGTTACAGCGGTATTGTGGTTTAGAGTCCACTTTACTTACACATAAAGTTCATAATGGTAGAAACCTTTCTTTCTTGCTATTCTTTTCCGTTTACTATTCAGCCCATGAAGAAGCCACTTGAGTTTCCTCTTCACTCCTCTGCTTGTCTTCCCTTATCTCTTCAGTCTTTCCGCTCTGTCTACCTCCCACAGTCCCAGCTCCTTCTTAGATGGCTTTGTTGGATTCTGAGAAATGTTCTTGGGTTCTTCTAGGACACAGCAAGGCAGGACAGAGAGGGCCCCAGCTACTTCGGATTCTTCAGAGTGGAATATCCACGGGACAGACTTACCAGTCAAACAACACAAGCCCTCTCTGGTCATATCCGTCACAGAAAGGCTCCTTTAAAAAACTGAGAGAAGATATTGACTCCCTTATTCTTTAGGGTTTCTCACTGCCATGTCCATTGCTCTCTGGTGTATCTGTGAGCAAACTGAAAAATCTGGTACAGTTGTGCATTTTTCTGGGAAGAGAAAACAGAAACCTGATGCATTTTCTCAATGCAGGGAGAGCAGTCAACTGTGTTTTTGGCTTCTTATTCTCCTTTCACACCTAGGCATATGGAAGCCAGTTCTACTTAGCTGCGGTTTTATAAAATTACAACAAAGTGCTGTAGAATAACCATAAAATTCTATACCACGATGAAAGAATGTACCCACATCTTTTCTAGTATTCTCATCGATACAAGGTGTGATAGTTTGGATCTAGAAAGTCCCCCAGAAGCCTCACGTATTTCGATATTGTCGACTATCTACAGAACCATGTGCCGTTAAGAGCTAATGTCTGGTCAGAAGGCGTGGAACACTGGGACTTGACCTGGAAGGGGTGGAACAACTGGACAGAATCTGGAGAAAAAAATACGCTAGCTCCACCCTTCCCTGCTCACTTGGTTTGGTGCCTGCCATGCTGCGAACACCTATTCTCCAGTTGAGCCTCTGCCATGTGCCTCCACCATTGCCGGCTGCCCATGAGTGGACCGAGACCTTCTGAAACTGTGAGCCAAAATAAACCTGCTCTCCCTTAAGTTGTGGAAGTTGCTTATTGTGTCCCAGCACTGAAACAGTAGCTAAGATGCAGGGGGTGCTGAACCCCAGACATGAGAAGCTTCAGCAAACTTTTCAACCTCTAAAAGAAAAAGAAAGAAAATGCATGTTTTACTTTCTGTGGTTCAGAAAAGGACGGATTTGAATTCATGTTTAGAGATTGTTAAGTGGAAAGGAGATGTAAGAAAGACAAGGTCAAGAAGTTTTAAAAAAATCAGTTGGAATGCAGATTCTTCTGTCATGATACGATTTGGAGTTCTGAAAATGAGTTTTTTTCACAAGCTGAGAAAAAAAAGCCTCTTAATTTTTTGGTAATGGAGACTACAGTGTCACCTATACTTAGACTTCTGTCATCAGTTTGCTTCTCCCTGGGAAATGAAATCACTTATGAGAATATAGCAAGACTGTCTTAGCTCTGTGCTCAAAAAAATTAAGAAAATTAGTATGTTCAACCATACTCTTCAAAAGATAAATACAATATATAACAAGTTTAATAATGAAAATTATGTCATTTTTAGATATGACCTAAGATAATTATTACTTACAAGTTTTAAAATGTTCATTTAGAATATCTTGTGTTTTATCCTACAGACTTTTGCAAAGGAGAACATTGGGTTAAGTGCCAGTGGATTTAAAAATGCAGAATTAAATGGCTAAGCCATCTGTCTCCTTGGTTAAACGTCTTAGGTATCAAGAGCTTTACTAAGTCAGCCCGAATGCCTTCCAATGGTCACCTCTGACATTTTCTCATATCCTTCCCAGAACGTGGGGACAAAAGAACATCTGGTGTCACGTTTATGATTTATCATTACATAAGCCACGGATGTGGTAAGCGCCTACGTGAAAGAAGCCACACTGCAAAGAAATAGTTTCAAGAGTAATCATGATTTTATTTTTGCTGCCAACTCTTCAAAGAATTTTCACAAATAAAGGGGATAAAATCACTTTTATACTGCTTTTTATCACTTACAGAGAACTTTACATAAATGAGTTCATCTGTCTGTCATAAATATTCTGCAAAAGGTAGGAAAGGGTTACACCCACAACTTCTAGGGTGAGAAAAGCCCATCAGACCAGTAAAGAGCACTAACAAAGTCACGGCACTAGTAAGGGTGAATTTAGAAATTCTCTAATGTTCTTTGCACCATCCTGCTGGATGCTGCCTGCTGAAGTCAGAGATAATTTCACATAATTAGGGGAGACATTACGATGGGCATCAGGGTTAGATCAATGTTATAGTTAGAATGTAGCTGTACTTTGAATCTGGCAGTTTCTGTATGGATACACTTCTGGGTTCCATAGGAAAAAGAAAAGTGCTTCTGGCCTGTGGTCTCTGGGAACAGAAAGGTTCTAAATTCCAGGAGCAAAGAAATGAAGGAAAATTGAGGCTGGGGAGCAGAGAGGAGAAGAGGACCAAATGGCCTTTATCACTGTGACAATGGATCGAACACTTTGCAGGTTTTCGAATCATATTGTTTTCTTAAAAATCTACTTCCTAGATCAGCAAGGACTATCTTTTCCAAGGCTACATAAATGGAAAGTAGGATTGGAATACTTGGCTTTCAGCTATAATTTGCACACAGTTTGAGTGTACTCTCTTAGGTTTGATGGGTTGAAATCTAATCTCTATGGTGGTCCGAGGTGGAAACTTAATCTGACTATGATGTTTAGAGGTACAGCCCTTAATTTCTTTGTTTCTTTCAGATTTTTAATGAGATTTTTCTTTTATGTTTATGTTTATATTGTTGTTTAATAACACCTGATTTAGATTTTATCTATTACATTTTGAGATCTACATATATTTTGCCTGTGAATCTGCTACCTAACTAGAACACCCTCTGACAGTCAAAATAATATATTTTTTCAAAGATGCCTATCCCAAGAATACTGAAATATAAAATATTTTAGATCCTTTAGGAAACAACTAAATAAATATAGTCTCCTCAGTGTGAAACATAGTTAAAAACACTTTACAGTTTTCACCAAATTTGGGAAATTTGCATCCTCTATTTCTTCAAGAATTTTTTCTGCTCCATTCTCTCTTTTCTTTCATCATGAAATTTTAATTACATGTAGTAGGTCTGTGGATATTGTGCTACCACAACATTAAAATTTTCCCCAATTATTTCCTTCTTAATAATTTCTGTTGATCTGTTTTTATTTATCTCTTATGTTATCTTCAACTGGCTGTTAAACCCAGCAGTAAGTTTATTATTTTGGAGATTTTTATCTATTGATTTTTGTTCTAGAATTTCTGTAGCTTCATTTTCGTCCTGTCTTTTTCCAGCTGTGATTTCCTACTCATTCTTACATGATATTTCCTCAGTGTTCATTCTTTGTGGCTCTTCTCTTTTGCTAGTGATTGTGATTACAGTAAGTACTTTAAAGTACTTGCTCAGCGATTTTAACATCTGAGTCATCTCAAAATTATTCACTATAATTTATTCTCTTGGTTATGGCACATTTTGCCTGTTTTCTTTTTTATGTAGTAATCCTGCACTGTATGCAGACATTATAAATGATATTTTGTAGGGGTCCCAAGTCATGTGGATTTGTTTCTTTTAGCAATCACTTCACTTGACTAAACTCAAATTCTAAATTCTGTCTTCTTTGCAGTGGTCAGTCACTGAAATTTCTGTTCAGTTATTTTATCAATAGCTATATGTAAATTTCATGGAGTTTGGAGTTTATCCCCTGCATTTATCTCCTGCTTCAAAGGTCAGCCAAATATTAGGATAGGTTGTATTTGTAGAATTTTGGATTTTCTTCCATGTTGTCTCTTTTGCCAGATTCCCTGTCATTTGCTAGTTGTTGTTATAGTTCCAAAATCTGAGTTCTGATTCTTCACTCATCTTATGTCTTGCTTCTATCTTGTTTTATCTGCCAAACAGATCACTGACAGGAGCATCTTCTTAGCTGTTCAAAACAGTAAACTCACCTTCTGTCATTTCCTTCTTTCAAATATGGACTATGTCCAGTTTCTGCTTTTAGTCATTCTCTGAGAACTTAGGATAATTCCTATTTTATATTTTGCTATAGTTACTTAAGAAAGCTTAGTCTTACATAAGACACGAGTAGATGAAAATTGAAATCCTGTTGGTCATACAGCTAAATTACCATCTAAAATGTTTGCATCAAATCTGAGTTTGACTTACAGTGTATAGATTGTGTTTCTAATTAATCCTTCAGCCACTTTTTGCGTCTACTGTGTGTTCATAAGAAACAAAGCTGAGTTGAGTCTGGTGTCTTGTGCCTAAAATTCCAGCCCTCTGGCAGGCTGAGGCAGGAAGGTCACAAGTTTGACTCCAGCCTGGGCAACTTAGCAACTTAGTAAGACCTGTGGCAAAAGGCATGAAGGGGCAGGGGGTGTGACTGGGAATGTAGCTCAGTGTGAAGACTCTGGATTCAATCCTCAAGATTACCAAAAGAAGGAGAAAGAAGAGGAGAGGGATGAAGAGGAAATGGAGGAGGAATTAAACAATAATCATTTAAAATTCATATTGGTGTTGAAAGGCATGTAAAGGGATTAATTTTATGCTTGATAATTCAACACATTTTTGTAAGGTACTGATCGAGATTCTGTACAGATTTGGCAAGATCATTCCAAGCAAATAAGTGTGTGATTGTGATAGATAGACACATTCTCAAAAAGGCTCAAAATTCAATTCTTTCTAGCTAAAGTGTTCTTTGACAATCATGCTCTTGACTGGTGATTGCTATATATGGGTTACAACACACTATTTTTTCTCACAACACATTCTTTGTACTTACGTCAGTTAGGTTTATGAAATTTGAGATTGGCGTGCCTTTCAACCCCTAGTCATCTTCAAACAACTGGACGGGCTAAAACAGCTAGATATCACAGAAAGTCCTGAGCAGAGCAGAGCTAGAAGGAGGTCTGCTAAACACACCTGCCTGAGTTACCCCATCATGTCCCTTCGTGCCATACCACAGATATCAGATCCAGTGGGTTAGAAGCGGAGTAGCAATCCTCACTTGTGGTTTTTCTCCATTCTGACTTAAATGAAGACATTATAAAGAAAACTAACTTTGGGACTGTGCTTTCTTCCTGGACTCAGTCCATTTTCATCAAAAGAGTTACTCTTTAGGAGTTAAGACTGAATTAATATAGTTTTTTCACTGTCATAGAGCTGAGCTCTTAAAAAGTCCAGAACTATAAAACAGCTGAAATGAATAGAGTACATGAAGACAATATGTCATTATTGGACCTAGTACTAATTCTCAAGTATTTCCAAACTCACTGGTACTCTGGGCAAACTCAAGAGCCTCCTTGGTGGTTGAAAGACATTGTAAGCTAAAAAATGAGTACAGCCTAGATTAAAATAATGATTTGATCATCTGGCCTGCTGGAACATACTATCTATCATAGTTGCTCCTTTTCATCTCTATGCGTTTCTATTGTGCTTATTTTGTACACAGTTATCTTAGGGCAGTTGTGTAAAAATGAACAGCTGCCTAGTAAGAATCCCATGGTCCCTTTCTTGTTTTATTACTGCCAACACAGCATTGGAAAGGACTATTTAACAAAGCTGTCAGGGTCTTTAATGATTACCCAGCCAGCTCATCAATGTGATATCAGAGAGCCTCACAGAGCAGACTATTCTTCTATGATATTTTCCTTATTATCTGTCAATCATCAAACAAGGAACAGCTGCCCAGACCAGCTCCCAATAACAGCATCACTAAGACAATGATAGTGGAAAACTACTATTAATTATGTAGAAGAAAATCCTGGCAGGTACCTTCTTAACTAAGTGGTCAGAGTTAAGTCCAGTAATGGAACAAATCTACCTTCTATGCATCTTTATTTATCTTGAGGCACTGGGCAGGACATAGATCACTTTTGCACAATTGCTGCCGAAAATGCACAACCTGATCGTCATTGTAGGAAAACAGTGTGTACACTCAAATGGAGGCGTATTTTATCTTCAAAAATGTCACAGTCATAAAAAGAAATCAAGAAAAGACTTATCCTAAATTGTCCTAAACTTGTCCTAAACTCAAGGAAAAACTAAATAGAAACAAAAACTGATTAAAATAATGCATCATCTGGGATATTCTTTGCAAATGCATTATTGGGACAACAGTCCAAATTGAAATAAGGTCTGAAGATTTGAATTATAGCAAAACCTTGCAAATTAGGGGGACCCTGTTTCAAAATTGAATAAAAGGAAGTGGGGTGCAGCTAGGAGTATAGCTCAATGTGAAGGCCCTAGATTCTAATACTTGTTCCTGCCCTCCACCTATCCCCACAAATGAGAGGAAGACAGAAAGAAAGGAATTTGAAGGAGGAAATGTAGGTTGGTCTCTCTCCATCCTTTTGCTTCCTCTTTACCAATGTGACTTCTTTCTTCGTCTTCTCCCAAGGGTCTCCACCAAGTGATGCTAATTAATGCATGACAAGGTCATTATAAGAATCAGATGCCATAATCATTGTCTTGGAGCTCTGGAACTTTGAGCTAAGTTAACCTCTTCTCTTCATAAAGGACCCGGGTCAAGAACTTTGTTATAGCCACACAAAACAGACAGATACATGGTCTCCTAAACTCTTGGACCCGGGTCAAGAACTTTTTCATAGCCACACAAAACAGACAGATACATGGTCTCCTAAACTCTTACAAAAAGTTGTAAGTAGAGATCTTCCCAAAAGAACAAATGGTCAGAATGGCAGATGACTGTGATCGCTAGTGTAGTATATGATACAGACAACACGAAAACCCGAGGATACTTTGGAATAAATTTTATTTGGGGAAGAAAACACCAACATGAAAAAGAGGCCCTATCATTTCCAGAAACAACAACAACAGCAGCAGTCACAGCAACCTGCTGGGATGGATGTTGAGAACAACAAATCATACAACTTAAATGGAAATGTACAGTAAACACGATGAAAGGAATCAATTCCAATGAAAACAAAAGAAAACAATCTTGAAAGTTTTGAAGCCCTTCCCTGTATGAATAGAGACAGATGAGGTGAAGGAGGGGCAAACACACAGTTAAGTCAAAGCTATCTGCAGTTAAATTAAAAGTGAACCGAACCCTGTGACGTTACCCCTCTCGCTGGTAAGCTTTCTGCTTTTATTTGAAGCTTTCTGAGACTCAAAAGGTCTTGGTAAATCTGGCAGCTGTCATAAAATACCATCTGTCCTAAGAAAATGGGTACAGAGGTGGCTGTAACCCAGGGGATGTTTCCCCAACGCTGTCACCATTTATTTTCAACCTCATCAAGTCCCTGACAAGAAAATAAAATCCCTACAAAGAGAGCCCCTGAAGCTGTGCTCACAGGGGAAGGGGTGCAAGGCACGAGGATTGGACTGGAAAAGAAAGGAAAACGAGGACACGCTTGGGGTGCTGAACTCAGGGAGAGGCAGGAGAGAGGGGAAGGACACACGAGTAGTGTATGAAGCCAAAAGAAGGTCGGTGCATATCTGGATGCACAGAGGAGTCCATGTTGTCTGAAACTTGAGCTGAAAGCACATGCCTTACCTGAGGTAGTATGACATTTAAATACAATTTAAAGGTTGAAAATGCTCAGTCTTGTTAGTGGACTTATTCTGATAGGCTCTCTTAACCTCTCTTCAAGAAAGTTGTCCAAGCATTTGAAAGGGATCTACTTTAGCCTTCGCCTCCATTACTGATTGATTAATAAGTGATCCCTTTCTGCAAGTTCCGGAGGAAGACATTCACCCACATTTAAAATGGCCTCTGGCAGGAGAGTCTTCTTGTGGGTCTAGAGGTGTTTGGTGCCACCGCCGTTCAGACTTTGCAGGCAAGTCAGAGTACGGTAGTTATTCAGCCATCTCCCAGCAACCCTGTGACTGGGCATCCTGTTTGTTTCGAAAGACTCTTCTTCCTCCTACATTATTCTGTATGTATTTGCAATGCATAAAAATCACATGCAACTTGAGGCACTGGCACACATACAGATGTATCTTAGTCATTTTTACTTCTCTTTCCCTTTCCTAGGTTCCAGTTTCCCGCCACTTCCACGTCTCCTTCCCTTCCCCTTTCCATAAAATCTGTCTCCCTGTCTCCTGCTGTAACTCTTTTATTTTGCATTTTCACTTGTTTGCATTTTGGGTTTCTCATATCATAGCAACAATGTGACAACTAGCCTTTCATGTCTGATTTATTCTACTTAGCAAGACGATCTCAACGTGTATGTGCCTTCCTAAAGATAACTCAACTTTTTCTTTTTACATGGCAGAGTAATATTCTATTGTGTATACATACCACGATATTTTATCCATTCATCTGTTGATGGGCTGCATAAGGCTGTTTGCAAGATTTAGCTATTGAGACTTGTGCTGCTATAAACATGGGGATGTATTTATCACTATAATTTTACATCTTTACATATTTTTGAAAGATATTCCGAGAGGTATAGCTGGGTCAAACAGAATTTCTATTTTCAAGTTTTGGAGTCATCCCTCTGCTGATTTCTATAGTGGTTGTACCAGTTTATGGTCTGACCAACAATGTAGTTGGGTTCCCTTTTCCCCACATCCTTACCAGCATTTGTTGTTTTGAGTTCTTGATAATAGCCATTCTTATCAGAGTAAGATGATTCTCAGTGTTGTTTTGATTTGTTTTCTTTAGTAGCTAAAGATGGGGACTTTTAGAAAATATGTTTATTGGCTATCCATGCTTCGTCTTCTGAGAACTGTCCATTCATTTTTAATTGCTTGGTTTTGACTCAAGCCCTGTGCCAAGGAGCTGTGTGCCTGTGGCCCCATCGGGGCTCACCAGAGCAAATGAGGCGGCAGTCATGTCCTGCTTTGTGTGACGTGGGGCTGCCATGTCCTGCTTGGTGTGATCTGGGGCTGCGAGGACGGTGAAGTGTGCCCTTAGGTGGATTTCCCTTTTCTCATACTCTACCCTTCATGCGCTTAGAAGTTCTTTTTTGTAGGAAATCGCTGAGCCCAAATGTCATCAGGATGCAGGACTCTCTTTTGTTACCATGGCTTCTTGATTTCACAAGAAACACATGTTTGTATGTATAATAACATATAGTATGATGTAATATTAGACCTAATATATAGCATGCACAATATATCTTAAGTAACTTGTTTATATTAAATATGTTTTAATGTATTTATATTAGATTATATTTTTTAATGTACATATCACTCATGCTACATATTTCTCTTTTTATTATGTCTTACTACATATTACATATACATACAACCAGAACCTAGAGGAGCAAGGAGATTTCCTTCATATATATGTTTAATTTATGAATATATTGCATCTATGTTCACAAACATATACGTAAATATGTTTGACTTACTCATCAAACACATACCAATTCCCAAATATCCCGTGCTAAGCCTTCATAAATGATAATTCTTCCATACAACATCAAGGCTGCTCTCAACCCCATTTTACAGATAGAAAAATTAAAGCCCTAGAAGGCTTTCTACCATGCCCCAGGTCACACAAGTAGCACTAATAATGACTTCTCTTTTACATAGGCTGTTAACAGAATTGAATGTGGTTTTCATATACATAAAACTTTGTGAACTGTAATATATGATCAAGTGTAAATTACTAAGTCTTACAAATCTGTATTGTGTTGAGTTATAATAATTGAAACAGAAGTCCAGATCATGTATCAACATCCAAAATGCCACTGGCACTGGCATCATCTTTGTTTCCACTCTGATTTTTCCACTCTGTGTTAAATTGCCCCTACTTTCTGTCAATTAAAATTATAAGTATTCAAGAGAATTCCATACAATCCTGTTTAACATTTTAGAATGATCCTGAATTTTTAGAATGTGACCTGTTTTTCTGAGGCTATGAGGTCCTCCAGATGATTTTGGTACAGGAAATTTCACCCACTTACAACTCAAAATGAGCTTTGGAAAACTCTCCGCCTTTCATACACAGACAAATCTGTTATCAAGGCTGACAAATGAGAATTTCAGGGCCATCCAGACAGAGGGGTGTAACACATCCAAAGAGATCTACATTGGCAAGAGACAGGGAATACAACCAAGGTCGTTCAGAGATGCAAATGTCACTCCCTGCCCCGTGGAGGTCTGAGCTGGGCAAGTGGGTGTCCACCTTATCTTCAACCACTGAGCTAATGGGAACCTGACAATATTTATTATTCATGAGAAATGAAGCCGGGCCACTTCAGACATTTGCAGAGTATTGCAGTCTCTAATGAGGTGAGGGAAGTGATCTGTTCTGTTCCCTGGTGGCCCCCAGCTGTGTTTATTTGAATGTGTGATCATTAGACTGCACAAGTCTCTCTGGGGCTCAGTGCCCGGAGTGCAATACACCCTGGAGAACGTGAAAATGCTTTAATTAACAACAGGAGTGGGCAGACCTGCTGGGTTCCTTCTGTCACCATCCTTGGGACCTGAAAAGTCAGGACTCACTCATCACCCCCACCATTTTTATTATCAACATAAAAAGAAAGCTTAAGCAATCATTTCATTTAAAATCAATTTAAAATCACTTCTAAATATTACATATTTCACGTCTTTCCTTCTTTTAGCTCAAACCTATTAGTAACGGACATCATACTAACATATTCCCATGTCCTGCAACATGCTCTTTCATGTGTGCAGGCTCAATAGAAATCTGAACTTGATATATCTGTATATTTCAAGTGTTCTGGAAAGAGCTCAGTACCCTGGGGAGTATAGACGGAGAACATGCCAAATTGGTTCAGAATATGCACTCATTTACATTAGTCAATTACTCAGTTTGATAAATGCTTTGATTCATTAATTTAAATAGAATGCTAGCAGGCTCTTTGCATATTATCTGACTAAGATATTTTTGTTTGTTTGTTTTTAAATGTTGAACCATTGATGTCTCACTGGATTGGTTCTGTTTGAGACCATGCAATACCCAACCAACTTTGCAGGTCCAGACTTTGAGAGTGGAGCTCCCACATCACCATCACCTCTCACTTTGCTCTCTTCTGGGATTACTTTGCTGCCATGTGTGCGCGCAAATGTGAGCAGAGCTGTCTGTGTGTGCCCATGCATCAGACCAGCAGTATTGCTCCACTGATCGGTCTGTAGACTGGCTTCTTGTAAAATAGGATCACTTTATGTCAAGGATACTAGTTGGAACGGAATTCAGAATTCAGTTAACAAAGACTTCATTGTTGAATCTTTCTTCTAATCAGTATTTATTTTCTTGAGCATTCACTGGTATCTGTCATTGACATCAGTCCAAGAAAAAGTGAAAAATTCAAATTCTTTAAGAATCCTCAAGAAAAAAGAGAAGGCATATTCTTATAAACATTTCTATGACCATTCATGCTCCATTAAAAAAGTTTCTTTACATTTATTTATTCTATACTCGGGCAACTGTTTTTGCTTCTTTCAGCTAATGATGTTAAAACAAAATGCACTCATAATTTCATTCATAACAATTTATAGGAATTACCTAGAAAATCAAATGAGGGTGACTTTAACAATAGAGTGGGTTAAAATGCTTTAAAATAATCAACACTTGATCAATATGAGAAGGTTACAGCATGGATGTGACAAGATAGATTATTTTTTACAATATATAAGAAGCTGGTGAAAAAAATCTGATAGAATCACTAACCAAGCTCATTAATTGGTAGTTTTCAAATGAAGAAATTAAAATGACTAATAAATATACAAAAGGATAGTCAGTCTCTTTGCTAGTCAAATAAATGTAAAACAAAACAATAATATAGCTTTTTCACACACTGAATTGGCAAATACTAAAAATGCTGATAAGCGTATGGAAATGAGCATTTTAACACCACTTATCAGACATTAAATATATATTTTCTTTGGATCAAAAATCCCCTTTTTGTAATTTATCCTATAGAAATAGGTGCTCAAATACGCAAAAGTATATTTCCCTTATTATAAATTCTATCACTGTTTACAAATTACAAAGCAAGATAAATCCAAAATGCCAATTAATGAGAACTTATTGAAATAAATTATGGCATGCACATACAAAGGAAATCTAGGGAAATTATTTAAGAGGATACCAAGTGGATCTGCATTTTTTGAGTCTGTATAATCATGTTTATTAAGAGTTCATATGTTGACCCAATGTATGTCAATACATATGGCCAAATCTGTACTGAAGGCAGCAGTGGTAGGGCTTTACAAGAAAAAGAACCCAGATGTGACTTAATTCTTTTTTTTTTTTTGTACAATGTCCTGATGTCCATGCATCTTGAAATGGGACAGCAATTTAGGAAAATATTCGCAAGCAAACTTAGGTTGATATAAGCAGAAAACTCAGTGACTCATTGAAAACATGTTAGATTGAGGTCACTGCCCATTATCAAGTGGGACTCAGTTAACTATGCACAATGACCTGGATCCAATGCATTCCTAGAAATTTCAAAACATCAAATACATAGAAGTTATGTAAAAATGATTCTTCACACATACAGATTAGACTAAGAGAATGGTTCCAAACTTGACTTATCTTTTCCTGTTCCTAATTTCTTTCTCACTTGCTGAATGTTTACAGGATGCAAAACAAGATACAGATTACATAAAATGCTCCTATGTTATTAACTTTAAATAATTTGTACTTTAATCAATTTTTAAACAAAAATTAGACACAAATGTTTTGGGGACTTCATCCCTGTTTAAGCAAGGTCCATTTAAAGACAGAAAGGCCATGCTTAAAGAATCTGATGGCCTAGAAGTGTCTTAGATATGTCATGTTGATAAAAATAATAAGCAGAGTGCAGAAATGATGTTCAGCCCCACATGTAAACACACAGCCTGTGAAAGTTGTACCTGACAAAGAGGTGGGAATTTACCTTGTCACATGTGAAGAAAGGCCAACGTGAGGTTCAGAGGTGCTCAGTAGAAAATGAAGCTTGCCAAGGCAAGGGCGAAGTTCACTCTTTCCAGGCTTACTAAGCCTAGATAACTGTGCCATCACCTGGATTTTTTCTGAGCTAACTCTAGAATAGAGACAGCCTCTAGATTTTCTTAGATATTTATAGGGCTTTACATTTCCCCTATAGCTTATGGATTCCCAACCTAATTTTGATGCCAGTTATTCCTAAATTGAAAAGTTACTCCAACCACACTTAAGACTGAAGGGTAAAACTGGACCCCAGACTTCCTTGTTCTGAAAAACTGTCAAAAGGATGCCAGATCTTAATTATAATTGTTATTTATAATAAAAAATGTGGTTCACCTAAAGTTTCTCAATGGAGATGTCAGCCCAACTGGAAATGCCACCTTAAAAATAACCTACGATTATTTTGAACAATAAATAAAACAGTCATGGGAAATAAATTAGAAATTGGGACATCCTGGCTCTCCCTAGGGAGTGCTTGGAATAGCAGCAAGCCCTGAAAATGGCAGCAGAAATAAGACCAGTCTGGTCTGTGGGCTCTTCGTCATGCAATGCGGTCTTTTGGTACACAAAGGTAGAACTCGGTGGTACAAGCCACTGTTGTGACTTATTTCAACATGGTATTCATTTTCAAATCATTGCATAATATTTCTAAGTAATAACATACTAAGTTTTGAATGGCAATAGGCAAACCTCACAGGCACCAAGACTTGGCTCGGCCTTCAAAAGTCCAGCTCCTCAATTGAATGACTCAGAATCTCTTTGATCTAACATCTGCATGACAACTTCTTCAAGAATTTTATTCCCTAAATATTCATGACTGTTAATCACATACCAGGGTTCAACTTTAGACATACATGCAACAGAAAAATTTCAGTCTAAGCTAAATGTTTTTTCTATTATTTCATTTCAGTCTTTCACTTTTACTTATCAAAAAAATTTTAGAACAAATTCCATATTTATATCACCATAGTTGTAATGTGTCACATCGTGCTTGGCATATAGTTGGCAATATTTGAGTAAGGGATAATGGAAGGGTAAGGAGTTTATGTGAGAGAGTTGTGTCTTTACTACCTGTCTTTATCTTTGGTAGTCAGTCAGACTTACTGTAGCATGAGTCAGCTACTAACCCAGTGAACACCAGTGTTGTGGGGTGGATCTGGAGTATCTCCCACAAAGCCTCATGTATTTCCATGTGTAAAGTACCCATGTAATGTTGGAAGGAGGGGCTTGGCTGGTAGAGGTGGAACACTGGAGCTTGATCCAGAAGGGGTGAATTACTGGGAAATGACTTGGGAAGTAGCTCTGCCCTCCCCTCCTCAACTGGCTTTCTGTCTGCCGTGCCGTGAAGAGCTTTTCTCCGAGTGTCCTCTGCTGTGTGATTCCACCATTGCCAGTCACCCATGTACAGACCATGCGAGACCTTCTGAAACTGAGAGCAAAATACATTTTTCCTCCCTCGAAATGTGGATGTTTTGTTCTTTGCCAACAAAGAATAAATAAGACAACCAAAATATTTCAGTAGGTAAAGAACATGGGTAAGCGAGGGAAGAAAAATATTTAAGATGTGATATGTACACGCACCAACTTACCACGTGGAATGCAATTGTGCGCCTCAAATGCACACTAATAAAAGAAAAATTATGAGGAGAAAAAAGAAAAGCGGATAAGATCGTCTCATTTCTACTGCCTTCAAAACCAGAAATGCAACAATAGAACAAGGAAGCAATTATGATTTCAAGGGTAAAAGCAACTAATGTAACGAACATAATCCCTCCCTCTAGTGGAGAATATAGACCTACAGAGTCAGCACCACCTTGGGAATTTTACAGATTATGTTTTCACAAAAGGAGAGGTCTTAAATTCAAAAGGACATTATGCAAGTATCTCCATAGTATACCTGTGTGTAGGCAGTGGGGTGAGGGAGAGGTGATTGGGTCATGGTGGCAGAGTCATTATGAATGGATTAATGCCATTCTCATGAGAATAAGTGAGTTCTCACAGTACTGAGAGTTCTCATTCTCATAAAAATGGACTAGTTATTATGACAGCAAGCCGTGGTTCACATTTAACTGCTCCACCCACACCCACTTGTTGCTCCAACCAATTTCTGCTATGCTAGGAAGCAAGCAGCACAAGGCCCTTGCCAGGTCCTGAGCAAGAGAAGGCTATTAGACTTCCCTGCCTGCAGAACTGTGAGCTAAGATCAAATCTCTTTTCTTTATTAATTACCCAGTCTTCAGTATTCTGCTGTAGCAACAGGAAACAGATTAAGACAACGTCCCTGACCAAGTCTGTCTGGGGGTAAAAAGGAGTTTCCACAATTAGAGATCAATATTTCTGGGTTTCTACTCTGCATTCTTTGGTGAACTTCTGGTTCTGTCCAGGCTATTTATGCAGAGCTATGGTAAATTGAACAATTACCTACAGAGCCCTCCGTATACAGTAATCATACAAGAAATAGAGCTGTGAGCAAGATACGCACGAAACCTTCTTTGCAGAACTGATGACTGAAGGGGTCTTGGCTTGTCGCGCTTGTATTCTAAACACATTGCTCCACTGGCGGCAAGAGACAGCCGCTGCTTTCCTTTCCTCGGCTCATGTTCCTTGGGAGGGTTTCTGCTGTTTGCCACACGGGCCGGGTCTGCTGCAGTGCTCAGAGTGCACAGGGCTTCCTTGATGGTGCTCCAAGGCTGGTAGTGCACCTAGTAAAGAGGTGACTAAGATCTTGAAGCCATTAGTGACATCTCTACTGCTGGTAGAAGTTGCCCTCATGCATGCACGTGGCATCTTTACTCCCCATAACTCATAGCGATTTTATGAAAAAGTAGACTTTTACAAATAGCTTACCAAATTAAAGCAGTAGATAAAACTAAAGAAGTGCACATTCTTGAAAAATGGGAAAGAAAAAATATATATGTTATATAATTATACACACTTTTTAAATACAGCGATCAAATAGTTGTTACCATTGTTAAGGAGAAAAAGTAAGGTAAGCAGACAATAAGTAATGGTGGGAAACTCTTTTTTATAAAGTGGCTGTAAATGACACATTGAAAATGTGATCTTTAGTCTGAGACTGAAGAAAGTAAAAGAGTGTGCATATGGTAAGTGGAGGAAAAGCATTTTGGGCGGAGAGATCTGCAAGTGCAAAGGCTGTGATGAGGTAGGATTGTGCCTGATATCTCTAAGCGACTCCAAGGAATCAGGGGGAGTTCCCGTGGAGTGACTGAGGAGGTAATGGGTCAGGGAGCGAATAACCTGGATTGTGTGGTCTCCGGCCCTGGGAAGGGCACTGCATTTTCTTCTAAGCTAAGAAGCCATTGGGGTGGGAGTGGGAATTGTACCGAGGAGTGACACCGTCTAACTTAAGTTTAGAATAATTCTGGCTGGAATGTAATGAATAGACTGAAAGGAGCTGAGAAGGAATGTATTTGGGGGCTACTGAAATAATTCAGGTAAAACTGCTAGTAACGACTACCATAGTAGTAGTAGTGAGGCTGGAGAACATGGTCAATCTCAGAATTTTCTGTTGTTTTGGATGGAGTGTGTGAAAAGAAGGGAGTTAATGACAACTTCAAGGTTTTTGTTTTGTCAGGATAACTGCAAAAATAGAGCTAGTTGTCATTACCTGGGGTGGGGAAATCTAGGGAAGTAGCAGGTGTATGGAATCAGATCAAAACTCCAGCTGCGGGCATGCCGATTTTAAGGCACCTATTAAAATTGAGTGATTTTTATTAGGCAACTGAATTCATGGAATTGGCACATAGGAGGAGAGCTAGCACAGTACTCTAAAATTGAGGGTCCTTGTCATAAAAATTATTGAACCAGTAAAAATCAACTAGAGGCTGAGTACCAATAAGTAAGAGAAAGATTGGGAGGCTATTTTGGAAAGTAGATCTAAGAGAAGGAAATGACCAACTGGATTTATAGCTGTTGACACATTGGGTAAAATTAGCCTAAGGATTGACTGAGAATTGAAGATAAGAGTTGTCAACATAAAAATCATTGGTAATTTGAATATTGGTAAATATTTATGTTCTAAAATGGGACGCTCTTTTAGAGTATAAAAAGTGCCTATTGGTATTCTGTTGTTGTATAAGAAATACCTCCCAGACTTAGGGACTTAACACCAAAATCAAATATGCATAGCCTTACATGGAACATTCCCTAGATTCTGAGAGTGGCTTTGCTGAGGACTTTGGCTAATGACCTCTTGTGAGATGGTAGACAGATATTGGCTAGTGCTGCAGTCATCTGCAGGCTTGATTGGATTTGTAAGATCTGCTTCCAAGGTGACTCACTCACACAGCTGGCAAGAGTTAATTATTGGTGTGGGTTTCCCACAGGCCTCGTGAATATCCTAAGTAAGTGGAAGATATTTTCCCCTAAGTCAAGTAATCAAGGAGAGGAAGCTGAAATGGTACACAGGTCAGCACTACTCAATCTGGGAGGAAGACACAGAGAGTATGAAAAATTAGAAGTTAAGATAACTGGAAGCCATCCTTAAGGATGGCTAAAACAGGGTATTATTAGTATTTTCACCCAGGCAACAGATATACACTACATCTATCTCAGACAAACAACCCAAGATATATACCCTTCTTATGCTGCTGGTGGGAATCTGAACTGGTATAACCACTATAGAGGGTGGTATGGGAATTCCTAAAAGGCTGAAAATAAATATTCTCTTTGATATAGAGATATTTCTTCTCTCTCCAAAGAGTGAAAAACATTTATAAAAGAGTCACTCTATTATTTGATGACTTTGAGAGGATAGTTACTGAGTGTGGAGTGATAGAAACCAGTATCACACTGATGGAACTCAAGCCCAGGATTTTTGCTCAGTTACTAGATTAAAAAATGAGCCCTTTGTCCAGAATTTTCCACTAGGCTTGATACTGGTAGAACGGTGAATATGAATTATACCCATTTCTTCATCAATGTGGGGTCAAAGAATTAAGTAGAGATAAATGGAAATTCCTAATGACATTGAACATTTGGATCCTACCAAGCCAGAAGCTCACATTGATGGGAACACCCATCACATTCTTCCCCTTTCCCCTTTACACTTTTAAGTTATATTTCTGAAATTCACAACCAAAAGAATCCAGAATAATGCCTCCATAATTAAAGTACATTCTTATTGAGTAGAACATACTAGTCTACCACACACAGCTAGGCGTGTGTGAATGTAGGGTAAACATAGTGTAAACTAAACCCTGAGGGTTTTTTTTTTTAGGTCAACTCCCTTAAGAAATTTTACTTGTACACTAGTACACTAAGTTATAGTTATTATGTAAAACTAAACATTGATGATACATGGGGTATCAGTATTTGAATACTTGTAAAAGTCAATTTTCATGACAGGCCACCACACAGTTACTTCTTTAGAAACATCTGTATACTGTGAAATCTGAGGTGTTTTCCTTAAATCAAAATAACAACAAAAACCTTGCTCTGAAAATGCTGCCAGCAGAAGAGATGGACCATTCATCTAGAACCAAACTGAAGTCCTGTCCATCTGTATAATGAAAAGGAGAGTGTCTGTTCACAAATTGTATGCTATTTGTTTTCTGTTACTTTCCAGACTCGCTTCAAGATTTCATTTCATTTAGGCATCCAGCAAGAACAGAGCTGTACTTTCAGATAGCCTTTTAGGACTTATTCCAGCTATATCTATTTTGAACTCAAAAATCTATGTAAAACTCTCCAAGTAGAGACACATAGGAGAACGCTTTGAGGCGTGAGTAAGAAACCGCAGTCGCCATCACCAGCCTACAGGCTGTCTTCTGGGAAAGCGGTATTCCAACGTGGAGGGGACTTGCAGCCTTCTGGGGGTTCCCTGGATCAGTAACATTTTGGAATACCCGCACCAGTGAAAAAGGTACATGACTGAGCTGTGCCTGCAGGATACTGTTTTGGCAAGCCTGAATGCATTCTGGTTCTTGTTAGCACAGCAATTAGTCCTCATGGCTGCTGGGGCATTGGAATAACACAGCTTTGGTGCTATTTGTCTGCTTCTCCTCTGTTACACGTGAAACCCAACCAGCTTGGACAGAACAAACCTCCCTAACTTTCATTTACCACCTGCTGCAAATTAGGAAATGGGCTGTGGAGAGGGAACTGCATGGAGTTGACATTTAACTCCACGATCTTCCTCTCACTGGCAAACCACGTTATCTGAGCCCTCTGAAGAAACACAAGTATTTTCTGGGCGTCTACTCCGTGTCCTTTATCTCACTTATTTTCTCACAGGTGGGATTTCTAGCAGCCTCTCCTGAAGACGCACAGCTCACAGGAAACACGAGAATATAATAGAAATATTGGCAATGGGCCAAATGGGCTAATGGATTGAACCTAGAGGCAAAGGAATAGTAAAGCCAGCTTGTGATCTCAGACCCACCCTGCCTTTGAAGCACGGCCTCGACAATATCACCTGTGCATTCCTCCCTTATATGCAATGTACGCCATTCATTTTACTATGTTAAATGGAAGGCTGAATTTCTTTAAAGAAAAATGTTTCAATGTGAATAGCATGTAGCGAACTACTCTTCTGTCACATTAAAAAAATTTATAGATAGAGAGGTAGATAGATAGCTAGATATTGCTATTTAAGGTAGGTCCTCTGCATTTCTATGTAAATGTGAGAATCAGCTTGCTAAAGCTAAAAATAAACCAGGTGGGATTTTAATTAGAATTGCACTGAATCTACATATCAGTTTGAGGAGAGTCAGCATGTAAATCCTATGTCTTTGCTTCTCTCGACAGTGTTGTATAGTTTCAGCATTCAGGTCCTGTGTATTTTGTTAGATTATCATAGTTTCATATTTTGTCACGACTTTGCACTTAAAAAATTTAATGCTCAATTATTCATTGCTAATATGTAGAGAGATAGTTGATTGCTATATGTCAGTCTTCTTTCTAAAAAGATTTTAAAAATTTCCCACAATCCTTTTGTCAGTGTGTATTTATGATACACACTAATACACACACTGTGGGGATCTGTGGGTATACATAAATGCATCTTAGTCATTTCTCCCTCCTCTGTCCCTCCCTGCACAATCACCTCCCTGAGCCCCCAAATCAGGTTCACATCCTCTAACTCAGCTAAACACATTTTTTGGGTTTTGTATCAGGCTCTCTACATACTTGATTCCATTGTGTGCAAACATAGTTTACTTCTTTTTAATCTAGGTTATATTTTGTTATTTTCTCCTTGCTTTATTGTTCTCCCTAGTGCAGTGGAGTAGAAGTTATTTATCTACTATTTATTTATTTGTTTATTTATTTATTTATTTATTGAGACGGTGTCTTCTCTCTATAGCCCAGGCTGATCCTAAACTCACTACGGAGCCCAGGCTGTCCTTGGACTCATGGCAATCTGCCCATCTCAGCCTCCTGAGCACTGGGATTACAGGTATGCAACACCATGCCTAGCTTTATGTGGTGCTGGGAAAATAAACTCAGAGCTTTGCCCTTGCAAGGCAAGTGCTTTAACTGCTGTGCCATTCCTCTAGTCCCTGGAGTAGAAGTTATGAGAATGATATCCTTGGTTCCTACCTTAGAGAGAAAATATACTTTTCTTTTACCATTAAGTATAATATCAACTGCAAATTTCAAAAAATATATTCTTGGCTATTGTTAGTTGGGCTGCTGTAAACATGGGTATACACGTATCTCTGTTATACCCAGAATACAGGCATTTTATAGAACCAAACTAGTGTGATATTGGGGGGGGGGATGAGGGTGAGGGAGGGTGCGGGAGTGCTGAAAGTGGCAAGGGGAAGGACCTGTAATGTTGACGAGATATATATGTGCACAAAATCCTCAAGCTCAATGTAACTATTGTGCATTCCACATATACACTGGTCAAAATGGGGAAAAGGAAAACATATTTTATTAGTGCCTATGGCAAAATATTGGGTTTCAATGTTAACTTTCTTGTTTTGAACTTAATCTAATTGAAGTGATCTCTTCTATTTTATATTTGCTGAGATTTATTTTTTTAAAAAACAGGGACAAATTTGGAAAATATCAGATATTTCTTCTGAGGCTATCATAGTTTTCTTTTTCGGTTTGTAAATATGGTGACCTATATTGTTTGAATTTTGGATGTTAGCCCAAAAATATTCCTAGAATCATTCTCACTTGATCTTGATGCAAGTCATTTTTCATATATATTGGATTTCGTTTGGTAAAATTCTGTTAAAATTTGTGTACCTTTGTTTTAAAAATACGTAAGTTAAGTTTCTTTCCTGTAATGTAATTTTACATTTCTTATATAAATATTATACCAGAATCATCCAATGAGCTGGAAAGTTTCCTAGGTACTTGATTTTCTAAAAAAACAAAACAAAACAAAAAAACCCCCAAAAAAACCCAACTTGTATAAATTTGATATTATTGCTTCATTACTCCTAACTTTGTGGTCTCAAGTCAGCAAACCTGTTGTGCCACAGATAAGTTGACTAAAAGTGTTTGAGTTTGTTTCAGTATTCTCAATTCTGTTTCACTGGTCCTCTTTTCTGTTCTTATACCAGTGCCATGTAGATTTAATCACTGTTGCTCTGCAGTATTTTTTGAAGTCTGGGATTGTGATTCCTCCAGCTTTGCACTTGTTACTCAGAATTGCTTTGTGGATTCAGGGTCTTTCTGAATAGGCCAATATCTACTTATGAAATTGGGAAAGTCATAAAAATACTTCCAACCAAGAAGAGCCCAGGACTTGAGGACTCCAGCAGAATTCTACAAAAATTTTAGAGATTTAGTATGAATGCTCACCAAACTTTTTAAGAAATTGAAAAGGAAGGAAAATTACCCAGTTCATTTCTTGAAGTAAGCATAACTCCAATTCCCAAACCAGACAAAGATCCAACAAAAAAGAAAACTAAATGCCAATATTTCTAATGAATGTAGGTGTGACAATATGCAATCAAATCCTTGCCAAAAGAATGCAGCAAATCATAAAGAAGATTATACACCATGACCAAGTGGGCTTCATCCAAAACATGCAGGAATGGTTCAACATATGCAAATCAATAAATGTAGTACACCACATTAACAGATGCAAAGATAAAAATTATATCATTATCTCAACTGACGCAGAAAAGGCATTTGGCAAAATTCAGCACCCATTCATGAAAGACTCTGAAGAAAATAGGAATAGAGGGACCCATCTCAACACGATTCAAGCTATTTACAACAACTCCTCAGCCAATATAATCCTAAATGGAGAAAGAGTGAAAGCATTCTCACTAAATTCAGGAAGAAGGCAAGGATGGCCACTGTCACCCTTACCATTCAAAATAGTGCTTGAAATCTTGGAAAGCCATTAGACAAGACCAAGGAATAAAAGTAATGTGCATCAGAAAGGAGGAAGGAAAGCTATCTTTATTTGCAGATGACATGATACTCTACATAGAAAACCTAAAAAGTTCCACCCAAAGACTCTTAGAACTAATAAATAAATTAAGTGAAGTAGTACGTTATAAAATCAATAGCATTCTTATACATAAATAATAAATCCGAAGTGAAAGAAATAAAAAAACCCTTCACAATAGCAACAACAACAACAACAACAACAAATACTTAGGAGTAAACCTCACCAAAGAGTTGAAAGATGTATACAAAGGAAACTATAAACCCATAAAGAAAGAGAGTGAGAAGGACTTTAGAAAACGGAAAGACATCCCATGTTCTTGGACAGAAAGAACTAAGATTGTCAAAATGGCCATATTCCCAAAGCTACTTTACAGGCTCAATGCAATACCAATCAAAATACCACCGATGTGCCTTACAGAACTAGAAAAAGACAAAATTTATGAACCTACACAATTCTAAGAAAATCAGATGCAACAATAGCAACAAAACTTTGTAACATAGATAAGTTAAAACCAATATGTTGCTGACGAGGGAGAAGTAAGAAGTAACTATTTCTATAAATCTTAAGTTTTTTGAAGGTAAGTTTGGGGCTTCAAACATGAACTCACCATCAATTATACAACCAGAGGACTCAATCCGAATTGGTCGTTTAACACTTATTGAAAACCTGTAATGTGCCAGTAGCTAATATAGATGCTGAATAAAAGAGAAGTCACCTGGTCCTTATATGATGGAACTTGGTTGAAGCTAGTTTCTGAACTGTAGTTTTCTTTCCACCACGCCACAAGGTTTTGAAGTTTAGCAACACTGGGTTATCCTTGGCATGGTGTTAATATCTACCTAAGAGTAGATATGTGGAGGGAGATTCTAGGCTGTCTTCCTTAAACTCTGTTCGTCAAAGCTTGGCATATCTTTGTCTTTCTGCTTTCTCGCTATCTCTTATTTTTCTCTCCCGTTTTTTCCCCAGTTATACTTAAACTATTATGAGTTCTGTTTTTAAAATACCATTCCAATATCCACCCACAACCAAATTGTTCTGGATTATACCTTTAAAAATAATAAACAAAGCAAAGCTCAAGGATCTTTTAGATCAAAGTAAAAAAAAAAGATATTTGGAATTTGTAAAATGGATACCCTTTGTGTGTGTGTGTGTGTGTGTGTGTGTGTGTGTGTGTGTGTGTGTTTCTACATGCAGCAGACAAAACTCTTCTTCTATGGCACCATTGTGTTGTTTGGCCATACGTTCTGTTGGCTCCCTGACTCTCACTGGGTAATCCCCTCATTCTTACATTAGCACTAACTCCTCAGTTTTCTGTAAACCAAGAAACTTACTTCCATTGTAATGGTACCTAGCAGATTCTTAATGTGTGTTTTCTTTATAAATGCATAAGTGACCTCACAAAAATATGTACTATCCACTCTTATACCCCATGAAGTCAATCCTATTATATTTTCTTTCACTTGTATTCAGAAACAGGAGGCTTTCTTTGAAAAAGGCATTTTTAATTATAACTGTTAAACATCACATATGTTGGCCTGAGGGTGTACCTCAGTAGATAAAGTGCTTGCCTAGCAAGCACAAGGCCCTGGGTTTGATTCCCCAGCATAAACTGGGTATAGTGGTGTAGGACTGTAATCCCAACATTTGAGAAATTGAGACAGAAGAATTGTTGTGAGTCAGAGGCCAGCCTGGGCTACATAGTGAGTTCAGGACCAGCCTGGACTGCAGTGTGAGACTTTTTCTCGAGGAAAAGAAATCAGATGTTTTAAGTTTGAATATTAAAACATTTTAAATCCACACACAGATTCAGTCAGTATGCAATAGATTTATTTTAGGATTCTTGGAGAAAAATGTCAGAGTATTTATTTTTGTTAGACTCTGACTTTCAGTCAGTCAAATGTAGGTGGGGTGAGCACACAGATTTTTTTGAAAACTGATTTTAAAGTTTTGATGTTTTTTAAAGAACCTGATGGTGTTGGGGCAGTCACAAAACCAAGATCATAGCTTTCTTCAAGGCGGAAGTAATGAGGCACGCGGAAATACTGTTGGACTCACTCACTTCTGGAAATAGCCAACGAGAGTCACATTATAGATGTAACATTGCCCTCACACACGCAGATGAACCCAGACGAGCTGCATCTGTGTCCCATGGTTGACGGCAGCCCTACCTCATGACCTGGAGCTTAATAAGCCACCACAACCCCAGCGGCATTCCACAGAGCTCACATATTTTCCAGTAAGCTCACCGGGAGAACTCTGCCCTGGCTCCATGTCTCCCACTCCAGAGCTATATTAGCCATTATCCTTCATGGCTTCAAGGTGAGATCTTGGCATGCAGTAAAAACTGCTCATTTTCCACCGTTTCTCGCATAGCAGGCAAATTTATTTCACTTATAAAACAGGAATCACAGGTGTAAATGCCACCTACACAGCTATTTAAGTCAGGGCCACCCCTGAAAAGAGTATCTTATTCATGTGATATGCTCTTCTGTGCTCTAACCAACTTTAAGTAGGAGCCAGATACAAATTTGTTTTCTCTTCCTTCCTTCCTTCGTTCCCTCCTTCCTTTCTTCCTTTTTTCCTTCCTTCCTTCATTTCCCTCTTTTCTTTCTTCCACCTTCTCTCCTATCTTCCTTCCTTTCCACCTCTTCCTTCGTTCTCTTCTGTTCTTCCTTCTTTTCTGCTCTCTTTCCTTTTTACCAACTTACTCAACTACCAAAGTTTCATATCGTAAAACGTCAATCAACAGCATGCTGTGTTGTAGAAAACACCTTAAGAAATACTGTTTGGACATGGAAGATCCTCCTCATTTCAGTGGAATGTCACCTGCGTAGAACAAATCACATGCTGGAGAAGTTGTGACTAACATGGGATTCTCACGGTAACCAAGATAACAAAGTCTAGAAAAATTCCAGTGTTTACTCCCCACTTCCCGTAAGCTGGAGTGGCAGGAGGTATGAAACAAACCACATCAGGGCCTTCTTCTCTTAGAAAATTTGCAATGGGTAGAAGTTGATGCACAGTTACGAGGAGGTCTGATGTTAGCTGATTGTGACAGACTCGGCAAGCAGAATGCTATCCATCTGTGAGAAATTGCATTTATTGAGAGCAATACGATTTCTGGTAGAGAGTGGTATAAACAAGTAAAGATTTTATTTCTTCCTTAAACTTAGTGAATTCTAGAAGTGCATGATCACTGGTGCTTCTTCAAGGCTTTGAGAAAAACTGGCTCAAATTTCTCAGAAAAAGTTTTCTCTCAGTTTTATTAAAGAATAACCACTACATAAAAGTACTATGCATTCGAAGCACACATCATGATGTTTTGGTACCACTTAAGTTATGGGACATGTTCTGAGAAAGGTATTGTTTGAGAGTTTCATCATGCTACGAGCCACACAGAGAACATTTGCACAATCCTCAATAGAATAGATCAAATCATTCAGTGTGGTCCCCTAATACAATCAAAGAAAGCAGTAAATACAAGATATAGAAGGCACCACGGTGTTGTATAGCTAGTTCTTCCAAATTGAAACAGTACCTCCTGGAGGCAGGCTCATGAGACTCAGGAAGTAATCAGCTCCCAGGTGAAGTTTACAGAGTCACAAGTTCCTTCCCTAAGGATATAAAAGCAGTAATTAACTGCTAAACAGGAAACATTCCTACTAGCCAAACTGCATGCTAGGGGTCCAGTAAGCTCCAAGTTTTGTGTGAGTTATCACCTATCCAGGTGATGCAGCTTCCTCTGAGTGTCTCATGTTCCTATAAGTCACCTCCCACCCACACTCCTAAGGCTGCGCTCCTACTTGCTCCCTAGTTTACAAAGTTGGACTCTAGAGTAAGTATTACTTTTGTCTGTGCCCTATCGTGGTTGAACAGACATATATGTTCAAGTTTCCCAGGAAAAGCTTAATGCAATATTCAGGCACCATGTAGCAGACTGTTTTAAACTTTTGTCATAAATAAAAGGAATGTACTCTAAATTAAAGAAAAAAATGTATAATACAGTAAGTACATAAACTGGAAATGACATTGTTTATCAAGAATTGTGCACTGTATGCACTTATCTGTGCATTAGTTTTTTTTTTTTTTTTAATAAGGTCTCACTCTGTAGCCTAGGCTACTCCTATACTCACTGCTGTAGCTCAGGCTGGCCTTGGACTCAAGACCATCCGCCTGCATCAGCCTCCTGAGTGCTAGGATTAAAGATGTGCGCCACCTTGCACTTGCAGGGCAAGTGCTTTGACTGCTGTGCAGATCCTCCAGCCCTGGCGCATTGCTTTTATATGATCGGTTGTGTAGATTTGTTGACACTGCGATCATCACAAACGTGTGACTCAAGTGTTGTTCTATGATGTCACTGCAGTTATACCAAGCAACAAGAATTTTCAGATCCACTGTAATATTGTAAGACAACCATCATATATGCAGCCCACTGGTGGCCAAGATATCATGATGTGGGGTATGGCTGTCCACATCATGAAATGATCAAATCGAGCTGGGGGACTTAGCCATCGCCTTGTGCACTTAGAACATTGAAGATCAGAGCGAGACTCTGTCTCAAAAAAGAAAGGAACACTGAAGATCTACCCCAAACTTGATAGCTTCTTGTGGTTTCAGGTGGCAACTCTGGTCACTATGCGAATTCCAGGGCGAAAGACAAAGTGAAAAGGACAAGGCTGGAAGACAGCGGAAGACACGCCCACTGTGTCTGCAGCCCACCTGGGGATTTTCTTTTTTTGAGTTTCTCTCAGCAAATCCCTCTACCGTCTCATTGGCCAGGTGTGCCCAGTGACTTTCTGCCCGCAGAGAGGATGAGAAATGCATTTTGCACTTTGCTGCTCACCCTCCAACAATGCCGAGAGGGACAGAAGAAGGTGGCTCGGGTAGGCGGTGCTCTCAGAGGACAGAGGGACATCCGTGCACCTGGAATGCACATCCAATCCTCTCAGAGGATATAGGATGTGAGCTGCATCCAGAAGCAAGTGTGGTGGAAAGGGAGATCTATGCCGAGTGGTGATTATCGCCAAGAAGAAGGTCAGTGACCATAATTCATATACAAACCATAGCTAGGGCTTAGGGTTTACAGGCAGAGGAGGGAAAGCACTAGAAGGTTAGTTAAAACGTGCAGATAGGGACATAGGGAATAATTGGAGAGTTTCTTTAATTTATTATTTCATTTTTTTGCTAAGCTGCCATGAAAAATACTGCAGACCAGGTGGTTTAAATAACAGATTTATTTTCTCACAACTCTGCAGTCTGGAAGTCCAAGATCAAAGCCTCCATTCTTTGATTGCACACGGCTGTCTTCTTGCCGTATCTTCGTACGGTCTTTTCTCTGTATATCCCTGCTGTCTCTGTGTACAAATTTCCTCTTCTTGTAAAGGTACCGGCCAGATTGTATTAAGGCTCACCTTAATGACCCCAGTCTAATTCCAGCACAACTATAAAGCCCTATCGCAGATTATGGAAGTATTCACGTTCAGGTCTTTAACATTTGGATGTCAGATGGAGCATGGATATAGGAATCAGCCTGAAATCGAGTCTAGGATTGCTTTATTCTCTCTAAAACAAGGAGACAGCAGAGGTTTTTGAGTGGGGAAAAACATTACCAGAGTCACTGAGCTCGCCCTCTGTTGCCATTATGTGGGATGTACCAGCTGCACAGAAACCCACGAGTGACTGATTCTTGCTTATGTGTAGGCAAGGGGCCACGATCTAAACCAGTAGCAACGAAGATGTAAACATCAAGCGGAGCGGGAGACCAATCCAAGAGATAGTGCAGGGTCGGAATAACCTGGATATGGAGACTAATCGGAGGTAGAAGTGAGAGTGAAGGGAGGTATGGGAGCAGTGCTGAGGTTTCTGAGGCCTTGCGACAGAGCGGCATTCACCGAGATGGGCGGGGGAGGAGGTGCAGGCCAAGTTCAGTTGAGGACATGACAGTAATTAGATGCATGTATGACATCAGCATGGGGCTATCACAAAAGGAGCTGGAAATTGCTGGTCCTGATCTTGGACAGCATTAGGAGTCAGATTCCTAACAGCAGGACTGGCCTAAGGCAAACGCTAGAATAGAAAAATTTGTCAACAGAATTATTTCCACCCCTTGTCACCACGTTCTTTTCCCACGTCTTTGGGTCCCAGTTCCACAAGCTCCCAAACTGCTTCTCTTGTCTTCCCAGGGCTGCTCACGCGGACTCCACGGGATCTGAGCTGTGCGGAAGCCAGAGAGGATGACGGTGTCCCGCTGGAAAGCTTGTCAGTCCTGACAAATGCCCCGTTGCTGACAGATTAGTTAGTTAGTGTCGGGGGATGAGGAGGCAGCTCAACTGAAGATGCCTTCCTGGTGCTCCTGAAACCACAGTGCCTCGCAGCCGTAATACCTCTGAAAGGCCTCTGGATCTAGGAAGCACACTTCAATCATCAGCTTTTGTCTGCTTCTGACAAAATGTCTCATGTTCTCAAAATTTTAAGTAGCCCCCCCAATCCATGGAGACCCTCAGGTGATATCTGAAATAGCAAATCAGATATGTGTGTCTGTATTATATATATATATATATATATATATATATATATATATATATATATATAGTGTCTATTCATATATGTATATTTAGTATAAGTTTAATTTAAAAGTTAGACACAGTAAACAACTAACAACAATAATGGCAAAGTAGAATAAGAATAACAACATGCTGTAGTAAATACATGAACATTTCCATATACTCTCTCACATGCGCTCTCTCTACCTGTTAGGTTTTTTTTTCTTATCACTGTGATAAAATACCTAAGAAAACCAACTTAAAGAGTGAAAGAGATATTTCTTATCACAGTTTTGGAGACTTCAGTCCATGGTGCCTTGGCTCCACGGCTTCTGGGCCCATGGTTACGGAGAACATCATGGTGCAGAACATGTGGTGAAGCAAAGCAGCTCACCTTATGGCAGATGAAAGGCAGGGGAGTGGGGACCAAGTTCCCATGTACTCTTCAAGGATCTACCCTCAGTGATCTACTTTTTCCAACTAGGCCCCACCTCCTGAAGTTTTCACTGTCTCTCAATAGTGCCATGAGACACATATCAGGCCCTTCCAGATTCAAACTCTTCTCTCTCTCTCTCTCTCTCTCTCTCTCTCTCTCTCTCTCTCTCTCTCTCTCTCTCTCTCTCTCTCTCTCTCTCTCTCTCTCTCTCTCTCTCTCTCTCTCTCTCTTTCTCTCTGCTTCTCTTCCTTCTCCTTCCTAATTTTCTGTAATAGTACTTTTGATACTTTTGGACCATGATTGATCATAAGTAATGGACACCATTGAAGGAAAAACCACACAGGAAGGGGGAAGCCCTGTATCTTACAATTCAGAAGGCTTACCGTGGATTTATCTCTGCAAGTCAGATTTTTATAATAGTTGCAAACTTGCCCAATATGGAAGGTCACACCTGTAATCCTAGCACTTGGGAACCGGAGGCAGAGAGACTGCCAGAACTCGGAAAAGATGGGATCAGTTCTGGGTGTTACGGCTGTAGACAGATGGCCAGAGTTCAAGGCTAACCTGAGCTACAGAGTGAGACCCTGAATCAAAACAAAAACAAAACAAAATGATTGTTGCACACTAGTCCATCTGGCAGTATAGATTGCCAAGTGACACTTTTCTCTGAGGAAATACCACCAACCAACACAATTCTGCCATCACCAGCATCCTTTAATATCTGAATTATCTATTCGCCACTGGAGAGTTCCCCAGAGCAGTTTTCTTATTAGAAAGTAAACTCTGCCACATGTTAGAGTACACAACATCTGCAAAGAAATGTGTACCTGTCTGGTTCAGACCTGCCAAGTCTCATATGAAAAAAATGTACACATTCCCATGCACTATGAATTCTCCTTCTCCAGCCCGCTTCCTTGGCTGCCACATTATTTGGTTCAGGTGACACAGACTGGCCCTTGGGCTGCCCCTTAACTTCTGGATCCCTCATTGCAGTAGTAAATATAGGCCTTCAACTTCCTCATTTTCCAATTACCAGCACGCTTTCATGTAATGGCTGGTTGCCTATGTATGTGTGGGACAGTAATTCATAATCTATATTCTCTGGGGGAAGCCAGGAAGCATTGGGCTTTCTTGTGATTTTCTCAGTTGGGGCAGGAGCTAGCTCCGATCTAGGCCAGAGAGACGTATTTCTTACACAGGGAGGAAAGCTTAGTAAGGAAACAGAAAGACCAAGGCTAGAATAAGATGCTCAAATGCAACTGGAAGTAGATCCCCACAGCTTCCTTGACCTTCGCCTCCAGGAGGAACAGACACTGGTGCATTACTCAGGTGCACAGGGCCACCTAGACTGAGAGCCATGATGATTAAGGAGGCAACTTGGTAGCATGAAGGTCTGCTCTGTCTTTCTGCCTCATAAACTTAGCTGTTGACATGCTTCACCCCAAAGCCAGTGGGACCGACTGCTTCTCTTGTCACTCCTCAGTCTGACCTGGTGGTTGAAGATCTGAAATTGCAGCTCACTTCTTTTAAACTGTGGCTTGTTTTCAGTGAAATAGTAGTAACTATCCACTGAATCTTGGGAGGTTGTCAGCTTCTTGGTTTTAGCACTTCTCTGTAGCTAGCCAGCTCAGTGTACTGGTTCCCTTTACCTTGTTTTCAGATGATGTCTGGCCAACTTGGAGCCAATCTTTCCTCTCTCCTTTTCCATTCAGGCCCAGGTGAGACGTTCCTGGGTAAAGAGCCTTGCACCTTTTTAGAAAGAATGGGAGTATCCTAGGGTTCTCAAGATTAGATTTGGTGTTAAATTAATTCACTAAATTTTTGCTATTGTTGTTGCTCTTTAGGACAATGTAATTCTGGAAAAAGATTGTTGCAAGTCTCAGTCTCTGGGCTGTCCAATATAGTAGTGGTTCCCCACCTTTTTTGACACCAGGGACTGGTTTAGTTGAAGACCATTCTCCCAGGGAGGTGGTATTACTTATTACGTAGTAGTGACTAACAGCAAGAGGAGGGCAGGGAGGGAAGCTCTGCCTCTTGTCAGGTCAGCAGCAGTGGCATTAGAACCTACTGAGAGGTGGTGCCTCACTTGCCCCTCACCTTCTGTCTTGACTCCTTTGTCCTGATGGTCCAGTCCTTTCAAGGCTATATAGCTGGTATTTGTCTGTGGTCCAGGTGTTGGGGACTTCTGTAATACACTACCAACTAGCCTCATGTCACAGTTCAAATTAAAATTAGTTGAGATCAAACAAAAATGAAAATTCAGTCCTGCCCCATTCAGGGCTCACATGTTTCCAATGGTGACTGGTAGCCACCACGTCGAATGCGCAGACTAAGAAAATTCCCGTCCCCAGAGAAAGGTCTATTACACAGCACTGGTCCCACTCTTCGATCCATGAACCTTACTGTGAAACGAAACTGCCTGTTACCTGGGTGACCTTCCCACCGACACTTTGATTCACAATAATAGTACCACTGCTGGGGTTTGACTGATTTCTTTAGTTATAGTTTCTGAGATGTAATTCACTTGGGTGATTAATAGAATTTACAGCATTTTAAAGCTTTGTTGTGTTTATCCAATTGCTTCCCTCTTCTTTTCATTCACTCATTCCCTAGGTACTTTGGGTGTGTGTGATTTCCGTACTTTAGATGTTGATGTGTGCACTGTAGAACATATTGTATTTATTTACAACAAGGAACTCTGGGGTTTACTGTTCAACTCTGTTGCATTCCAGTTTTGTGCCTCATTTTCTCATCTGTAAAATAAGGAGAATAAACATATGGACCTCATGAGGTTATAAAAATCAAATGAGCTACAGCACGCACTGTTCTAAACTAAATAGTCTCATGTGTTATTTTAATAGTCAACTTATTTTCATTATTTTTGGGAGGGGTGGTATTTAAAGCCCAGTTCTCTTCTGGCCAATCATTTTACAAGAAAATGAAGAAGCAAGACCGGAACTGTGGTTAGTGTGAGTGTGTAGTATCTTGCCAGAATAACCATTTCAACAGTTCCTGCAGCATGGTGAAATTTCCTGTTCTTTGTTTTGCTGCTTTTTCCCCCCTTTGGAGATAAAAACTATGAGTAAGCTGAACAATAGCAAGCAAGCAAATAAGAAATGAAATTCCGAAAGTGCTTGTTCTTCTTTCACAGAAGAACAGAGCCCCTTTTAGAGCACCCACCCGGAATTCAGATAACTGACTTTGTCTTGCTCCCTCGGTCTCTTTGGTTTCTATTTTGAATGGCTCCTTTGCAGCAAAAATAAAACTGAGCGATGAAAAGTAACACATTGTTATTACCTGGGAAGCACTCGAGTTTAGGGGAAAATTTTTCGAAGGATTTGAAGCACTTAAGGAATTAGATTCTCTCTTAAGCCTATTGTCCTCCATGGCAGGAAGTCAGAATGGAGGAGGTGAGAGTGCACATGTAGGAACTCTGTGGTGCGTTAAAGTGACCACTTCTTTTCATTTGCTCCTGCCCTTAGCCCCTGCGGTCTGGCTCTGGCTCTACCCTTCTGGCTGATATTACTCTTTGGACCACCTTAGACCCCTCACGGTGTGACCTGCCTTCTTCCTTTGGCGTTGCCAAGTACCTCAGTCCTTCTTAAAAATGTGTCCTTAATATTCACAGTTTTGTTTCTGTACTTGGCCCTTAAATGCTATGCAAGTAGGATGCTGACCTATTAAAATTTTATAATGTTTCAGAAAAGGAATTTAACAAACACATAAAATGAAATACTATTCTTCCCTAAGAAGGAAATTCTACAACATGCGATAACACGGATGAACCTTGACAAGACAAAGTCAAATATCACAGGTTTCTATGTATTTAAGGTATCTCAGAAGAGTCAAATTAATACCATCAAAGACTGGAATGATGACTTTCAGGACTCAAGGGAAAAGGAAATTGAAAATATCAAATCAAACAAGCATAAAATTTTCAGTCAAATAAGAAAGCACTAGAGTTCTGTTGCCATGTTGTACAATAATAACATATTATATATCAAAAGATTGTTAACAGTAGACCCCTTAAGTTTTTAAATCATGATAAAATAATAAATAGAAGAGTGTAGGACAGTTATGAGCTTAATAGGAACATTTGCTAGTGAAACTAGGCTATGTTAAGGGAAGCTTGGGTTACAGAACACAAAAGCGTCTAGCTCTTCGCTTTGACTGAGACAAAAATCTAGAAGTCGTCTAGTCCCAAGTCTCTTCCAGCATAGGACTACAGCTGTTATGCATCTGAAATGTGTCTAATTTAAATGGAGACATAAACTCAGTAGAAAAAAATACATTGGATTTCAAGCTTATAGAATGTAATATTTCGTTGATATAAAAATATTGTCTTAGTTACTTTCTTGTTGCTCAGACAGAATGCCTGATGTTCAAAATTTAAAGGAGAAAAAATTGTACGGCTCACAGTTTTGGAAGCTCTTTCTCAATCCTTTCACTGGTGGAAGCACCCAGGAGGTGTCTGGCAGAGGCTCATTGCTTGAAGCCAACTGAATGAGAAGTGAGTTGCAATCTGAAGCCTAAGTCAAGGCCAGAGCTTTCCCAGGTAGAACTGCAACAATGTTTCTTCTTTCTTTTACTTAGTTCAAGCTGCCATTTGCACCCCCAGACATCCAGAGCGAATGTGTCTCCGTCACCTCCTGGCCTACAAAGTCATACCTGCAAGGTCCCACTTTCCAACAGCACATGGTCCCATAGGTATCCCACTACACCCAAATACATGAGGCTTTTGGGGGGCACCCCAGATCCAAACCATATCATATTGAATATAGATTACAGGTAAAAATGATAATAATTGGATCTATTTAGTTAGTATTAATAAAACTCATCTATCTCTCTTTGTTACTGTGATTTGTAAAAATATAAATATTATATACATGGCTCACGTATTTTTATTAATAGCACAGCTATGGGCAGCTCTCTGAACTGTATTTCATATATATGAAATGCCTCATGTATTTGCATGTCAGGGCTAATCTGTGGAGCCATGTGCTGTAGGAAATGGCCTGGTCTGGAGGAGGGGGTTATGGGCATGTGGTCAGTTATAGGTGTGTGGTAGATTATAGCTTTGTAGTGGATTAGGGGCTTAAACCTGGAAGGGGCAGAACACTGAGGCTGAACCCAGAAGAGGCGGATCACTGGGACAGGACCTGGAATGTTATATGCTACTTCCTTCCTTCCTCCTGGACTTGACTTCCTGTTTTGCAATGCCATGAAGAGCTGTTTCTACATCTGCTTCCACCATGTGCATCCACTGTCGGCAGCTGCCCATGAGTGGACTAACACCTTCTGAAACTCTGAGCTAATTAAACCTTTCCTCCCTAAAACTGGAGATGCTAGGTGTTTTGTCCCAGCAACAGAAATGTAACTAAGATAATGTATTAACAAGGAAAAAGAAATGTCTTCCCATGGCGTACCTGTCCTATGTTAGGGCAGCAGGTTAGTTAAAAGAGTATTGTACTGAAATTTGTTTTTCTATCATTTCCATTAATTGGTGTTAGTCAAGACCCGCCCCCCCACCTCCACCCCAGAAACTTCATGAGTATATTGGTTAGTCACTGGGATAAGAGTATGCTTTCAGGGATCATTTGTATGGTGTATTTTTTGTCACTGGAGCAAAATACCCAACACCCACAACTTAAATAAATAAATAAAGGAGAGCTTTATCTTCTTGGCTCACAGTTTCCAGAGGGTTTAGTCTGTAGTTGGTTGGTGCATGGCAGAAAGGCAAGGCAGAAGTACATTGTTCAAAGCATGGCAGCCAAGAAGCAGAGAGATAAAGCTGGGGGAAAGAGTCTACCCTCTGGGTCATGACCCCAGTGACTCTCCCTTTAACCCAGCCCCACTTCCAAACAGTACCTTTGGCTAACGAACTCATCAATGAATGGATGACTGCACTGATGACTATAGCATCCTGTGGGATAGTTTGGATCTGGAGTGTCCCCCAAAAGCTTCATGTACCCATGGATACTGGGTCGTGTTGGGACGTGGGGCCTGGGTGGAAGGGGTAGATGCTTGAAGCTTAACCTAGAGAGGCTTGTGCTGGTTCCCCCTTTTCTCCCAGGCAAGTCTCAGTTCTGCTGTGCTGCTGTGAGGATCTCTGTTTCCTGGAGCACCTGCTCAAGCTCTGGCTCTAGCAGTGGCCCCACCACGTGATTCCACAGTTTTCCAGCCACCCACCACGAACTGAGACCTTTTAAAACTATAAGCTACAATAAACTTTTCCTCCCTAAGCTGTGGATGTTGGGTATTGAGTCACAGCGATGAAAAAGTAAGTAATACAGAAATTGGTAGCAGAGAAGTGGGATCATTGCTGTGATTTTACCCAACCATGTGGTTTGGAAGTCTTTGGAACAGGTTTGCAGGTGGAGTTTGGAAAAATTTGAGGATGCCAGCTGGAGAAGCCTATTGGCAAGTGGTCTAAAAACTATGCGTGCTATACTTTGGCTAAAAAGCCTGTAAGCGTTTCATCTTTGTCCAGAGACTTTGCCTGAAACTGAGATTAACGGTGGTGGACTGCTTAATCTGATGATGGAGGAGATCTCAAAGCAGCCCGATATTCAGGCTGTCACTCGGTTGCTCTTTTGCTGTTTGTAACTTTTAGCCAAATCTATGGGGGAAAAAAAAAAAAAAAGAAAAAACGAAAAAAAAAAAAAAAACCCAGGAAAGAATGGCAGAGAAAAATCATATAGAAGGTTTGCTGTGCCAGGCCAAAATCTCCTACAGTGGTTGGGCCAAAGAGCCCAGGGAAGTTAAAAAAATTAGCATTAAAAAAAAAAAGCCGAATACTTACCATCAGGACTATAGGAAAGATGCCTTCAGGACATCTCCAAAGTCAACAAGACCCCACCCTTCACCAGCTCAAAGACAGAGAGGCAAAAGACCTTGCTCTGAAGATGTGCACCCCAGGGCCAACGGAAAAAATATCTTTCGGTTCGGCTGCCAAGAGTTCAACCATCTAAGAACTCAGAGACCTCAACAGCATTTGTCCGAAGGGTCAGGGGTCCAAAGTTGTTTACTTTGGCAATGTCCATGTGGTCCTGGCTTTACAGGTACAGGAGTTGTGGGTTTAGGGAGGCTTCCCCCCAAAATTTCAGAGGAAGGCCGTGAAGGCCGGGCAGTGCATCCCTGAGAGGGCAATATGTGAAGGTGTAAAGAAGCCTCAGGTACAGTAGAGAACACAGGAATTTGGAGAAGCCAGGAGCAGCAATAAAACTGTCCTTCCTAATTTGTGAATGTTGGATATTGAGTCGCAGTGACAAAAAAGTAACTAATACACACCACTATGATCAGATCACCTTCTAAACACATGAGACTTAGGGAGGACATGTTAGACGTAAACCATAACAATTAGCCAAATGAGGGTGTTGAGCTATGGTCCTGGGTGTCTCCTTTCTAATTATCAAGGAATTCTCAGGTTCCTCTCTGTTCCTCTTTAGCACAACAGACCTTCAAACCTCACAGGCAGTCATTAGAACTCTTGTTGGTCGATTGCCAGCTTTCTTCAGCTCCTCTGGGAGTTCTTCAAAGCATTTGCCTTCACAGTTCAGTCACCTGCTATCTCCCTGAAGCCAGCCTGAGGAGGAGGCAGCTTGTGAGGCTCCGGAGGAAGGCAAAGAATGCTTCCTGCCTCACTGAGTTTCCCATACCACTTTCTGAATTTGGGAGAGAAGCCAAGGGACCCCCTGCGAAGGGCTCAGAGGAGGGTTGTCCCGACTTCACTGCCAAAAGAACAAATTGTCAGAGAAAACAGACATTCTATGACTTTAGAGAGGAGAAGAGAAAATAAGCATTTTTGTCCCAAAACAGGGATAGAACCAGGCCTGAGATGTATCATGAGTCCAAATAAGAGAAGCCAGAAAGACATGACCATTTTTTTCTTGGAAGAGGAACTCACAGGCTTCCCCATGTTCCTGCAGAGAAAGTTCCCTCTGAAGAGTCTTCTTGATTCCTTATGCTATTCTGGAGAGTTTTTTTTTTTTTTTTTTCAAAGAAGCACATGAAATTATGCTGTCCAGAGCCTTGATTCCTTAAGGCTCCAGAGAGAGATTAGCTTTCATTTTAATCGTCATGTCCTCTGATCCCATCAGTTGCTAGCTGGGCAGCGCTTCTTGGCAGAATAACTTCAGAGCATATCACACTTACTTTCTTGTTGCTGGGACACAATGTCCCATATCCACAACTTAAGAGGAGAAAGGTTTGTTTTAGCTCTCAGTTTCAGAACATCTCAGTTCCATTCTTGGCCAGCCTGCATGGTAGAAGGACATGGTGAAGGGCCTGGTCAGAGAAATCGCTGTTCATGGCATCACAACAGGAAGAAGAGAGAGAAAAGGGTAAAGCTAGGGAAGGGGGCATGTTCTTCCCGGTCATGCCCATTATTCTATCCTTTCCAACCAGGTCTTACATCTCAACATCACAGACAGTCAATGTATTAACCTCCATGACTGAAACACCTTCCAAAAACAGGCAGCTTTGGGGGACATTCCATATCCAAACCACTGCATTCTGCGCCTGACCACCAAGAGACTTGTGTCTGTCTTCTTATTCAAAATGTATTTAGTTCATCTCTAAGTTTTACCAGAGTCTTAATAATTCCAGCAGTACTAAGAAGTCTAATCCCAAAGTCTTTTTTGAGACTCAAAGCAAACTCTTAGCTACAAGCTCCCACAGAAAATCAAATTCAAACACTTTCAACATACAGTGGCACGGGGTAACCTTCCCATTCCAAAAGGGAGGAATAGGAGTATAGAAAAAAAATTGAAAGAAAGCGGGTCCAAACCCAGCAGGCCAAACATTAAATCCTGGCACTCTTTTAAATCCCATAGTTCCATGGGGCAAGATGTGCGCTCCAGAGGTTTTGAGTAGCCCATCCCCATGACACTGTACCTGAGTACAACTTCCATGTTTCTCTTTTGGGCTAGATTCAGTCAACAGCCTGTGGTCTTCCTCTGCTGATGATTCACGTTCCTCCTATCTCCAAATTTCTGGGATCTCCATTACACCTTTGGCTTTCCTTTCAGAGAGTCAAGCTGGCCCTCTCAGGGACACACTGCCTGGCCTCAAAAGCCTTCCTCTGCGTCTGGGTGGGAGTCTCCTTGGCCCCATATCTTCTGCATACTTATAACAACGGTACTACATGGATGATGCTAAGGTCTGCCATTAGCTGGAGCAGTGGCCAGACCCCTTGGGCCATGGTTGCAGCCACCTCTGAGTTCTTAGGTGGCTGAACTCCTTGGAGTTCACTTGCCTAGGATGTCCTAAGGATGCCCTGAGACATTCTTTTCACAGCAAAGTCTTTGCACTCTTGAATGGGTAAAGGTGCCCAACTTTACAACCTCTTTCATTCTGACAGAATTGAAAAACCTCTGTGTTCTTTTCTTCATCTGCTGTCTTTTGATTCTCAGCACAGATCTGGCTGAAAGCTTCCAGCAGTACCAATATGACAACCTGAACACTGGACTCTCTTGAAATTTCTTCCACTAAATTAGTCTACCACACTTAATCTCAGTTTCAGACAGTCTCAGGGCAGGGGTGAAATGCCAACACATTATTTTTTACCGGAGTATAGTATGCATGGTTTCTAGACCAATTATCAATAGACATCTCCTTCCTACCTGAAACCTCTTGAGCCCAGTCTTTCTGATCTGCCCCGCCGTCAGTGTTAACAATCTTCTGTGTTCCAACCAGAATCTCCTATCAAACTTGGCTTGCAGCACTTTAAGGCTTCTCTATCTCATTAGCATTTCCCTAATTTTCCCAAACGCCTCCTTTAAACTGTTCCAAAGGCCTTTAAACCACAGAGATTCACAGCAATGCCTCCGTTCTCAGTCCCAATTTCTGTCTTTGTTACTTTTTCGTTGCTAGAACACAATGCCCAATACTCGCAACTAAAGAGAAGAAAGATTTATTTTAGCCCACAGTTGCAAAATGTCTCATTTTGAGTGGAAGAACACAGCAAAGGACTCAGCTGAAGAAAAAGCTGTTCATGGCATCACAACAGAAACAGAGAAAAAAGAGCAGAGCTAGTGAGGGAGTAGCATCATTCCAGGGCATGTCCCGGTGTTCCTCCCTTTTTGACTAGCCCCACCTTTTAATAGTATAAAAGTAAATATATTAGCCGTCACAACTGAATTCCTTTTCAAGCATGAAAGGCGTTTAGAGGGACATTCCAGATTCAAGCTATAATACAAAGGGCATTTTCCATCAAAAAGGCCCAACATGTGGCTTATGGTGACATCATTCTTCAAATGTGTTTATATCATCCCAAAGCCTTTCTTTTTAAGTCACTCAAGATCCTTAGAATATCTATATTCTTCAAGTAGATCAAATATGAGCCGTTGTCAGTGACTCTTCAATTATCAGCACATCTCCTTCGTAAGAGTTAGCTGGCACTCAACTTGGCATCTGTTTTGGACTGCACATACAGAGAAAAATCATCTACTCCAGGTGTGTTTTGTTTCTATGAATGATTGTGTACTCTAATTTTGCAATTACTTAAGAAAAACTGAAATGCCCAAAAGCCAACTGATTGCAAACCTTTTCCAGTGATACAGATGATTTAATCTAGGATCCACACTGGATAGCCAGTGAATACAGGAGCTGTGTTTGTTTTCACTGTCTTTCTTCAACACATACAATTTTAACTACTTATTTATGAAACTAAGTAGATTTAATTTATAAGATTGGACTTCTCTCTTCCTATCTTAGCCAGGGTAAAATTTATCACAACCTGTATTTCACTTAACAATTCATTTGGTAATATCTTCTCAGCTCCTGGAGTTGGAGAATCCGGTGAATAGAGACAAGTAACAGGCGATTATAATACTGTATGACATCCACCGTGTTATGGGAAGCCTGGGCAAGACTCATATCACTTTAGCACATGAAGCTAGTCTATGTATTTCGAGCTAAAGCTCCCTGGGATTGGCCAGAGATTATCTGAGCTGCCTACTGAAGAAATGAACAATTGCTAAAGGACTTACAATGTGGAACAAATAAAGGGCCCTGGGTGGAGTATGAGATTGTGACTTAGGGCCCCATATACCAGAGAATTTAAAATCTGGACGAATCACACAATATCACCTCTGAGAGTAACAGTGTCTCTTTCAAGGAAGAGTAAATGAGATGATGGTATCAAATGAGTCTGTAAGTGGTAAAAATCTTACCCAAATGACTTTAGCGCATCAAAGGACTTATTTGCAATGAAGCTCCATGCTTTTTTGTTGTTGTTGTCTTTTTTTTCTTTTTGGCCTTGAGCTTGAACCCAGGGCCTTTGCAGTGAGCTACATATCCAGCTCTTTTTAATTTCTCTCTTTTGAGACAGTGCCTTGTTCAGTTCCCCAGGCTACACTCAATTTTATGATCCTCCTGCCTTCAGCCTCCCAGAGTGCTAGGATCACAGGTATGTGCTCCCACACTTGGCTGTACACCTTTACCTTAGTCCTGCTCGAATTTGGTGTGTCACCAAGCGACTGAGAAATCTTTGAAATTAGCAAGCTCCTGTTGCCCATTAGATTAGACATTTCCACAGAGATGTCTCAGATATTACCCTTGGATCTTTCTGACTGAATCCTACTTATTTCTTAAGATTCACTTGAAGCATATACTTTTAAAAAAAGCATTTTCTGATATATATCTCTCTTTCCTGAATTTAAGGCTGAAGTCCAGACATCTTCATGGTATTATAACACCAAAGCATGCCTCTGTTCCACCACCCTGAATCAGTGTGGCACACTGATTTTCCGAACTATTTTTTTTAATAAATACCTCTACGATAGAGACCCTCTTTCTTTATGGGATCTTCAATATGTTATCAATCTCAATGAAAATTTCTTAAACAAACAAAAGAATGAAATTCTAGACTCATCTTTAACATGCATACTTTCTGCTTTCTCTGGGAAACCTGTCAACATAGTAATTTGATCATAACAATTCTGTTCTCGCAATGAAACTGCATGTCCTCATGTTTGACATTGCTCTGACAATGGTTACTCTACAGTAAAGTGAAGGGGGAAAGTGTAGGTACCAAACACAGAAATGGAAGAACCCAATTTATAAATAAATAGGTGATCTTTATCCAAGACCAAATGTGAGGTCTATAATTGCTGTTGTTTGTGTCCTTCCAAAGTTTCATGTGACTGGAGGAGGTACTGAATGGTGTTGGAAAATCTTTAAGAAACATGCTAGTGCCCCTTCACCTTCATAGGAAGGACATTAGTTTACTGCCTAGATGACTACTATACATGCCTTCTGATTTTCTGAGCAGGGCCATTTCCATGGAAACAGAAACATTTACTTTCTTTCCTAATTTCTTATTAACACGAGACATGTGAATTGGAAAAGGAATGTTAGAACATTTTCTTAATACGATTACATAGCTTGTTCGTGGCACATTGCCAAAGCTAAAGTGGCTCCTCTGCATCTTTCTTCAAAGCAAACATACTCATAAATGTGGGCTACATTTGATCCTCTACCCTTACCATCAGCCATAGAGCCAACTGTACATCTCAGAGATGGTCAGGAAGGTCTGGTGAGCAAAAACGAATAAAAAAATAACTAAGAGAGTCAGCCAATGGGTTGCATCAGCTATGAGCAGCTCTTGTGTTGGTTAACAGGGGGTAAATACTTACACCTCTCTGGAAAGGCACTATTTCATTCTCTGTTGTGACAAAAAGAAATAGAAGGGGAAGAACAGAAAGAAAAATAATTGAAATAAAGAGAAGAAGGAGAAGTTGTAGGAAGGTGAGATAGAGGAGAAGAAAAAACAGGAAGGACTTGCAACACCACACATTTTGTGCAATTCTGTTGGGTGTGGATTGCTTTAGTTCACATGGTGGCTTTCTGTTCATTTAACATAGTATATTCCACATTAAATGACTTCATAGCATTTGTAACAACGATGCGGCCATAAGTTGAATGGGACACAGTTTCTTTTGTGAATTCACAATAACATTGAAGAGTGAAGGATAGATAGGTAGATAGAAAGATATTAATTATGGTCTAATTAAGTATGAGCAAACTTAAAATAGAAGCTTGCTTAAAATAGAAAACAATCTGTCCAAGCGCACACAGCTGGTCAGTGGTGCCCTGGACCTTAGATCCCGGGTTATGCTCTCTACTGCACCAACCAACATTTATACACTTTACTTGGATCCAACAGTGTTCCAGCGTTTACGAATCATAACAAGCATTCCAAAATGTGTATTTGAACAAAATATTTTTCCTATCTCCAAGAATGTATTTACTGTGAAGTTTGTTTTTCTGAGAGATTTTACTGTGCAGAATCTGAAAAAAAGAGGATATGCTAACATTTATTATTCACATCTAGACAACCTAGACCTAACAGCATTAACCTCTAGGAAGCAGTAAACATCATAGCAGATTTTTCATATGTGGTTAACAGCTTTTTGGAATTTTTGGTTACCACATTGGTTGGTAAGCCAATTTTAATACTGATTTTTCTATTCAAACATGTAACAAATCCTAATCAAAGTAGAAAGCAACACTGTACTGAATCCTGAACCGACAGCAATACTAGTTCTCGCACCAGAATCGGAAGCTAAATTCCACAGAACCACCAGCGGACCACTTCAAATACAATACGTTGAAAAATTCTGGACTTACATGTACAAATGATATCCATAACTAAATGTCAAATGACTCCACCATACTGTGAATCTTAATCTTTGTAACCGACCAGGCTCTCAAGAGGACAAGCACCTGTTCACACACCTGGTGCTCCAGCAAGTTTTTTACCATGGTCAAAAACTTGAACTTGTTATTGGAATCAATATGAGCTGGAAAAAAAGTAGGAAGGAAAAAAATGTTCAAATTTGAATGGGATCCATTTTGTAAAGAACAGCTGCAAGAGCAAATTTCACGTTTCGCTGTGTTGCAATCCTAAGCAACTGAAAGTATCGCTCTGCCACTTCTATTTCTGTAGTGTCACACACCCACAGGGAGTTCACAAGCAAGCTAGCTGGAGGGAACACGGCTCCTCCCCTGTGTACCACCACTCTAGGAGACAGGAGTTCACTTTGCTGCTAAGGAAGGCTTAAAAACGTAGTAATCAGGAAGAAAAACAGAGACGATCAATCAACCAGCCAACTAATCAATCAATCATATGACTGCCTTTTCTCCCACTTAGGCCGGAATTTGAATTGTTTGTTGAGGCTGTTTTGAAGAAAGTTAGGAATTGCAGAGAGAAACAAGTGGGAGTTGAGCTGGAAAGGTGACTAGGTGGGACTAAGGGGGTGGCCTTTTATACTGGATGGCAAAAGCTTCCTGATCATTTTTCTCCCATTTTTAATTAGGCTTCTGCTGCTACCACACCAATGAAACTGCTTTTTCCAGGTCCCCAACTTGCAAAGTCAAATGTTTGAATTAGAACCATAGTGTTCCCTTCAGAGTGTCCCTTCAGAGGGCATGTAGAGGGATTCATCTGCACTGGGGTGCACCCCGTGACTGATCCTTTTCATGATTTGGCAGGGGCCAGGGTGGGACCAGAATTGAATCTGTTACAGAAGAACATTTCTGTCACACTAACAAGGCACCATTATGTACTTCTTCATTCATTTATTGATTTATCCATCAAGAAATATTTATTGTCTCCCATGTATTGAATTCAGCGCTAAGCAGAAAGTGAGTAAGTTTGGGATAAGACAGACATAATTCCCGCCCTTGTGGGAATTATTGTAGTGAAGTGAATTTAAAATAAAGAATAAATGATCAAAAAGGTAATATTAGAAAGTGATAATTGATAACAACAACCCAGGCCAAGGTACTGTGAAGAACATCTATCATATTCTGCATATCAGGATAGCGTTGTTTATTGATTTATTTTGAGACAGGATCTCTTTCTGTAGCCCAGGCTGGTCCTGAACTCACTATGGAGCCCAGGCTGGCCTTGGACTCAGGGCAATCCTCGTGCCTCAGCCTCCCGAGTGCTGGGATTACAGGAGTGTGCCACCACACCCGGCTTATGTGGTGCTGGGTAATCAAACATGGGTACTTTGCATTTGACATAGTGCTTGCTGGGCAAGCACTTTCATCACTGAGCCATTCTGCCAGCCCCAAAGACAGTATCTTTAAAGACATGCTCCTGAGTGACATAAAGAATGCTGGCAGGTTGCACCTAAAGTCACCGTCTGCCCATGCCCATAGAGACAATGTTCTCAAAGTTCTTCATGAAACATTGTATTTTCCATCTCTACTGAAGCAGTCTAATTTTTTTAATATAACGGCCTATGGTATCTCTAGATGAGACAAGAAATCTCCTCTTCCCCCTTCTGCATTTCCTTGCTGGACTTCCCTATAGAAGTCCACTAAAAAGATTTTTAACCCTTTTCCTCCATCTCTATTTTCTTTCTGTCTTGAACTTTCCTGAAATAGGCTTTAGTTCCCAACACTAAAATGAAACCTGCTGTTGTGGTTTGGCTCTGGAATGTCCCCCAAAAGTCTCATGTATTTTAATGTTATGGATTGTCTATGGAACCGTGTGCTGTTGGTAGGTTGGGGCCTAGTCTGGAAGGGTGGATTACAGGCATTAAGTTAGGATTAAAGGCGTGTAAGTTAGTACTAGAGGTGTGTAGTGGCCACACCTTTCACACCTGGATGCAGGAGGGGCTAATCACTGGGCAGAGACCTGGAAGAATATATAAGCTGCATTCTGCCATCCTTGAGGGCTAAGACTGGGACTTGGACTAGTCTCAATTAGTCTCAACTTGCCTTCCTGATTGTGATGTCATGAGAAGCTGCCTCCACCTCTTTCTCTGCCATGCATTTCCATCACTGCCAGCCGCCCCTGAATCGACCGTGATCTTCTGAAACTGTGAGCTAAAATAAACCATTCCTTCCCTAAATTCATGGGTGTCAGGTATTGAGTCACAGCAATGAAAAAGTAACAGACACCTGCTTTTGTGAAGATGCCCATTGACCATCTGATGGCCGAATCTTGTGCTCAACTCTGTCCTGTAGGACTCACCCCTCTCTCACACCCAGAGACTCCCCTGAAACCCTCAAGATATCATTTTCTCACCGAAGCAAGCTTGGCCAGCTAGGAGTGGGCCAGGGATACCCTTCAGCTAACATTAGACGAGAGGTGTTATATCAGTACCTCAATTTCCTTCTCCTACACTGGTGACCCTGCTATAGGTTCCATCCACGCGATAGGCATCTCAAAGCCTCAGTGGGACTGAGCTCAGTTGACCACAGTGTTACACACCCTGCGTGCACTTCCCTATTCTCTGTCTCACTTCCCACTTCCTTGCTATACTCCTTACGAACACCTCTCAACCACCAGCTTGCAATCAGTTCCTTGCCTGTATACATTTTTTTAAGAAAATTGAACTCTTGAATGCTAGTGCCAAACGTGGCTTCAATTCTCCCTTCACTGCATCATCTTTACCATGTGACCTTGCAGCTTCTCATATCAAGAGATGAGGACTGCTTCTCCACTTATTGATCTGAGGCTTATCATTTGGGTTGTTTTGTCTTAGAGAATACACTAGAAGCAGGAGTGTTCCAGTTCCAGCTGAATCCACAATGCTTATCACATGCATGTACTGTCTGTCCTAAGACCCACCTCTGGCATATTACAAAGCCTAGACTATCTGGCAAAGTAATAAGCTATCATTTGGGCCAATTCTAGTCATTTCAGTTTCTGTAGGTTGAAAGCTTTCTCAAGATCAGCAAAGTTAATTTGCAGCTGAGTCACTGCTGACCAGGGACATCAAGTAGTCAGCCCAGATCAGAAGCCACCCCTCTGTATGCTTCTGGACTACAGAATTATGAACTAAAGGCAATGCTACATTTTCCCCCAATATTTATTAGTACAGATATATGCAATATGCAATGGTTCCATTGAGCTTGAGGATTTGTGCACATATATATTACAACAACATTACAATCTCTTCCTTGTCCTTATTGTCCCTCCCACTCCCTCTTTCACATTACCCCCATCACACCCATTACGTACTAAAAATGCCTCTACTCTGGGTTTCTCGTATTAAATAAACCACGTGGTATTTCTTCTTCTGCGTTTGACTCAATTTGCTAAGCATGATGATCTCAAGTTTCATCCATCTACCTAAAAAACCTTCAAAACTGTCTTTACAAAAGAGTAGTACTCCATTGTGCACATATACCACAGTTTTTGTATCCATTGGTTTGTTGGTGGGTATTTTGACATCTTCCGCAGGTTAGCTACTGTTAGGTGCGCTGCTATAAACATGAATACAGATCTATCTTTATTCTTCATTTCTTTTACCTCTTTTGGAAAGATAACCAATAGAGGTATCACTGAATTGAATGTAATATTTATTTTTAGACTTTTAAGGAATCTCCATATTGCTTTCCTTACTGGTTGTATCAGCTGACAGCCCCACCAGCAATGTAAAAGTGTTTCTTTTTGCTTGCAACCTCACCAATATCAATTTCTGTTTAACTTCTTGATATGTTTCATTCTCACTGGGGTTAGATGATATCTTAGTCATGTTTTTATTTGCATTTCTCTAATGGCTAAGTATGTTGAAGACCTTTACATGCATTTGCTGACCATTTGAACTTCTTCATGTAAGAACTGCCTATTCATTTCATTTGCCCATTTTTAAATTGGGTCTTTGTCATGATTTGAATTTGAAGTATCCCCCAACAGCCTCATTTATCTATCAATTCTGTGTGGTGTTGGGAGGTGGGGCCTGGCTGGTAAGGGGGAAATTCTTGGGGACTGACCTGGAGAGGTGTGTGCTGGTTTTGCCCTTCCTCCCAGATTTGTTTCATTTCTGCGGTGCTGCTAGGAAGATCTCGGTCTCCCGGAGCACAGGCTCCTGCTCTAACTCTAGCTGTGGCTGTACCATGTGATTCCATCATTTTTCAGCCGCTCACCCATGGACGAACTGAGATCTGAAACTGTGAGCTAAAATAAATCTTTCCTCCCTAAAGCTGTGGATGTTAGGTATTGAGTCATACGACAAAAAAGTAACAAAGACAGTCTTTGATTATGTGGGGTCTATTTTCTTCAGTTTCTTGTATATTCTGGTTATTAGCCTCTGTCTAAGGTATAAGTGATAAATTTTTCCCCATTCTGTTGGTTCTTTCATTACTCTATTCACTATAGAATGAAGAGGGAATTCTACATTTCAACACCAGTGGGTTAAGAGGTGATTCATAATGAAACAAAAGCTAATTGTTATAGTTATCTAAAACAATTAGTACCAAAGTGATTCTAGGAAGAAGATACTCAGAAAGAGATTATAGAATTGGCTCACTTTCCAATTATATGCTAGCAAGCAACCCATTTCTGGTGTATGAAACATCACAAATATCAAGACCAACCTCTGGAGTGTTGGGACAGAGTGCAGGTAGAAGGGTATATCTTAGTTTCTGCAATAACTCTAACACTAGAAACTTACGTAGACAACAGGAAATATGAAAGATAGTAGAATTCTCTCTATTACTAATAAACATTGAATCCCTAAAATGATAAAATGATAGCTAGCAATTGTGAAGTTTATAAGACATAATTTGGTAAGAACATTGTCTCCTATAGTTTGAAAGCAGATTTAGTAAATAATCAATTGCATTATTTGAATGTAGTGTGGTAGAGATTAAAGTTACCTACACTAAAATCAGCACCTTGGAACAAAGGGAGTAGAATATAAAACTTGAGAGACAAATGTTGAGTGGGTACATGTTTTAGTTACTTTGTTGTTCCTGGATAGAATATCCAATATCCACACCTTAGGGACGAGAAGTTTATTTTAACTCAGATTCAAATGATTTCAGTTCATCCGTGGGCAGCTGGCAAAGGTGGCAGCACATGGTAGAGGCCTAGCAGGAGAGAAGCTATTCACAGCATGGTGGATAGGAAGCCAAGGGTGCAAGGAAGAGTAGGGCTAGAATATATTCTTTTGTATCACGTCTCAATCACCCACCCCTTCTGATTCAAGTCTCAGGATCCCTCTCTTCCTGTTAAAGTCACATTGATCTGCCCCTAATGACCAAGCCCGGGCTCTTAACAGCACATTAAATCCATTGATAGTCCACCACATCCAAATGCATGTTACTTTTTGGGGACATTTCAGATCCAAACCATAACAATAGTCTTCCAGATCTAATTGGTTATGCACAATTATCTATTTTTCCCTTGTTAGGAGAAGAGAAGCCTCTCACTATCTGGAGACCATACCCCTCCCCCTCACCTAAGATGAATATCATGGAAAATGATACTGATTCTCCTCAAGATCTGACCTCACTCTTTTGACTCTTCTCATTGTGTCTAAACTAATAACCAGGGTTAATGGTTATCTTTCTGCACAATGGAAATGAGAAGTATTGAACCTTCTCTGGAAAAAAAGACAATCGTTTTATCAGAAAGCTGTAGGAGCTACAAAATATGTAACAACAGAAACAGGAAGAATATATGGAAATATATATAGAGAGAATGCTAGACCAGGTCCACTGATCTAGCTGAGCAAAGATCCAGCAACATAAGAGCAGGAATATCAGTAGATATTTTTAAAGGCCAATCACTATTTTTCGAAGTACATATAAACCAGAGAGAAGGGATTTCCCAAAGCTTTTAATAGCACTGGCTAAGGATCTGAGCTGATGTGGTTGAACCACCATAGTGCCTTTTTAGAGTTGAGATTCACAGAGCTCAGAAAGAAATGGAGTCCTGGTTGAATCTCACCCCAAAATAAGTCCAGAGTTCCTGAGAACCTGTGATCATTTTCTTGTTCCCAAATTGTATCATAAGGCATACATATGTAGCAACTAGCAGGAGCATCATATTTGTTTCTGATGGAGTAAAATCAATAAAGTGGTGAGCAAGGCCAAGTTGAATTCTTAAGATTATCCCCCCTCAAGTGATAATAAATTAGAAGTGATACTGCACCTCAAGAAGAATGTTTGAGATTAGCACCTCCCTCAAACATTTAAAACATGCAGAGGTGGTGGTTCTTATTATAACCCTATTTAATTCAACCATATGGCTTTTGCAGAAACAAGATGGATCGTGGTAGCTGATCGAGGGATTTCATGAACTTAACAAAGTAATACTCCCAAATACAGTTGTGTGGATATAATATTTCTACTAGATTTAGAAATACATTGACATAAGCTTTTTACTTTGGCATGTGAGTATTGATTTAGCAAGTGTAATCTTTTCTGTCTATCAGGAAGAGAGATCAAAGGGACTTCACAAGAACAAAGGACGGATAGCTTTACACATTCTCCATTTCTGCTTTTTCTGATATTTGTCATAATTTTATCTGAAGGGACTTTTGTAATGTGGATATTTTACACAAAGTCAATGTTGGCTTACTGTATCGGTAGCATCATGACAATCATACCTGTAAGGAGGAAGTAACGGGTATTCTCTATGCTCTGAGAGAATGTATGCATTCTAGAAGGCAACAGAAAAAAAACTAAATAAAATTGGGAATGTCTCTAAGACATTCAAGTTATCCCATCAGGTAAAAAGCAAGCAATTGCATTTTGCACTTCGTACCTCTAAGAAAGAGAAATGGCTGAAAAGCATGATTTGAATTTGAAGATGTCATACATCATACCTGAAAATGCTGATTTGATCTGTCTACTGAGTGATTCAGACAGCTGTAAGTTTGTAATGGACCCAGAGAAAGAAATAGCTCTTCAGTAAAAACATTTCTACTACTTGGGCCATATACTTTGGCTGATTCAAGTGTACTAGAAAACCGTATGTAGAAAAGAACACTGTGGCATCCTAGACAGAATTCAGCAGTAGAGATTCAGTCCAGAACCCAAGGGGTCTGGAACAAAGTAATGCCATCTGCTTCAGAGAACTGTTTGCTATTTCACAGTAGCTCCTGACCTGCCACTAGGCTCTGATAGAGATTGAGCATGTGCTGTGGAACAACAAGAATTTATGCAACAGAAGCCACCCATCATGAGTAGGATGTCATGACAGCCAACAAGTTGTAGGGCTTGAAAGGCTCTGAAGCAATTCATCATTCAGTTAAAACTGAGCATCTGGAATTGGGCCCAGGCAGGTCCCAGAAGCACAGGAAAGTTATACATATCTCTACTGTATAAGTGCCTTCCCTTAACTTCACAGTCATGTGAGCTTTAACAGAGCATTGTTTACAAACCACAGCCTCATTCAGGAGTTACTGAATAAAGCTCAGACAGGGCCACTTAGAAACTTACAAACCATGTCTCAAATGAAAAAAAAAAATTTAAAAATAGGAACATAGCTCAGTAAAAGGGACTTAGAATCAATTTTCAGTGACTCAGAGCCAGAGAGGGAGAGGGAGGGAGTAAGGAGTACAAGGAAGAGGAGACAGAGAGAGAGAGAGAGAGAGAGAGAGAGAGAGAGAGAGAGAGAGAGAGGAAGAAGAAGGAGGAGGAGGAGGAGAAGGAGAAGAAGAAGAAGAAAGAAGAAGAAACGAGATGATAGGCATGTGACTGTGAAGTCCTCTCTTCTGCTCCATACCTCCTCACTCAGATATTTCCAAGCTTAGCTCACTTTCTGCTTTTTTTACTTTGCATTCATTACGGTCTTTCCCTTCCTGCTCTGTCTTTTTGTCTTCTAAGTCTGATAACCTATTTTGAAATTGCTCGATATCAGTGCTTATTGTAACCTGTGTGTTTTTTCACTTCTTGGATATCTGCATTTATATATTTTTTTTTGTTTCTGTTTTGTTCTCCTCTCAATTCTTGTATTGCCTTCTTTATCTTCTGGTTCATTTCTTCTTTGATCTCCTCAACTTGCTTCTCAAAGCTTGCTTTTAGCTTAGCTAGGTCTTGGTGTAGCTCTTGCTGTATGACTTTTATTTCCTGCTTCATTTCCTGCATTAATTCCTGTTTTAATTCAGTCTTTAATTCGATGTATTTCCCAGCCCAGAAGTTACCATAATTTTTGTCGTTTTCATCTTTCATCTTCTGAATTTTCAGGATTTCTAGTATGCTCTTCAAATATGTCAAGACTTTTTGAAGGACATTTATTTCCATGTTTCCTCACAGTTCTGTTGTCTTTGGTTGTCTCTGGTTGTCTGTCCCTGGGTTTCCCCTAGGGACTCACCCTAGCAGGGCTCTGAGGCTGGGAGATCACAGCCTCCTCCCTGACCACCTCTGAGAGGAGTGGGGGAGATGGCAGCATATCCCCCTTCTCCTTGTGGGCCTCCGCTGTGAGGGGTGGCAGGGAAGGTGGCAGGGATTCCCAGAGAGGCTCTGTCCAGTGCTTGCAAAGCCCAGTGTCCATGCTGGCCTCTGCTGTGAGGGTCAGTGGGGAAGATGACAAGGAGACCTGCTGCTGAGCCCAGGATCCACAGTAGGTCTCTGCTGTGAGGGGCAGCAGGGACAAAGTCCAGTAATCCTACCAGCCCCCTGCGGAGCAGACCTGCTTGGCCCTAGCCAAGCCCAGGTTGCGCTGTAGGCCCCTGAGGTGATGGCCGGGGGAAAGACGTCTGAGAGAGGCCTACCTGCCTCCTCCGAAGCGGCCCTGACTGGTGCTTGCTGAACTCAGGCTCAGCCGTGGGTCCCTGAGGCAAGGGGCGGGGAGGAAAATGTCTGTGAATCCTACCAGCCTCCTCCTAGGCGGCCCTGTCTGGTGCTAAGTGAGCCCAGGCCCCGCAGCGGGCCCCTGAGGTGAGGGGCGGTGGTAGATATCTGAGAGGCCTACCTGCCTCCTCCGAAGCAGCCCTGCCTCATGCTCCCCAGAGCTTATAAAATGCATTATTCATGAAAACTAGACTACATGACCCAGGAACTAAGAGGTTAAGATAGAGTGGCTTTCCCCATAATCACTTCCAACGACTCACTTGAAAATTTTTTGTTTCCTATGCCTGTAATTTTAGAGTCATTTTTATTAGAAGTACTGGTCCCCAGTTAAGATCCCATTAAACCATGTAAGTTCAAAGCTGTAGTTCCCGTTGTTATCTGGGGCTCCTTAAGCCAGTTTTCAGGCAGACAGAAAATAAAAATTATTAGAAGTATCATGCTGGTGGACACAACCAACTCTATCATCAGGATGTGTAGGTGCTGCTAGATACAACAGTAGGTGGTGTATGTCAAAATGTCAAGGGTGACTTTTTGTGCATTTGAGCACTGTGTGAATGATGAAAGGAAAGTTGCACCTGTCAGGGAATAACTAACGCTTTAGTGACAAGTGACTTAGGCTGTTAGGGAGCAGACATCGGGTTATCCGCACACAAGCAACCTAAGGTAGCAGAAATGCTGAGGACCATGAGGGGAATCTAGACTGGAGAGTGGAAGAGGGAGATGAATATCAATTACATCAAGTGAAGTAGGAAGAACTGTAGCTTGGCTCATTCATCCTCCCACTGAAGTTTCTTTTGTTGTTTTAAGGAAGTTATCACTGATGGAATCAATTACCAAGCAGTGTGAACTTAAGTTTGGCGAGAAGTTGATTGCAGTGGTACAAGGGCTGATGCTTTGCACAAGTTCTCTTGACCACTGCCGCTTCCTGTCCACAGGCAGCTTTTTTTTTTTTTTTTTTGGCTGTGAGTATACGGCATCCATTAGTGATAGTGCCATTCAATCACAGAGCTTGTTGGGTGCTAGAAAATTAATTTGTTCAGGAAAGGGTCTCAACCAATGTCAGTTGAGAGCGAGTGGATTATAATAACCAATCCACGTCGTCCTTAGACTTGGCAACTCTGAAACAGATTATATACAGTGTCTCAGAGTTCTTCATTGGATGGGGCCCAAATGCTCTCTTCGCCATGCAGCTCACACTGGTTTCTTTCCTCTTCTGTCTCATCTTCGACTCACTGATTCCTTCAGCACAAAGTTCTAATATCTTTTCAAGGGTTGGGGGTCTTGAGCAGTTCACATCAAAGTTTCTTTCCTTGGTAATAAAAGAAACTACTATAATGATATTAAAATATTATTTTCAGGGCTGGGTCAGATGATACAGATCTGTAATCCCAGCACTCTGAGAGGCTGAAGCAGAACCATCTTAGTAACTGAAAGAGACACTTTCTCAAAATCAATAATGGAGATTCACTGGGATGCAATTCAATGTGAAGGCCCTGAGCTTCATCCATGGATCCACAATAAATGAAAAATATGCAAACAAAAATTATTATTTTCAAAAGAATGCTCCTAATTAATGATATTACGGCATGATTTAATTTGTTTTTAAGATGCAAGATTGACTTTTCTGTAAGAAAACTGGTCAAAGGGAACCGATTTTAGATGATTACAGTAGGTCACATATGCAATGATGATAGATAGGCCTAAAGTTCTAGTGATGGAGATATATTGCTTGCTAATTCCAGGAGTGAAGCTTGCTTTTACATAGTCTCTTGTAAACAGAAGCCTGCAATTTGGGTCTGATAGGGCTAAAGAAACTGATTAAAACAAGCTTGCTAATCCAGGAATGGATTTTGGGACAATGACCACTTGGGAACCCAGTTCCAACTAGTCAAGCACATTCATCGATTTACTGACTGCTGGACACAGTATCCCTGTGACCTTACAAACATGAGACTTTGGGAGGACATTTTAGGTTGAAATCATAGCACCTTCTCAGATCCGATTCAAAAGGACATAAAAGAAATATATAGAACTACAGCTATCAATGAGCTTGGCAGAGTGATTCAACTTCTTTCACTAACGGACCCTGGAAGATATTTTTCAACATTAAAATTTTTCTCAAATTCTTTAAATAAAAAAGGACACATTTTCCAATTTATTTTATGATACTAGCAATACCTTGATACCAAAATTCAATGATAATAGTAAATAAGAGGGAAAAAATCACAGGCTGATTTTATGTATGTACATAATGCAAAAACATACAAACAAAATGTCAAATGTAATCTAACAATTAAAAGAACCTTTAAGTGTAGGCTTTTATGATTTATGTCTGATAATATTAATATTTGAAGTTACTGTGAGTTTTATTTTTTGTTTCTGCTGACAATTAATTACAATTGTGCCTTGTGTGTCTTCTTGTCTTTAACAATGCTATTTTTAAAAACATGTAAATAAATTAATTTGGAAGTCTTAGATGATAGGACATTCCTGCAGAGAAAATACTTTCTTGACATGACGGCAACCACCAGGATAAGACCAACTTCATCCCAGTTGAGCCTTGATGTTCTGCAGACCAACAACAAAAGAAGAAAATGTAGATGAAGTCAACAAAAGCTCTGGTTTGCTTGCAATTCGCTCTTACATACAGCTGAAGGACTCTGGGGTCCTGGCTATAAATATAAGGGGGAGGTATATCAGATGTTCACATTGGGTGGACACTGATTTCTGTCCCCTTGCCTGGGATTCTGCCAATACTTGAATTCTACTCTTCAGCTTTTTTTATGGGTCAGCAAATGCCCTTACAACAAAAGTTTTAAATACATATTTTTCTATTGATATTTTATCTAGCTTTTATAGCTTTTATACTTTTACAGAAGGGTTTGTTCACATTGTCTTGCTCTGTAGAGAGCCTGCAAACGCCATTACAAGATGGCGCCAGCATCCGGCTGGCTGATAAGTAAACAATTGCCACTGCACATGCGCCTAGGCTAAAGACCAGCCCCAGAGTCACGTCATTCGGACACGTCATATGGCCTGATTGGCCTCGGTAAATCAGGAACCAACACGCCACCCAGATGTAACCTAAAGGATATATAAACCGTGCCATTTTGGGGCTTGGGGTCTTCCTCTCATCAATGTTATAATAAACGCTTGCTGCAGAAGGATCCTGGTGCCCGCGTGCGTTCTTGCTGGTGAGACGATTGCGCGGGTCACATTGCTCTTCATTTCAGAAAGCAGATGGACTCCAAGAAAAATATACTCCATTGTGGTATTGAAGATGGAACCCAAGGAACTCACTCTAAGCTATAACCTCAGCCCACTTTTGTTTTTTGATTTTGAGACAGACTCTTACTAAGATGCTAGGCTTCTCAGGCTGGGCTGGTCCTCCTGCTTCTGCTCCAGGCCACTGGGATGAAATGCCTATGCCAGCAGACCTGGCTTAAAAATATATCTTATATCTGAAATTTTACTATTTATTTCATCAATATAATGATGATAATAAAAATAGTAATAGATAATCCAATCTACTCTTCCCTTACAAATATTAAACAAAATAAGGATTTAATATACTTTCTTCTATAAAGGATATATTATTTTCTTTCACCATAGCAACATTTGGATTATTTTTCAGAAACAGACTCTAATTGAAATCATTATAAGCTCTCTAGCAAAACCCACAAATAATGTTTCTCAAATTACTCTGTTTGACTTAAAGATTTGCTGTGATTTAGGTTCCTCAAATAATGGATTGTTTGTGAACACAGGTGCTCAATCTTACCACCAAAAATGTTACCCACAAAGTAGAGAGGGCTTCCATGTGATGATTGAAATACACATTTCTCACATTACAGCGAGCTTTTCCTTTTTTTAATTAAGGATAAATTTTAGGACTTAATTTCACTTTTCTTTAAAAATTAAAATAAGATCACCAGAGTCTCAGAGAAACAGAAATATCCTCAGTTAAGAATCTTGAAATGATTCCAAAGGCTGGTAAGTCCATGAAAAAAAATTCCACTCTGAAGATGGCTATTTATTCCCAAGTCCTACCCAGCAGCAATAGCCAGATTCATTTTATTTTCAAATCCAAAAACATTTTCAGTTTTACTGAGTTTATGGCACCATTAGGCTGCAGATTTTGGAAGCCAAAATAACAAAATTCTGAATCATGTTTTGTACCCAACTCAATGATATTTCTCCAAATTCATCAGCTATCCCAAAAAGAAGAGTAACCTGAAATCCATAGGAATTTTCTCCATACTAAATCATTGAGATGATTTTGTTTCTAAACAACATTGTCTAAGAAGTTCCAAGCCTAAATGTTTCACCTGTATCCAAACATCTATTTCCAGATGTCCTAAATGCATTTAGTTTGCGGACCTTGGATATGTTCTGATTTCTCATGACACTTTCTTTTTATTCTGTTCCCAAAACATTATGTCATTTGTTGTGAACATTTAAACAGGGACAGTCAGAGTCCTCTAGGAAAGACTTTCCAAACCTAGAAGAGCTATTAGGAGAATTTGACTCAACTACAATATCAGTAACGAATGAAAACAATGAAAAAAAAAAAAAAACTCAGCATTTTCTATCCACTAAAAAGACAGGATTACTTTAGAGCTTATTTCCCTGACAACGTGTTTAGTATGTATTCACAATTACCTTAACATTTTCCAAACCTGTTGCCTGACTGTCACCCAGATGTTACCAATCACTATCCCAGAGAATCTCAAGCCCTTAGCAACAGTTTAAGAAGGACTACATGTGGCATGTCTGCACTGCCAAGGGGAAGTTGCACAAATGATCTTCACATGCAAGCTTGTGCAAATACCTAATGATACTTGCTTAATCACATTTGTTTGATGTTTCTAATCTTTTTATATTAATTCTTTCTTTTGACACATAAGGGGAACATTCATCACATACAAGGAAAGAAAAAGAATAAAAAAACAAAATGAATCAGATATTCTGCACATGGTCACTGGTGGTCCCTTGGCCAGCTGAGTAAAATGTTGGAGCAAGAGTAGCTGATCTTGGTTTATTTATCCTCTGGCTTTCCCCAGGCTGTAGCCAGGGTCTGTCATCTCTGCTTCTTCGTCCCACACTTCCTGCATTCGATTTCCCCAAGTTCCAAATTTTCCCCTCCCTTCCTCCTAAGAGACTCTATGTTTCATTTCCTCAAAGCTCTGTTTTCTCGTTGGCTCAGCTCTCCTAAGCTGAGACTCTTCCTGGCTCACATGAAGTTACAGGCTCTCTACACTTTGCACACTTGCCATGTGCATCAAACTCAGTTTCCGCATTTCAGTTCCACAGCACTGGGCCTCCGGTAACACGGTTCCAATCTCAGTTATCTCGGCATACTAATGATGAGAAATTGCATAAAGCACAAACTCTGCAGCTTGATTTTTCAGCCCACAAATTGCTACATAAACAACAGATGCTTGTCATGATCTATGACCGACTACGTCACTTCCTTCAAAATCTGTTGGTGACTGATCATTGTGCCTCTTTTTTCGGTTCATACACAGACAGCAAAGAGTGTTGTACTTGCTCGTAAATGGGTACTGAAAGGAGGACATTAGCTAATAAAATGTACCAAGGGCACTAAAAGGGATAGTCCTGGAAATGAAACTTAACTCCGAAAGAAGTGAATTATAAAAGAAGTAGATAATTGTGAGGACACTGATAGTGCCCCATTGAACGACTCTAGCTAGCAGCTGGAGGAACTGGAAGGTAAATTCACACGCAGTCATTAGGAAAGTGTATTTGAGGAAAAGGCTGAATATCAGAATGTACTAGATAAAATGACAGTATCTGCAAACATGATGTTGAAAAAACCCTTGGAGATTTCCATGACACTGAAAAGTCAGAAGACAACCAGGCACTGAAAGGTGATGGAAACTGAGAAAAGCCTGGTTGATCTGGAAAGGCAAAGAGGGAGTGTTCACTACACGGGCTACCGTCTAGGACAAGAAAGAAACAGACAAGCACTGTTTAAACAAACAAACAAACAACAAGAAAACAACAAAAAATCCTTCGTTCTCAGGGTTTCTTGTATGCTACATTACAAGGTCCCAATTTAGCTTAGTTTTAGTATGTTTTTTGTTTGCCTGTATATTCAACTTTTTAATATTTTGGGAAAAATTAAAGATCGTGAAATGATTTCAATTTTCCCCGTTGGTTACCATGATCACCTTACAGGGTTTTGGCAGTCTCAGGCATTTTTGTCATTTCCCACACCTGCGAAGTAGGGTGAGACCGTGTCCATCCCCATGTGAGGACCATCCTCTCTACAACAGAACAGCCGTATGTTACGAGCTCTAGGTTGAAACCACTATAAGTAACAATTTAGGTGACCCTGAAGCCCAGCGGTAGAAATTTCAGGATTGTCCTGCAGTAGCCTTGTTTAAATTTTGTTAAGACAAGCTACTTGTACTTCAATTTGATGTCTTTATTGACTCGTCAGCTCCATCTCTCTGTCACTCTCCTTTTCCAGTCCAGCCTTAGTGACCTTTATTTTAGAAAAAAAATAAGAATATTAAGTATTTTGAATATACAAAAATAGAATATTGTGATGAATTTGCACCCTCTAACATTTTAAACAAAGTTATAGTTAACCCTCTGTATCTATGGATTTAACCAAATTTTGACAGAAAACATTTGGAGAAAAAAATGGTGTGTGAATTAAACGTGTTTATATTATTTTTGCCATTATTCACTAAACAATGCAATATAATAAGTATTTACATAGTATCTACTTTGTATTAAGTATTACAAGCAATAAAGAGATGATTTAGATTATATAGGAAGTAGTATGCAGGTGCTATAGCATTTTATAGAAGGTACTTGAATATCCTCAGATTTTGATATCTGAGGGAATCTTAAAACCAGTCCCTTGATAACACTAAGGGACGAGTGACTGTATCATATATATTTCAGGTCCCCATTTTCCCCTACTAGATTGCAACAACCTCCATTACTCTTTACCCACCAACAATAACCACCATCCAGATTTTTATTTTTATTCTTGTAGTACTGGAGGTGAGCCCAGGGCCTTAATACTGAGTTATATCTCCAGGTTATTCTTATTTTTGATTTTTGAAATACAGTTCCACTAACTTCTAATTTGCCCAGCCTGGGCTCAAACTTGTGATCCTCCTGCCTCAGTCTCCAGGAGTTCTGGGATTACACACCTACACCACTGGACTTGGCTAATGGGCCCAGGCTTTACGTCTATTAATTCCATTATTTTGTTATTCCTATTGAACGTATCGTAGGCTTTCCCTGATTCTTAAACATACCATATTCTCCTATCACTGCTACCTTTTCCTCCCAAATTCTCTTCTCTGCTTAGCTCTTCCCATCAGAACTGCATCGCACCATCACTTTCTCCAGGAAGCATCCTTGGTCCTCCCATCCTCACTAGGTCCCATGCTTTGAGCTTTCCCAAGCCCTCGCATCTCCGCTTTGTAGCAAGTGTTTCAGGTGAGGTTGATTTGAGCAATTCCTCTAGGAATGGGTGTATCCATTGTGCTCCTGGTGGAGGGAACCATGTCTGTTTTCATGAGCCCTTCATCCCCAGCACTGGATCTTATGCTTATAGTAGGCACTTGATCTGGGTAAATCAATAAGACAAGTCTTTCCTTAGTTTTAGGCTATTTGGGAAGCTATCATAAGCATTTTGATGATGAAAGCTCTTTGGTCACAAGTGGCAGAACCAAGATTAATAAATATGTTAAAATCCCTACAAAACCAAGTACTAGCAATAACTTGCTAAAAAAAATACACTCACCAGTCCCCAAAAACCGTTGTGATGGAATTTGTCCTACACTGTATGAAGAAAATCTATACCAATGAAGGAACTTCTAATGTTAATGTTCTTTCTACTGATTCACAGGTTGGGAAGTTTGTTTCCAAGAAATAGTGGCACAGACACCTCACATTGTCCACGGGTCATGATGATTTCAGGAGAAATTGGAAGAAATGGGAAGGGTGCTTGGAGAAAAGGGAAATGACTTGATACACTCATCCGGGTCTCACTAGAGTAGGAACTCTTTTCAAAGGGTGTAAAAATGAGCCACTTAAAGAGTTCTTGCTCAACAGGATGCATTTTTGTGAGACTACTTTGTCCTGATAGCCCTTCTCACCTAAAGACCTCATCTCCCTGAGCTCTCTCTGCCCACTGCCAGGCCTGACACTTTTGTGCCAGCTCATTAATCAGCACTCACCCTGGTGAAATAAGTAGTTCAGAAATATTGTAAACCCTTTGCACGTTAATTACATGGACAGTTTACAGAATCCTAAAGGAAGTCAGAGACCTCTGAGCACAGGAAAGTCTCTGGAGAATATGATATTAAGCTTTTGTACATTAAAAAAAAAAGTCCCACAGCTTGGTCTAAATCAATCTTGTAAAGAATGTTTTCACATATAAAGAAACTGTATTTCCTGTGTAAAATTCTTACAGGCTCTGCCAGCTTAGATTTGAAGACTTTTAGTTTTTTCTTAATCCATGTTCTGTTGCTATAACAGAATACCACAGACAGGGTAATTTATGAAGAATAGAAGTTTATTTGGTGGGCCACACATGGCAGAGGTATCACCTGGAGAAACAAACGAAGTGGGCTATGTTAGATTATGCCTCTCTTCCTTTTGCTATGAAACCATTATGAGGACTCTGTCCTTGTAGCCTTCTCTGATCTTAATTACCTTTCAGAGGCCATACATCTAAATACTACTAACATGAGAAATTAAGCTTAAAGTTCCCAACTCGTGAACTTTCTTGTGACACATTCAAACTATAACAGGCATACATACGAGTTCTAAACTATCATTTTAGAGTAGATACTCTTGATTTGGAGCTTATGGGCAAACTACAGTGAGGAGAGAGGATCTACTGCAAGTTTTTTCTATAGCAAGAATTATAACATTTATTAAATCCTCCAGGAAAGCCATAGTCCCAGCAAAAATCTTCTCAAATCTATTTGTTATTGATGGTCTGGTGAGTTAAGTGTGAAGCTGGTCTCTGAACTTGGTTGGCCCAACTGTATTGGATATTGATATGGCAGAGAAGCAAGATCAAAAATTTTAGGAGGAGAAAAGCATTTTTTCTACTTATATTTACTTATTATCACTGTAATAATTTTCTTATGACAGAATAAAACATTGTGTTAGCTTTCTGTCACTATGGCAAAATATGTAAGATAAACAAAAAAGGGAAGGTTTATTTTGGTTTACAGTTTCAGAGGGTTTAATCCATGGTTTCTTGGCCATGTTGCTCTGGGACTGTGCAAGCACAGTACATGATGATGGGAGCACTTGCCGGGAGAGGCTGCGTACCTCACAGTGGCAGAAAGAAAAGAGGGACTGAGGTATTGGAAATGCGAGGGTCCTGATACCTCCTTCAAGGGCACTTCCTTTCACTAAGCCCTATCTTCTGAAGATTCCATCATCTCCAAGAAGCATCAGAGGCTCGAGGCCAAGCCTTAAGCACATAACATTTCTGATCCAAATTACAGCACATATTATTTGCAAAAATTCTGAAGAAATCTGGGCTTCTGTTTCTGAGAAACATAGGCAGTGACATTAATCTGACAAATGGCCCCTGGGATAAATTTTGAAAATTAGTCTTCTCACTCCTAGAGATGCCTTTGCTTTTCATTGTATGCTCTGTGGGAATTTTAGGAAGAACTAAAATGAGAGGAGTACTTATGGAAACCCACCACTCATGGGAACCACTATGTTCAGCAACATCACACTGACAGCTTAGAATTCTCCAGGAAAAATCCAGGCACTATGAATCAGGGCTGTTTTCTCAGAGATGAAATGGTTAAACACCAATACAATTTGCATTGAAAAGTTAGACCCATTGGTTCCAACCATTGGTTGGGAAGTTGAAAGCCCATTTTCACATGTTAACTTATCATGAGTGTTCAAGATGTACAGAGAGAGGTTTTCCAGAGACCATACCCAGGCACTAGATAAACAAGGTACAAAATAACGATCACGAGGCTGAAGGAATGGAACAGTTGTTAAAGTGCTTCCCTAGCAAGGGCAAGGCTATCAGTTCTATTCCCAAGCACCACGTAAGCTGGGTGTGGTGGCACACCTATAATCCTTGCACTCAGGAGGCTGAGATAGGAGGATTGCTGTGAGTCAAAGGCTGGCCTTGGTTCTGTAGTGCGTTCAGGACCAGCCTGGGCTACAAAGTGAGACCTTGTCTCAAAAAAGGAAAAAAAAAGCAAATTGTAAAATAACATACAAAAATACATATATGCCGAAGTTAAAGGCTTATTCATCACGTTGGTTGCAAAATTCTGAGTAGGTTTACAGAAACCGAACTTTCCATAATCATTTGGTGCCACTGTGTTGATGGTTTGCCTGTTATTCAGTGTTCAGCATAGCTGTGGACAGGAATGAAATTTTGTTTCGCTGTCTCAAACAACCAACATATTGTCGACTGGTCACAGTTCCAGTTTTTTCAAGATTTCCCAGACAAGATGCTTGGGGTATGTTTATTTTGTTTTTTGTTTTTATCTGAAGCTGCTGATCACTTAGATGACGCAGGAGTAACAAGTTGACTTGAATAATGTTACAAAGGCAGGTGCAGGTAGGTTGCGTTGTCTGTGTTCCTGAAGAGCCGAGTGCCCAGTCAGAACACAGGTAGGTCAGTGCTAGTGTTTCCTCCTGTGATGCTGTGGCCATAGGTCCCGATGGAAAAAGCCCAATGATAAGAAGCCAAAGTCCATCTGCTCTGACTGAGTTTACCGGGTACTCTGAGCCACCATGGTCACCCAGAGCAGCAGGACATGGAAACATCCGAGCCTCTAAATTTACATGGGTTATGTTGCAAAATGCAGCTCAAATATCTCTTTAGATCCTGGTTTTGTTAGTGTGCTAAAGAAGAAAACACTAGGATGGAATTATATGTCCAGAAAATTCGTTGGAGGAGGCACCCAAAAAGGAATGAGACATATTTAGACTACTGTAAAAGTCTCACAACTGTGACAATTGGGCAGGAGGGGCCCTGGACTGAGACCTGGTTCTGGGTAACATTTGACCAGACTACTGGTGAATCTTTCAGTCAAAGTCACTCACAGAAGGACCAAAGGAGTCCTATGTCTCAACAGAGTAGATTTGCCTTAGAACCACTGCCACACAGTCATACTGAGAGCAGCCCTTGGAGAACATAGTCACAAGTGAGAATAACGGTGAACTCAGAATTCAGCCGCTTATGCTCCCACAAGAGATTCAAGTGGTGCATTTTCCTAGCCACCTTGCTGATTGTTGTTATTATTATGCAGGTGCTCCTTTTCATTTGTTTTGCCAGGGCCTATGATGGAGACAAGACCCATTATGAAATCAAGGATGCTTTGTGTAGAATAAGGAGCAGAAGACACATATATACAATATATATATTACATATATGTAATATATTGTAGTATATATACATAACATATATATATTATTTTTATAAATCTGCCAATCACCCAAAAGTCTGTTCTTCGAGCTCTGTTGGAGGGGGTGGTCCAAGGCTGTTTATTGATTTTGGCTTGAGTTCAAAATATACAATGTTTGAGATACAATCAGGACAGACAGGAAATGTGAAAAGTTGGAAAGTCGAAAGCTCAGGTAAAATGTTTCACACCTGGAGTTAGGAATATATTCCTCTGGGGTCACTTAGGAGGAGAATGAGGCCTGGAGGGTCACAACGGTGATGCCCGTCAGCAGCCCATGTGCTGTATTTTACATTTTCTTTGTTTTCTGTCCTTTTGCCTTCATTGCATTAAGTAATATCAAATAGAAAATTCTAGTCCTCAAATCTAAGATTTAGAAAATGTTTGTTTACTACTAGGACAGAGTTTTAGAAAGGAAGCCAGTGCGGTGGTGGCATGGTAATTAAAGGCAGCAAACCCTTGGGGTAGATAACACTTAGGAGAAGAGGAGGTAGAGGCACTTGGCCCAAATACCTTGCCTTACCTGGGCAGTCTCCTATGAGGACTGAAACTTTGGAGAGTCTGCATTTTGTTTTAATAAGGGAATTCAATTCCCTTGGATAGATTATAAAAATCTGTGCATATGAGTGAGCCAGAGGCTCATTATGCAGCACTCCTCAGTGTTCCATAGGCATTGTCAAACATTTAGAAACTCAACAAACCATTAATCCTTCCAAGAGCTCTGCAGAGATTTCCTATAACATCTTTAGCAGCCCAACCCCACAACAACCGAAGGCAGGAAGTACAGTGCAGGAGAAGAGTTCTGAGCCACTTCGAGAGCCCATTGCAATCCAATAATCATTACCCGTGCATATCTGCCCTCTTTGCAAATTTAAACAGAAGATTCTTTCAGGGGCTGGAGAAATGGCTCAGCGGTTAAAGCCAGGCAAGTGCTATGTCAAGCGCTAAGTACCCGAGTTAGATTTCCTAACACCACATAAGCCGGTGTGGTGTCACATGCCTGTAATCCCAGCACTTGGGAGGCTGAGGCAGGAAGATTGCTGTGAGTCGAATGCCAGCCTGAACTACATACTGAGTTCAGGATGATCCTGAGCTACCGAGTGAGACCCCGTCTCAAAAAAAAATGAAAGACTCTTTTAGTGTTTTAGTATTTTTCAGATGAAGCAAAAGATCAGGAAAATGATCTCGATCTCTCTCCTACTCTCTCTCTCTTTCACCAAGAAATAAGAGTTGAATGAATAGGCAAATGGACAACACGATCTGGAGGCAGTGATAACTGAGACCAACTTCAACCCCACCTCCTAACATGGTACCCACTGATCACAGGACAAAACTCCACCGCCAATAGTACCGTGGATGTGGCACAAGGCCCTCCCCTCACCTCTTCCAGATCGCAGGAAATGTCACAAGAGCACTCATTCTCCCTCCTTACTCTGGAACGGAGCACTTACTCCTCCCACCAATAGACTATGCCTAGTTTCTTATATTTCGCTCCATGTTTCATAGGTTATTAGGAATTCCACATTAATCTATACTTGTGATATATAGTAATTATATTCATCTTGGAGAATTGGACATGTACATATCTCATTCTAACCATTTTACTTCCCTTTCCTTCTCCACACCCTTCCTTTTTTCTCAGATCCTGTTTCTATCTATGTAGCTTCTTCTATTTTGCTCTTAAACTTCTTTAAAATTTTGAGTTTCTCATATCAAAGATGCAAATCAATAGTCCTCAAAGCAGCTTTATATATGTTATCTAAAACTTAGAGTAGATGTATGAAATAGGAGCCACCATATGATCTTCATTTTTGCAAAGAGGAAACTAAAGTTTAGAGAAGTTGATGAACTTCTTCAAAGTCAAGTTGTCAAGGAGCGTTGCAGGGCTGGAGTGATGATGAAACACCCATGACAGCAAGTGTTTACTTTGCACTACATGCTGAGCACTTAGCATGAAGTAGCTGCTCAGAGAACTCTGTGAGGAAGGTATTTATGTATTCGTTTTTGTGTCTTCCAGAGTAAACAGCCAGATGCTACTCATATACGGACCTTCAAGGAATGTCAGTGGATTGACCGATTAGAATAGATTATTTATGTGCTGAGTCAAATCTGCTAAAACTTTAGAGACCCTGAGTTTTAAAGAATTGTAGTAGCAGGAAACAAAAAAGGGAGAAAATATCCACCAAATTAAAAAATGTCAGTTTTCCAATGTGCTGAATTATTATATTAGAATATAAATGTTCACCTTTATGTTTACTGTTCAATAAATTCATTTCTGTCAAAGTTAGCCTAATGTTTAAGTGCAGTCATGTATGCCATATTTCATATTTTGTATGATCCCCAAACCCTTCTAAGCCAATAATCCTGTTGTAATATCCAATTATAATTGATATTTCACCATTTTGGCCACCATGCTGTTGTCTGAGTATAATCTACGTAAAGTAGAAAAGAACTGTACAAGTGGTCCTTGTTCGGTCTGCCGTTATCGCTGCTGTCTTAGAATGAACAAAGACTGTAGAAACAGACTTTAATCAAATGGAAAGGCAGAAAAATTCAGGGGTAGGAGTCTAGATGGTAGAAGAAGGGAAAAAGTGACACACCAAAGAGGCAGAGCATATAGAAAATTTAATTCACACTGTGACTAAACCTATCTTTTGTGCTATGAAACAACTCAGGGCAGAGTCATACTTCTAAGCATTTCACTCATAATTCTCCAAACACTACCAATTCCTCATCTCTTTCACAATATTCTCTTACCTCTGTGCACTCACACACATAAGCATTCCCTCGCTTGCTCCCAGGATATGATTCAGACACTAGGGAAAATATGTTTACCTCTATAATTTAATAAAAGCACAACAGCAGACATGGTAGTATCAATGAAGCAAAACTCACTAACAATTCAAGGAAAATAAAATAAAAATATACTGACTGGAAAACTTTTTATTGCTAAAATAGCTTACTAAGCTCTCTGCTATTGTCTCTTTCCTTGGAAGGCTAGATTAGCAGAGTCAAATGAATATTTGAGTGTTTAAGAACAGATAAAATCACTAGAAGAACTGAGGTCAATTCCCTTTGAGGTGGTCTTCCATTCCTGAAAGAATAGAATAAGAGAAATGTAGCCTCGTGTGTGACTATAGTTGGACTCATGGACTGATGCTGTGATTCTGTGCTTTAGAATAAAGCCCTTGGTATATCTTTTCATTCTTCTTCAAACTCTGCTCTTCAAATAACAGCTCAATATTTTGCTGTCTGTGTCTCTAAGATCTAACAGGATCCCTCCCTTCTCAGAAATCATCATGATAGTGCTCTTCAACTCAGACTTTACTACAGCAAGAAATGGCTTCTATTAATTCATCACTTAGCAGTGGTTTGTTTTCCAGAAATTAATGAGCAATACTATAAGCTTGCTTAGCTCTGAGCCTTGGGAACCTCTCAGTTCTATCACCTAGAAAGCTGCTCTAAAGACTTTCATCCAGCAGAACTGAACACAATCTGTTAGTTCAACATATGAAGAGACACTCAAGAAATGCAACTTTATTGATAAAATAGCCCAGGGTCCAAGGTGTTTCAAATGCATATCATTAGAGATACAGTTGACTTTCTGCTCTCAGTTATAACCCATGGTAATTTATTCATAAAATGCAGGAATTGCATCTGGCAACTCTTTAGGTAGAGAATCTTGTCTCTCTGAATTTTGCCTGATGTTGTTAGAAAGGTAATTCAACTACCAAGAGTGGACTCCCCATCTAAGAACAGGGTAATGAGTCACATATAGAGTGACTAGGTGTCTAGTAAGCCTGCGACTGAAGAGGTTTCTGGAACTCAGGTTTTCAATTTTCAAACTAGGAAAGCTTTAACAAGGTTGATTTGATCAATTTGGTCAATCTTACCAGAGTAGAATGCACCCTTGGGAAAGAGGATCAATTATTAACCAGTGGACAGGAGGCACAGAAGAGGCCTGTTAATACAGTAATTAATCCCTGCTTTTCCATGCTTTCTCTTTCTACTGTTTTGAAGACCTGTTGTCTCAAAGGAGGTCTAAAAATATGAAATGGAAAATTCCAGAAATAAACAATTCATAATAAGTTCTAACCTGCATACTGTTCTTAGTAGAGTAATAAAATCTAACCTCATATTTCTCCATTCTGGGGATGTGAATTATCTCCCTGTACTGAGAGTGATCATTCGCGCCGTGTATATGAACTACGTGAAAATCACTAAGTAGTCATCTTCATTATCAGATCAACTATGGTGATATCACAGTATTTGTATGTAGGGTTCATATTCCAAGCATATAGTCGGGGGGCTTAAAGCCATATCCATCACAAATTTTAAGGGATTACTCTGCAGTGCCAGTGTCTTAATTACATTTTAGTTGCTAGGACAGAATACTCAATATCCACAACGTAAGGGGGGAAAGGTTTACATTAGCTCAAACTTACAGGAGGTCTTAGGTCATTCATAGGCAGCTAGCAACGACGGAAGGGCTTGGCAGAGGCCTAGCCAAGGAGAAGACGTTCACAACATTGCAGGATTGGAAGCTGAGTGAGAGAATGGGTGGAGCTAGAACATTCCCTACCAGGCCAAATCCCAGTGATCTACCCCTTCTGAATCCAGCCCAAGTGTTCCATCCCTTCCATGTCAAGCCCCAGAGATTTATCCCTTCAAACTAGGCCTCACCTGGGCCTAGCTGCTTTTTTCCTAACAACATTCAAACAGATGGGGCTTTTGGATACACTCCAGATCCAAATCATTCTGACCCAACCCCCAAAAGATTCATGTCCACATATTTATGAAAAGTGCATGTAGTTCATCCCTAAGAGTTGGTAACATCTTAACAGTTATGATGTTGCTAAAAAAAAAAAATCCAAGTCCATTCTCCTCTGAGATACAAAATAAACTCTTAGTGTGAGCCCCTGTGAAAATCAAAACACAGGTAGACACTTTCAACATACAATGGAACAGGGTAAACATTTTCATTCCAAAAGGAGGAATAAGAGAATAGGAAGCAATTGGACCAAAGCAGGACTGAAATGTAGCAGGCAAAGGTTAAATCCTATATCTTCACATTCAGTATCTGGGGTAAACAACGGTGAGAAATGAGCTCCAAATGCATTCGATGGTCCTGCCCCTCTGGCACTCCATGGCTTCTCTTTTGGGCTGGTTCTGCTCAGACTGTGGCCTTCCTCTGTGGATTCATACCCTTGGAATCTCCAAATTTCTGGAGTCTCCACTGAACGTTTGAACTCACTTCCTGGCCTCCAAGACCTTCTGAGATCTGGGTAGAAGCCTCCACGATTCCACATCTCTTTGTTTCTGCATGTCTCTAAAGTTGGCGCCACATGGGTGACACCAAGGTTTACTGTTGGCCTGAGCAGTGTGTGTGTGGCTCAATTGGACAATGGTAGCAGAGGCCACTGAATCCTTAGATAACTGAATTACTTGTTGATCGGCCTTCCTACGTTGCCCTGCAAGATGCCCTGGGGTTATCTTTTCAAAGCAAAGTCTTTTGCCTTTGCATCTTTAAATGCTTTATGTGTGGGGTTTGCTGTTTCCTGAGATGCTATCAGAGAATTTTTCCTGTACAGAGTATTTGATTTCCTTTTATTGCTCATCTCTTCAGCAACAATTCTCTCTTTTTGAAAAACTGCAAACTTTAAATGTTTTTTCCCTCTGCTAACTTTTCCCTGCTTTTTGGTATGATGCAAGCTAAAAGTCCCAACCAGGACCCCTGTGACTGCCTGAACACTCAACTGCCTTGAAATTTACTCTGCCAGATTAATTATCTCACTATCCTTAATCTCAGTTTCAGGCAGATCTCAAGACAGGGACAAAATGTTGACACATTTTCTGCCAGAGCATAGCATGTGTGGTATCTAGACTAATTGCAGTAGAGTCTCCCTTCCTATCTGAAACTTCTTGCGCTTTGCTTCTCCAATGCAGACTTCTATCCAGTCTTCTGACTTCTTACCAGAATCTTCTATCAAGTCCAGCTCATATCATTCTAAGACTTCTTTAGCCAACACTCTCTAATCTTTCCAAAATGCTCCCACAAACTGGTTGGTGCCAACGGCTGCTAATCCAAACAGTCAGGTTAAGTTTCAGCAAAGAAGCTACTCTCAGCACCTATTTATGTCTCGATTGCTTTTTTGTTGTTGGGATAGAATACCCAACATTCACAAACTTAAGTTTATATTGTCTCACAGTTTCAGAAGCTCTCCGTCCATTCAGAGTGGCTGGCAATGGGAAAGGTTCTTGGCAGAGGCCTAGCCAAAGAGAAGCTTGTCGTGGCATGGCTGAGTAAGAAGAGAGGTGGAGCTCACGTATGCCCTCCATGTGAAGCCCCAGCAATCTGCCCCTTCTGGGTCAAACCCCAGTGATGCACTCCTTTCAGCCAGGCCCTACCACTGAATAGCATATGAATTCAATAGATAACACACAGCATCCAAATACGCGAGGCTTTGGGTGGTCCATTCTAGACCCAAACCCTAACAGTCAGGATTGGGATGATGGGGACGAGATGCACTTCTGTTGTAAACATGGCCTGCATGTCTACCCTGCAGTGGACACTTCCTCCAGCTGGTTCAGAAGGATTCTGTGGTATCAGTTCATGTCCATGGAAGATTTGGAAGATTTCTTGCATACAATCTTAAATCACAAAGTGGGTGGGACTGAGGTAGAAAGAAACTGTAGGTCTCTTGATTCTGAAATTCAGCATAGGTGACTCTGGAGATGACAAAAATACCAACATGCCCAGAGCTTCTAATTAGTTGGTAATGTTACTTGATTTAGCAAAGAAGTTCCTCTAAGTGAAGGCACCTACAGCATTCCAACCCCAGCCCAAGAAGGCAAAGATATAAATGCATATGCAATGTAGGACCCTGAAAATTGCACACAAGGGCTTATTTCTTATGGTTTGGATTTAGCCTCACATGTTTGGATGTTATGGAATATCTATAGAACCACATGCTGTTAAGAAACAGGGCCTGATCAAAGAGGGTAGAACACTAGGTATTGGCCTGGAAGGATGCATGTTAGATCCGACATTCCTTGTTCACTGGGCTTCTTGTCTACCGTGCCATAAACAGCTTTCCTTTTGCTTGGCCTCTGCCATATGCTTCCACCATTGCCAGTTGCCCATGAATGCACTGAGACCCTCTGAAACTGTGAAGTAAAATAAATCTTTCCTCCCTTAACTTACGGGTGTCAGGTATTCTGTCCCAGAAACAACAAAACAACTAAGATAGACTTTGTTTTAGGACATAGAACCATCATAAATGTACCAGTGAGAAAAATGTAATGATTATTCCTAGTGTAATGAATATCCTGGGGCTTCATCCTCTTTGAAGTGAGATAGCTCCTGCAGGCCACAAACGGGCTTTTGGCAACAAGCACCCACAAGATTTTCATTCTGAAACTAGAAGCCCAAAAGCAAAAGGGCTATGGGGTGAACTAACAAATATACCAATCCTAAAATTTAGCGATCTGTCACTTGTTCTTCTCAAAACAAACAGGAAACACCTGGCCACAAGATAATTCATCTGTAGATTTTCCACATGTCAGAACCTTCCAGAAGGTGGGAGGATAACTGTTACAACTTCCTTGCAGCTACAGCTCAGTGACGGCTCTTGGGAGCTCCTAAACTGAATGTACGTGGCGTATCTCTAAACTGTTCTTTTCCAATCTGATGTAAATATTCCACAGGCTGCGAAACTTGACCACTTGCCAACGGCAAGACCCACCCCTTCTAGCTCCCATTTTCAGGAGCCAATAGTGCAAGGTTCACTGCCAGAAGCTATACATCTTAGTGTCCAGGTAATGCTAATGTATTTTGTGGGGGAAAAAATGGGACTTTTACACACTTTTTAAAGAAAACAATCCTGGATTTTTGCTTCAAGTCAGTGACACCTTCCATGGTGCTTGATAATTGGAAAAGAGATTTAAATAGGTCTGGAGGCTTTCCAGACTTGTAGAATTTGCAAACACTATATCGAATCCATAAGCAAACAGAATTTCAACAAAATTCTCCCCTCTGGAATTTTTCAAGGATCCAATTAAAGAGATTTTAGTTTACTCTAAGGTAATGCCAGAAGGCCTTGAAAGCAAGAACAAAGCAGAATCCCTGGTGGGGGTTGGGAGGAAAGCGGGGTGGGTGTTGAGAGCAAGTCACTTTCTAACAGCAGAAAAATAAAATAAAATAAAATATCTGGTATTGTTCCCCATCTGTGGTGGCCAGAAAACAGTTCCAAAGAAGACTAGGACCACAAGAATGTGCCTTAGCCCTTCTCGCCTTCTCCTACTGGAAGTTTTAGGACCACCTAGAAAGAAGAAGTCTGCCTCATAGAGATCAGGCACTCTCAGTGAAGGGGCTACCTCAAAGTCACTTCTAGCTGCACACACGTGCATAGTACATATTCACAAAATACAGATTCTCTTTTCAGTCATTAGATGAGGCAGATTTTTGGCTTTAATGTAACTACTCCTTTTCCTGCATGGAAACTTCAAAGGATCACACAGATCAAGGCACATCTGTGTATTCAGAGCAGGAGGCACCTGGCTCCCTCTGCAGGTGGCTATTCTTTAACCTGAAAAGTCAGGGCAATATTCATTATCAACCTCTTTGCACCTCAGCCAATTAAACTGCCTGGAAATGTATGGCAGTGGTCTGCACCTACCTTAGAGACTACGCCTTACTCAGAAGGCCCGGAGAAGTCTCAGGGGAGTTGTTTTAAATAATTTCTATTTTAGAATAGAATTAGATTTACAAAAATATTGATAGTACACAAATTGCAAGGTACTCCTCACATTCAATTTCAAGTACATTTGTCATAATTGATAAAACAATAATGATTCCTTATTATTAAGTAAAGTCATTACCTAATATCCCTTTTCTGTTCCAGGATCACATCCTAGACACCTCACTACATCTAGTAATCGTGCTCCTTTGGGCTGTGACTATTTCTCAGACTCCTTGTTTTCAATGAACTTGACAGTTATAAGGACCACTATTCAATATTTAATACACTACGACTTAACTGGGGTTTGTCTGAATTTATCTCATTATTAAATCATAAATATGATTTTTGAAAGGAAGACTGTACAGGCAAACTACAATTTTTATCCCAAAATAACCAGGGTACATACTATCAATGTGACTTATTCTTGTTGGAGTGACTTTCATCACTGATAGGAGTTGATGTTGCATCGGTCGAATGTCTCCATTGTGAAGTTACTCTTCGTTTCTCTTTCCATACCGTGCGCTTTGGAAGGAAGTTGCTTTGTACAGCTCGCTCACACAGAGTAGCAGGGTACGTTCTGCCTTCTTGAGGGTACCTGTTTAAATTAGTTAGCATTGTTGTATTGGTTAGGGTTCCTGGAGAAACAAAATTAATGTAAATAGATGTGTGTGTGTGTGTGTGTGTGTGTGTGTGTGTGTGTGTGTGTGTGTGTGGTATATATTGAGAATTTATTAGGACAGCTTACAAGTCCAGAGGAAAAGTTCAAAATGGCTGCCTGTGAGAGTTAGAGGGCCCAATATTTGCTCAGATGTGAGATAAAAGAACACCAGTCTGGGACTGTAGGAGAGCTGCTTAAGTCTGTGGTATGCGTTGTAATGACAAAGACCTGATGTCTAGAAAGGATCTGCAATGGAGATCAGCAATGTGAAGACAGGAACGAGTCAATGTCTACAGGCGATGGCAAAGGCTGGAGCTTTCCCAGAAGAAGCTGCAATAATCTTCCTTCTTCCTTCTTTTTTATTTAGTTTGAATGGCTTGCCTGTTGGTTGGGCCACCCACATCTAGGGTGGATTTTCTTTCCTTGTATTTCTGGTTTACAAGTCAATCACTCACACCCAAAGCTTCACACTGTAGGCATGCCTTAATCCCTTCAAACTGAGATAATCTTCGCTACAGTCACAATTTGCCCCTTGTCAATTTGACATCCTGACGTATCTCCTTAAACCATATTTAATCTCTAAACACAGTAGCTAAATTCCTAATTACACCTAACATCACACAACTACCCTTCATAAAAACAAAAATGTGACAAATTTCTCTACAGAAATAGAGAGCATATCTCCTCTTTTAAAGATGCTTATTCTCCTCACATTCAATTACTTAAATATTATAATGGAACTTTTAAAAGTTCCAACAGTAAGGCAATCAATGTTGTATACATGTGTACAAGCACAATGACATCATAGGAAAGAAATTTTAATTACAATCTTTATTTCTGTAACTGGACACATAGTTATGGCTGATGTTTATGGCTACCTTCCTCTACTAAACCATTCTGTATTTCCTTGCCCTTCAGCAAGGATCTCAGTGGGTCTTGGTTCTTTTTCTGCAGTGGGGTAATACATAACTTCAATCCTAAAGGTTCTATCCATTTATCATCTTATCTGGGTTTGGTTGTTGTAGTTGCTCATTGACTTTTATAACAGGGCATGACAATACCAGGAAATGCCTTTAAAAGCTCCTGCACTCCAAATATATTCCTCCTTATGTGGGAATCCTAGCCCATATTACAGTATTAGTCTAATTTCCCCTTGGTAGTCTGGATCAGTTATTCCTGCCAATACTGTACCTTCCTTTTTAGCTTGTTGGCTCAGCGGCATTTGGAGGCTGAAATGACCAGGGGGGAGTCTTAGCTTTCAGTTTAATAGAACTGTTGTTGTGCGTCCTGGTGCAATCATTCTTTTCCCCTTCTGGATCTAAGACTTCCAGCTCAGAAGAACATAAAGTTGCAGAAAATAGAAGCAAAGGTGTCGCTAGCGGGTCGCTGGGAGTGATGGTGAGTGGTATCATTCTATCTTCACCCCTTGATTCCTGGAACTGTGAATCTTGGCTCTGAGAGAGACAGTGCCATATATTGGTCACTGATCCAGAGCATATGCAGCCTTCTGAAAAATCTTGTCTCAGCCCTACAAGGCATTACCACCTAGCTGGTGCTCTAATTGTGACTGTAAAGGTCATTCCATCTTCTACCAATTCAGCTGCTGTTTGATGGTGGGAAACATGGTAAGACGAGGGAATTTCCTGGGCCTGAACCCCCTGCTGCACTTCTTCAGCTGTGGCATGTGTTGCTTGATCAGAAGTGGTGTTGTGTGGAATATCATGATGATGGATGTGGCATTCTCTAAGTCCATGATTGGTAGTTCTGGCAGAAGCATTATTGCAGGAAAGGCAGATCTGTGACCAGAATAAGTATATATATCTTTAAGGATAAAATACTAACCTTTTCATAATGGAAGTGATCTGATATAATCAACTGGTTACCAGGATGCAGGCTTGCTAGACTGAGGAATGGTGCAGTCCTGGGAACTTAGTGTTGATCTCTGCAGCTGGCATTCAGCAGTGGCTGTAGTCAGGTCAGCTTGGTGAGTGAAGTCCGTATTGCTGAACCTATGCATAACCTCCATCTGTATGATCATGGACACTTAGTTCTTGAGCTCATTGGGTAAGGACAGGAGTGGCTAAGGAAAGAAGTTTACTGCTGTCTATAGAATGCGTCATCCCAACCATCTGGTTACTAAAGTCTTCCTCTGCTGAGATCACATTTTGGTGAGCATTTACATGGAACACAAATAGCTTTACATCATTTGCCCATGTGGAAATGTCTATCTGCATGCTTCATTCCCAAGTGTCTTTCTCACTAATTTTCCAATGTTACTTTCATGTCCCAGACCCTCCAGCCACATCGAAGGCTATTGCCTATGAATCAGTGTATAGTCACGCACCTGGGCATTTTTTTTTCTACCAAGCAAAATGTATGACCGACAGAAATTTTTTCCACTGTGAAGATTTTCTTTCAACACTGTCCTTCAAAGAAGTTTAAGAAAGAGGCTTCAGCACCACAACTGTCCACTCCTATATGGTACTTGTGTAACGTACAGTCCCATCTATAAACCAGGCATTAGTCTTTTCTTCCTCTGTCAACTGATCATAAGGTATGTTCTATGAAGTATGAAGCCATAGGTGCACGCTGGGGGATCTAGGGCAGTACAGCAGGAGTAGGCACCATTAGCAATTGGGCCACTTCTACGTGTAATTTTCTGTGCCTTCTGGACCTGTTCAGACCCAATCATGTATACACTTCTCCCTTAGGTGATGAACTGTTGCTTTGCGCATTTAACTTTATCACTTGGTGCTCAGTTAGTACCCACGTTGTAGTGGAAAGCTCAAGGTGCATGGTAATCTAGTATCTCATGGTCAAGTGTTCTGTTTCCTTTAAGGACCTGTAGCAAGCAAGAAGCTGTTCCTCAAAAAAAGAGTAGTTATTTGCAGATAACGGCAAGGCCTCGCTTCAGAATTCCAAGGGCCTTCCCCATGATTCATCTGTGGAAGACTGCCACCCAATATCCTTCACATCCTTGGCGGTGGCACTAATGTATGCAGTCCTTCCAGGGATATGGTATTGTTTCTGATTTACTATTTTCCTCAGTAGAGGCTACTCCAATAGATTCCATTTGGCCATTACTACCATAATAGCCCTCATACCATAGGTTAGGCAACATGGAGGTTCTGCTAAGTACTAAGTATGTTGCCTATAATGTTGTCCTGATTATGCATTTTGGAATTGGGAAAATAACTGCAGGACGAACTCAGGAAATTACGGGACCCACTGTGGGTTGGACCTTAGCAACAACTCCTTTAATTACCTGACATCCATAGGCCTCCCCTATTCTTACTGGAGGCCCATACAGGTGTTTTAGATCTCCTGGAATTAGCATTAACTCAGAATCAGTCCAGCAATCCCAAAATGTCTAATCATTTCGTTTTCCCCCTTTTTACAGTTGCTCTGATATAGGGCTGTAGGTCTTTTTGGGGGAAGAATGGGAAAAAAATTGACAGCATAACTCTGGTAGTGCATCAGAGTCCTTGCTCCAGTGGTCCTGGCCTCCCCTACATTCAAGGGATCCTGGGCCTATAAACAGGCTCAAGTCTGGGAATTGATTAAGGGGCCATGATCCTCCATTGCTAGTATTTGAAGTAGATTTTTGTTCAGTTGCTCTAAAATTTTCCCTATACAATTCCAATAAAAGTTTAGTAGGTTTCCCATATTCTTCAATTCTGGGAACACCATGATGGATTAGCCAATGCCACAGGTCAACACATGTCAAAACATTCATAACTGCTTTGCCTCTGCTGTACATTATGATATAAATATGCCCACCTTACCTTCGGTGGGTAAGTGCTGGCACTTGGCCCCTGCCACTCCAAGATCCAATCATTCTCACAGCATTTAATTTTCCTCATTGGGTGACAACCACCCTCACAGAGCAAGGAGAAGCGTAGAGCAATGACGGAGAAGAGCAACGGCAGGGTAATTCAAAGATGCTGCTCCACCCCTCACCGGCCTGCTTCTTAAGGTAACAATAAAGAGTACTTATTCTGGACCCTCCCAGTGGGACGAGTAGGTTTCTGCAGGCAAATCCATCCAGAATTCCCATTTCCTTGTGCCTTTTGGTATTTTCCTCAGCAGTAAACCAAGGAATATCAAGCATCTCCACCTACCCTGCGGTGAGTCATCTTTTGACTCACGTTTCTGCCAGCCAACCAAATAAACTATTAACACCCCTTTTAACTTGATGAGATGCAGCATTAAATCCATAATCTCTGCTAAATAGGTCTGAGGAAAGATGCTCAGCGTGATTCACAGGTTTGTAGTTCTTCCACCATTATCCCACAGTCTTAAAATCCATTCCACACCTGTTCTTCATATATTTACCTAGGTAACATGTGGTGCAGCATGACTTGTTGAAAAGACTATCTTTTCCTTACTGTGTTGCCTTTGATCCATTATCAAAGATCAGTTGATTAGGTCTATGAGAAACTGTCTCTGGCCTCTCTGTTCTATCCCATAAGTCTATCTCTTCTTTCACCACACAACCTTGATTACTATAGTTCAGTAGTAAGTCCTCAAATTGAGTGAAACCAGTCCTTCAGCTTTGTTTATATCTTTCAATGTAGTGATGTTATATATTTTAGGCATTTATATGTCAATATAAATTTTAGAACCAATTCTTCAATATTCACAGTAAAAAACCCCAAGATTTCAATAACAATGGTGCTGAAACCATAGATTAATTTGAAAATAACTGTCCTATTGATAATATCGAGTTTTCCTATCCATTAATATAAAATACCTTTTAATTTTGTTAGTTCTCATTTAGTTTTTCACTAGATTCTTATAGCTTTTTAAATATAGCTCTTTCACATATTTTCCTCCAATTTAATCTATGTATCTTATTTTTGAAGGATGCTTATGTAAATGAAATATTTTAAATGTCAAATTCCGCTTGTTCATTGCTGGTACATAGGAAGTAACTGACTTGTGTACAATAAACTGGCAATCTGTATCTCTGCTGTAATCACTTGTCTGTTCTGAGATTTGTTGTTTTCCTCTTGACATTTTTATATGTTCTATGTAGACAATCATGACATTAGCAAACAGAAGTGCTTCTGTTTTTTTTCCTTTTCAAACTTTATTCCTTTTTTTTGATTTATTACTTTATCTAGGACTTCCAGTATGTTATTGAAAAGAAGAGATGAGAAGAAAATGTCCTGTGAGATAGCACAGTGGTGTCACAGGCCGGGAAAAGAATATGCTTTGGAGATAAGGATGAATATAAGAGTTTATTTCGATCAAAGCACACTGTGAAGGGTGACATCTGGTGAATTCCAAGAAGGGTCTTTTACAAGAGTTTTGAGGCTGTGGAAAAGAGTCTGGGCTGCAAATGATACCATATAGATGTTTTGAGAGCACCTGCAGAGTGTCTAAAAATATGTATTTGAGTTTGCAATTTTATATGGACATTTCCTTTAGCTTCACAGAAGGTTTTGTGGCTTCAGTTAAGGAGGTCTACGCATATTGACTCTCAGAGAAGATGGGTCCAAAGAAACGTCTTGGGAAGTGTAAATGGGTCTTTCAGAGTTTGTTTTGGTCAGTGTTGCCATTTTTGTCTCAGGACCCTTAGGGTAAGAGGACTTTTCAATAAACTTCTGCTCTTAAGGGTTTTACAATCTTTTGTACTTGCTTTATTCATGATATTTTAGAAGCAAGCTTTAATGTTAGCACTAGGTATGATGTTACTTGTACATTCTTTGAAGATTTCTCAATGAAATTGAGGAAGTACCTTTTTATATCTACTTTACTGAGAACTCTCTAAATCAGAAAATATTTCAACAAGTATATTTTCTGCATCTTTTGGTGCTACCATGTTATTTTTCTTCTTTAGCCTGTTGATGTGATGGTTTATAATTTTTTGTGGTGCTATAAATTGAAACCAGAAAATTTCACATGTGAGGCAAGCACTCTACCACTAAATTGCAACCCCACGCTTCTGATAATTTGTTTTTAATGATGTACAAGCCTTTAATGCATGGAATAAATTCTACTTTTTCATGGCATATACTTCTTTTTACACATCATTAGATTAGATTTGCTGAGGTTTTCTTGTGGAATTTGCATCTGTGTCATTGATAGAGGTTATTATTTTGCTTTCTTTTCTAGTAATGTCTTTAGTTTGATATCAGGAATAATACTGGTCTCATAGAATGCATTAGGAAATTTTATCCTGTTTCTATCTCCGGGAAGATATTTTAGACAATTGGTACAATTTCTTCCTTAAATGTCAGAGAATTCACCAATGAATTCATCTGGGGTCCATTCTTGTGCCTTCTATTTTGCAAGATTGTCAATTATTGATAAAATTTATTTAATAAAGTCCTCTTCAGATCCAACACTTCTCAACTTGCCTTGATTCCTTTTATAGGTAATGTTCTTAAAGTTTACCTTTGTTGCTTTCCTTTAGTTGTTTCACCAAAAGAATTTGACGTCTTCTACATTAAGAGTTAGGAATAGCGAGGTTCCACCTTCAGGTTCTTCCTTTATAACCTACCAATTACTTTTGTAGAAAATGCATTTCCGTAAGAGTGCTGCCCTACTAATTTCAGCGGAGAAATGTCTGAGTTTTAAGCTGAAAGGAAAAATGTAAGAGCTTTGGAACCAAATTAGCTTGGGTTTCAAATCTGGCTCTATCACATACTCTGTGACATTTATCACTAAGTGACCTTGATAATCTACATTTTCTCTTAGAAAATGGAATGATATTGCTTACATAAAATTATCTGAGCATGATATGAGAGAATTGGATTTTGCTTTCTTATTCCTTGTTGTTTCCTACTGCCTTAAAAATGAAATAATGATCACTTTACATTGCATAATAAACCAGACATTAGCTTGTCTGGTATTAATTGATTTGTATTGGATAACTTCTCCACAAAGTCCTACAGTTTTATAGTAACTGCCCTTATCACCAAAAGATTAGAAAACATCAAGTCTTGAATTTTAAGGCCAATCTTTCATAATCCTACTTTCTGTTGTTGTTTTCCTACACAGCAGAGGGAAAAAAATGTGTTTGATTATCAGCAATAATGACTGGTTGATATAACATTGAAAATCAGGTTTCATTTTGCCCTTTAAATATTGAATATTTTCTGTCAAACTGCTTTTCAAAGGAGTCAATACTTTTATTTGGAAATATTAAAAACACATTTGCATAGCATAAAAACAGTAAATTGTAGTGTCACCAGTATCATCATTATCAGTAATAGGAAGGTTTTCATAAAAAGGGGGTGAGGTTGCCATGGAGAAGGGATTGGAGAGTCACTAATTGTCTCACAAGCATTGTATGTACATTAGATGCCCATGCTGGCACAGGAACTGAAGACGCAACTCCTAAGAAATATTAAGATGCCTCCCTGGGACTAATTAGAACAGAACAAGGAAAGTGGGTTCCACCCTCTTTGTAAATAAAGGCATCCTCCACCAAACCACTGTTTTTCTTCCAGTATTTTCTGGAATGCCAGAGATGAGAGATAGGTTTATTTTTAGCTATTTCATATATAAACGTAAGCAAGAGAAACCACTTCAAGTACAATAGCGTCCAAGGAAACATGTAAGACCCAATAACAACCTGATTGATTTCCCAGGCCAGATATTAACTTCATGTGATTTTTTTGAAGTCATGGGTAAAATATCTGCTTTGGCAGCTGTTTGAATATTCTGAGGTCATTTTAAGGGGGTAAGTTGCACAGAGAGAATTCACAATACTAAAGATTGTAAGCAATTCCCTTTAAGACTAGGAATAAATAAGGATTCTTATTAGTAGCATCAAATTCTCACCACAGTATTGTTCAGCAGGAACTTGGATACTCACAGGCCGGGCCATAAGCAGCTGAGGCTTACATGAGAAGCAAAGCAGCTGTAATCTCTCCCCTCTTACTTTCTCAGGCATTAGCCATTAAATACTGTCCACACAAGCCTGTGGTTTTAAAATTCAGCTCAAAGAAAGGTACTGTCCTCTGAACAGGCTGATAAAGCCCAGGTCACACATAAAATCCAGACAATGGCAGAGCAGTTGAAAAATTCTTAAGGTTTCAAAATAAACAGAAGGCATCCACTTAGAATAAAGAGAGACCTACGAGTCCCTGACGCAGGTTAACACAAACCATTTTATTAGTTACAGAAAAAATGACCTAGAGCAAGGAAGGGGTATTCCTTGGAAGAATCAGTGCATTGTATAAACGTTAATCTGAGGCTTCATTCAGGACAAGTGTCATTTTGGTACTTGCCCTCCTTCATGCTTGAAAGTATATTCTTGCTCTCTGAAAATCTACGATGTTACAATAAATTTTACCTATAATGTCTGAAAGGGTCGTGTGTCTTGACTGAATTCTTCCACCAAGGACGCAAAGATTCAAAGGGTGGTGATGGTTTTTCATTGTGCAGTGTTAGAACCCAGCTTCCAAAGTGACAGTTAATGCATAGGGAAAGCAAATGAAATAGTTTTAAGTATTGAAAACAAAAAGATAAAACTGTCATCATTTTTAGATAATATTATTATCTATCTAGAAAAACCAATAGAATCAGCAAACTTGTATTAGAGAACTATTTGAAGTAATAAGACAGTTCATCAAGGTATCTGATAGAAGATCAGTCTAGAAAAAACCAATAGTATTTCTCCATTCCACTAGTGACTGACTAAAAATCAAATTTAAAATGACATTCTTTAAAATAAAAACAAATATTTGAAAAGATCTAGGCATTAATTAAATCAGGAATGGACACAAATTCGTACTGGAAAAAGTTAAAACTTTAATAAAGAATATAAAAAATAATTATTTGAATAAATGAAGACGAGCCATATTCCTAGGCAGGCTGCCTTGTATTATAAGAGTGTTTATTTTCCTACATCGATCTAAAATTCAATGAAACTCCACAAAAATACTAGTTGAATTTTTTTAAGTTTAATGAAGAAATTCATTAAACTTTATCTAAACTTCATGTAGCAGAATAAGTGTGTATAAAGAAACAAGCCATTCTTTTAAAAATATCAAAGATAAGGGACTTAAGAAATTAATTCCAATGAATATTAAGGCACCCTGTTAATTGAGACCTTGCTATTTTCTAGATATAAAAAAGGCTAAATAATGGCAATTTATTATTATTTAAATTATAAAAGGATAGTATGACTTTTCTCTTACAAAACTGTGTCATATACAAAAGTAAAATCAAGTTAAGCAATGGGATAGAACAAAGAGAGCAAAGGTAAACCTGTGTGTATACATGACCTAAGTGTGTAATAAAGACAGTGTCCAAAGGGAATGGAGAAAGTGAACATTAGATAGAAAATTAGCTATCAGCAGGCCCAGAAACACATGGCTAGGGCTATATGAAAAGCAAGGCAGATATACATTTTTCCTTTTTTTTTTTCATTAGGAATAGATAAAGCCCATCCAAGTTTCAAAATTTAGCTTAAGAAAAGGTCACATCCTCTGAGCATGTTAATATGGTCCAGAGGCCACACAAAAGACAGCCCTTGAGTGGGGACTGGTGAAAAACTACACAAGGAGTCACAGAAACATCCACCCAGAAGAGTGAACAGAGACCTACTTTTCTCCAACTTAGGTCAGCACACTCCACTTGATTTGTCAAAGTATAATGACCTTAGAAAAAATAAAGGAAATTCCTGGAAAGACCCAATCTTCACATAGATGTTAACCTGAGGCTTTGTTCATTGCAACTGTGCTTTTAGTACTTGCCCACCTTCCCTGTAGAAGGTATGTTCTCTTTCTCTGAAAATCTGTCGTTTTAAAATAAATTCTACCTATGTTCTACATGATGACCTATGTGTTTTGACTGAATTCTTCCAAGGGCACAAAGATTCACACAGTATTTCTAGTTCCTCTGTGATTCTTATATATTAACAATTTCTCCTTCACATCCTTTACCTATTTATAATTTTCAGGTGCTCTAAGTTTTCTTTTAACTAGCAAGATTGGTTCTGACATTTTTGATAATCATTTTTTAAATAACTTATTTTCATACTATATTTGTCATATTAAGTTCCTCCAACCTCTTCTTCAATAAACAAAAGTTCTTAATTTTTATACACCAGACTAAACAGATTTCCCTTATATATCTTATTATTCTAATTAGTCTTTCCTAACCCTGCATTCATGAAGATGTTTCTTCTACATCGTTTACCCGCATTTCTCTGAAAACTTTTCGAGCTCCATCATTTTACTTTTTGTATTGAAGTTTTCAATCTATTTTGCATCTATCTTTGGATACAGTGTTGTTGGGAAAGAAATTGGTTTTATTTTCTAGATACAGCGAGAGAATTCATATAATTTTTCCTACCTTTTCTACTAATCACTCTATCTTTTAGGTGGGAATCCCTGAATATTATAAATAGGTAAATGATGTGAGGGGAAAAATTTTAATGTAGAAAATTCACAAAGCTAAGTTTAATTCCAGCTGAATATCAGCAAATAAGTTCATGAAGCCACATGAAAACTAGGCCCAGCCTGAAAGTCTGGCCCAGAAAAGTCAGATAAAATCACAGCAAATTGTTGTTAGAAATCATTAAATCCTGGGGCAGTAGTTATTATATATAGCAATGAGTAACCATGACAACAGTCATTTAGTGCAATTGTTGGCACTTATATTAACAGTAATTTAGCTAGCAGTCCTTTCTTATCCTTAGGTGATGTATTTTAAGACCTCCAAGTGATACCTGAGATCTCAAGTAGTGCTAAGCGTGACGTATCTAATTGCCATGATGGCCACAAGTTGACCTACGGACAGGCAATGTGTACAGCACTTGCAAAGGTGTGAGACAGAGCAGGACACTAAGATTTCATGATATCACTCCAAGTGCCATAAAATGTAAAACATGTGCTAATTTATTTCTGGAACTTTCCATTTTACATTTTCAGAGCACAGCTGGCCACGAGTAACTGGAACTATGGAAAGCAAATCTCCTCAGGTAAGGGCAGACAATTGTAATACAACTTTAAATACATGGAAAAATCTTCTACTGTTTCAAATTTCACTTATTTGACATTTGGTCATTTCATGCATACCAGCTACAGTCAAAGGGTTAGAAATGCAAAGAATTACAAAAAGATGGTGTAATTTCCTACTGTGTGGAAATATAAGTACATCTCTTCTCCTTGTCTCTGTCAATACTATGGTTCTGTTCCTCGAGTTAATTTCTGTTTGAGTTTGTAATTATTTCTCCCACACATGTCCTGTGCATATGTTACAATAATATTTCCATTTACCCACTCTTAGTTACCCAGAAACATATGGATGACCTTACCCTCATCAGCTTGCAAAATATCTTGGAGATGTATCCATATCATTAAATAAAGATACTTTTGTTCTTTTAATGCCTGTGTATAAGCAATGTATAACAATATTTAAACAACCCCAAACTAATAGTTTTTAGTCCTTTGATATTATAAATAAGGCTGCCATGTACAACTTTATATATTTGTCCCAGAGTCCAATTTGTGGGCTCAAGAATGTATGCTTTTTCAATTTTTATGTATATTGACAAATTGACACTCAAAGCATTGCCACTTACGTAACCAAGAGTATGTAACTAGTGTAACTAGTGCATAGTGGATTGCCAAGCACTAAGCTGTCAACAAATATATTTGGTTAAGAATGTTTACAGCTTAATTTGCATTTATCTCCAATCATAGTGACCACCTTTCCATTTGTGATTATATATATATATATTATATATGATAATATATATTTTTATATAAGCATTATGTGTGTATAATGTTTCTATGAATTCATGGTTCATGTCTTCTGTCTATTTCCCAGTATGTAATTTCTATATTTAAGGATTTGTAAGACTTTCTTACATTCTAATTAGTTCTTTGTCGTGGTTTGGATCTGGATGCCCCCCAAAACCTCATGTTTCTATGGATGCTAGGCACCGGTGAGAGGTGGCGCCTGGCTGGAAGGGGCGGATGATTGGGGCTTGACCTGGGGGCCGTGTGTTGGTTCTGCCCTTCCCGCCAAACTTCTCTCAGTTCTTCCATGTAGCTGGGAGCATCTCTGTCTCCTGGAGCAGCGGCTTCAGCACTGGCTCTAGCTGTGGCCCCACCATGTGATGCCACCATTTTCCAGCTGCCCACCCATGAATGGACTGAGACCCTCTAAAACTAAGCTACAATAAATCTTTCCTCCTTAAGTTGTGGACGTCAGCTATTAAGTCACAGTGATGAAAAGTAACTAAGACATTCTTTGTTACAATAGATGTTTTCTACTTTTTGTTTTAATATTACCTATATTATTTTGCAATATGTAAGTTATAATTTTTTACTTCAAATTAACCAATTTATTAATTTTTTATACATTTCTGGCATCTCTACTTTGTTTTCCAAATCTCATTTTTTACTGTTCTTAGAGATTCATATTCATATTAGAAATAATTTATAATTGGTATACAGAGAAATGTGGAAATATTAAATGTACAGTGCAAATAGTTAAACAAATGCACACATGTATAACACACATCATTTGGTAGAGAAATTTTACATTTACCCTAGAAAGGTTCTTCTCCCTACCACTGGGTCATGTGCCTCCAAAATCTGAATTTTGAGCAATATTTTTTAGGTTTCTTTTACACAAGATGTTATCTGTTCTTAAATGTCTTATAAAAAGGATTTTGCAGAATACATCCTTTTTATTTTTAATGTGTTTGTAAATTCAGCATAATGTTCTGGATGCTTAGGAATACTGTTTGTATTAATAATTCACATTTATTTTGAAGCAGTATTCCATCGTACTGACATACCATACTACGCTTATCTGATCTTTCCCACTTTCTAATCGATACATACAAAGCTGGTGGCCATCCTTGCACAAACAGTTACAGACAGGCTTATATTTCTTTGCCTAAATACTTGAAAATATAATTTGCAATTAATAGGAGGATAGGGTCCAGTTCCTTTCAAATTTTTGTAAGAAGCTTTCAAACTTTTTTCTGAGGTGATCATATGAGTTTGAGCTATCAATTAAACATTTACGTTCCCAGTCTTGAATATCGGTGATTTCGTCACTATTGAGTGCTGGCAATTGGTCACTGTCACTTGCATTTTGAGAATTAACAGTGCTGCACGTTTTCAGTGCCCTTATTGGTTCTTCATGTGACTTTTAGAAGTGCCTGTTCCAGTCTTTGCTCATCTTATTGGGTAGCTTGATTTCTTATTGTTTCTTATTATTTGTGTGTAAAATATATATTGGATGAAGACATACCATGCATAACTTCTATAAACACACACACACACCCTCTAGATATGGAGCCTTTGTCAGGTGTGTTCCCGTGGTTTGGAGTTGTCGTTTAAATGCTACAAGCTTAGTCATGAGGCAGCAGTGCTATTGGGACATTTAAGCAGTGGGGCCTGTTGAAGGCAATCAGGTCACCCTTGAAGAAAATTGGAATCTCAGGTCTTCCTCCTCCTTTCCTTCTTGTCCTTCTCCTCCTCGTCTTCCTCCTCCTCCGCCACCCTCTCTCTTTCTCTTTCTCTCCCCCCGCCCCACCATCTCTGCTCTGGATGCCATGAGACCATCAGCTTCAGCTTTGCTCTACAGTATAACTGTCACCATGGTGTTCTTCCCTGTTCCGTGCTATAAATCAGTGGTGCTAAGTAACCATGGGTTGAAATTTCTGAAACAATGAGCCAAAATAAACCTTTCTTACTTTTAAGTTGTTTATCCCAAGTATTTTGTCACAATGATGGAAAGATGAATAATTAATTGTGTATATTTTCTACCAATCTTTTCCTTCAAGATTCTTTTTTCTCTTAAAAAAAAAACAAGGTCAAAAGTCTCCTAATGAGCAGAAATTTAAAAATTCAATGAATTCACCTAATCAATAGGTCTTGTTGAGCATGCAAATCTATAAATATGTACACGGTATGCCTTTGATGGATGCTGTCCTGAGGATCATAAATAAATTTTCTGTTCCCATCCAATCCAGCTGTTTCAGCTGACAACTTGTCATTAGTCAAAAGACTGATATCAACCAAACCACAAACACACACGATACATGTTGGAATGAGGTAATCCGTCCTTAAGCTCATGGGGCTTCTCATTCTGAGCCCCCCACTGACCAGCAGGTATCTCCAAGTTTATTATGCATGTGTTTCCAAAGGAGAAGGTTTTTTCTTTTAGATTCTTGCCTTAAATGTCATTAATTTTCTTCCAAAGAAGCTGAGGACAGAGCAATTTTACACTAATCTATCACTACTATTGCCATCTGAAGAGCAACCAGGGCAAAGAATAAATCTCAAAAAATATGTCAATTAAACTATTAGTTTTAATTTATCAAATGTATATCCAACTGTTTACCAGAACGTATTTTTCGGAAAGACATACCATCCTTTACTATGATGCCTTTTATTTGGCGGCTTGGATAAAGTGGGTGCTAATGCATCCGTATGGCTTGTTCAGGTCCCATGGTGAAGCGGGGACACAAGCCAAGGACAGCTGCCAGCATTCGGGCCGACGGGGGCAGCCGTCTATCTTTGCTGCCACCAGGTCTCCAGAGCTTCTGCCTTTCCCCTTCCTTCCCTTGGGGAACTCTACCTTCTGGTACACCATTAAGAAACACAATCTTCTTGCTTCCCTCTGCCAGAAGGACTTGGCCCATCTCAGGCATATCGATTGCAACTCAGTGGAAACTTTTTGAGTCTTTTTTTTTTTTTTTTGAAGAAAGTAAAACAGGCACAAATGAAAGGGAAAAAAAGGAAATCCAAAAGCCTGAATTTCTGTTCAAAGATCTGGACTTGTGCCAGTTTAGAGAGAACAACTTGCAAATTCTTTTTTCAGAAACTGTCAGAATGCCTGCGTCAAGTTTACTGTGACTCAGCTCTCTGCAGGAGAGAGACATGTTGCTACAGCTGAATCATCAAAAACAAAACCCTACTCCTGTCCAAAGGAACTCATGGAGTCACCTTTGATTCCACTGACAGTTCGTAAAAGGATGCAGATGGTCAGAGTGGACCACTGCACAATCCTTAATCTGTCTTGAATTGATCTTGTCTTCCTCACTCCTGACGTCAGTTCACTCCACTGTCTTTTTAAAATAAAAACAGATGTTTAGAGGAAAAGACATAGTTAAAAAATGTTAAATTAGTAGATGATATTTCATGATGGATCAACATCATTTTTTCTTAAAAGATGGCACCTGTGTAAATTCAAAGCACATATTACAAAACGTGAAAATAAAGTCACCGCAGCTGGAGTACTAATCTAGACCGCTATAAATAAAAACTGAAAAATTCTTATTTTTTATTACCTTACATGTTTTGCGCTCTTTTCTGTGCTCAGAATTATAGTAGTGGTATTATTATTATTATTATTAATAACAATAAAGGTCCTACTTGCCACTGTGGGGGACTGGCTACAGCAAGAACATCCATGGGTACCAGTTCATGGCCTGGGAACGACAGGGTCACTGGGACAGAGGTGCCTAGAATGAAGCTCCGCCCCCTGTCCCCACACTCCTATTAGGTTCTAATGCTGCTGCTGACCAGACAGATGGCTAAGCTTCACTCCCAGCTACTCTACCAAAATTGCTGCCATTTCAAAGCTGTCCTCCAACAACCCACTGTGTAACAAGTAATCTACCCACCATGTCCTTGAGATAATGGTTTTCAACTAAACTGGTCCATGGTGTCAAAAAGATTGGGAATCACTGGGCAGCAACCTTCCCTTAGAAACCTAAAACTTGGATTCTCAGCTCTCTTACACAAAGCAGTGCAGTATTTGCATATAATTTAGGCACATCTTCATTTATACTTTATATTATATGGCAGATTAACTTGCTTAAAATGTCTAATACAATGTAAACGCTATTTACATAATTTTATACTGTATCATGTAGGTAACAATGATACAGAGAAATGATTACATATTTAGAGATACAGTATTTGGATATTTGAAGTTTATTATCGGCTGAGTCTTCAGCTGTGCAGCCTAAGGATACAGAAACCAACTGCATTCTCATTTTACGGGAAAACACAACAAAATTAAAAACGCTTGATAGTCAACTCTGATTCTTTTTGAGGCTTATTATATGTTTCCATGACTTACGATCAGTTTTAATTCTATCCAATACTGAAGCAAGTTTGTTTAGGTTTATAGGAAGCTTATTTATTTATTTTTATTTCTTATGGTGATGGACATCAAACCTAGTACCCTGTGCACACTAAGCATGCATTCTACCACAAAGGCACATCCTCAGTCCTATAATTTCTTTCTACTCAGTGAAGAGAAGCAAATATTTATAACCAGTGATATTTTTGGTAGTTCTGGAATAGCAAAGTAAGAACTAATATGAATCTGCTTTTCCATAAAACCAATAAAAAATCATGAAAGTCATCAAATCAAAAATATTAGAGCTTGGAAATTAAGAAAAGATATACAATGAATGATTGAAGTAGCTTTTAATTTATATTAAAAATGACAATACCACCACCATGAAAAAATCATTGAATGAGTCTTGGTGAGAACAGGGCCTTTGTGACTTCTGAGTTTGTCTATAGGAGCTTTGCAGTTACAGGACAACCTGACAACCATGAGCAGACACAAACTTGATTTGGAACTTCTCAGAAACTTCCATCTCTAGATCAGTGTTGCTATTTGACCTGACTTGGAGCATACTAAGACTGAAAAACTCTATCACCACAGCATTTCCTGTAGATAAACACTCAAAACTTATTTAACATCATGACTATCTGAAATTGATATCATTTAATCCAAATAAACACATGTCCCATAAATACAAAGTGTATGTGGGAATGAGATGTCTGTAGCAGGTTCTCAAGAGCTCTGACATATTCCTAGAGATATAAAAGGCCAACTTTAATATGCAGATAGGACTGAGTGTGTTTTTTTAAACACTGACACAAGACCCCAATCTCTCACCTCTGACTAATTGTATGTAAAAAAAAAATTAAGATTTGTTTAACACCTAAAAAATCAGTATAATAAACTCCACTAACAGATTATATAACAAAAAATGCAGATCACCTTAAAAGATGCAGAAAAGTTATATGAAAAAATTAAGCACCCCTTTATGATAGAAAAACTCAACAAAGCAGTAATAAAATAAAATTATCTTAACCTGATAAAGCACATCTATGACAAATTCATTGCTAACATCCTACTTAATGGTGAAGGGAGAGAAAATTTCCCTCCTAAGATGAGGAACAATTTCTATTTTTGCCAAATCTCTCCAGTATTGTATAGGAGGTCCTAACCAGAATAATGTGGCAAGAAAAAGGCATAAAGAGATCAAAGGCATCCAAATTGAAAAAAAGAAATAAAAATATCTACTTATAAATGATATAGGTAGAAAAATCTGGAGGAACTCATTCAAATTGTTAGTACTAATACATAAATTCAAAGATTATAAAGCCTACGATCAATGTGAATATCAGTGGAATCTCTATACTTTGCTATGAATGATCCTAAAATAAAATTAAGAAAATAAATTCATTTATAATAGCATCAAAAATATTTAAGAGTAAACTTAACAAAATAAATGTGAAGCTTGTCCACAATACTACAAAACATTGTTGAAGAAAATTAATGAAGACCGAAATAAATGGAAAGCCATTCCAGCTTCATGGGTCAGAGGACTAACTCTCATTAGAATATCAACATACTCTAAATCAATGTACAAATCCATCACAATCTCTACCAAAATCCTAGCTGACTTTTTGGCAGAAAGTGACAAACTGGTTCCTAAAATTTATGTAAGCATGAAGAATGCACAGTCGTCAAGATAATTTGAAAAGCTGGAAGACCTCTCAATTTTATAACTTATTACAGTGTTACAATAATCAAGACAGATGGAAGGAGCCTGAGGATACACATCTAAATAGATGGAATAGAATTGAGAGCACAAAAATGAACCTTTACTTCTACGGTCAATTGATTTTGTTCAAGAATGCCAAGACAATTTAATGGAGAGACAATAATCTTTTCAACAAATGCTCTGGCCAATTGAAACCATACTCCAAAGAATACAAATGCATGCATGCGCATGCGCGCGCACACACACACACACACACACACACACCCCTTAAAAAGGATCCAGAACTATAAAACTCTTAGAAGACAATGTAGGATTAAATCTTTGTGACTTTAGGGCTAAGTAAAAGTTTCTTAGATGTGACATCAAAAATAAAATCAACACCAAAAATAGATAATTCTGACTATCATAAAAGTAAAATCCTTTCACTGCAAATGATACAGCAAAAAAAGAATTGAAAAGTCTTCACACAAAATGGGAGGAAATGATTGCAAATCAGATCTCATGCATCTGATAAAGGACTTCATGCAGAATATGGAAAAGAGTCTTATGACTCAACAAAACAGATGCATAATCACATTAAAAATAGGCCAAGGATTAAACATGTTTAAAGATAAAATATAAATATGGCTGCTAAACACAGGAAGAGATATGCAACACAGCTAACCATAAAGAATTAAAACCACAAGTATTATCATTTCCCACCCCCTGGAATAACGATAGTCCGAAAGACAGACAATAATACAGTTGGCAAAGACATGGAGAACTTAGAACCTTTTGCATTCTGCTGGTGGGAATATTAAATGGTGCAGCCAATTTTGGAAACAGTTTGGTGTTTCCCCCAAATGTTAGATATCTAGTTACCATGTCAAACGACTCTATTCCTTGGTGCACGTAGAAAGCAGAATGATGGGTCCTCAAAGATGGCCACTTCTCAATCCCTGCAACTGGTAAGGATGTTAGCACAGCTCCCATGGACAAGGAACTTTGTACTTGTGATTGAGTTAAAACAGAAGAGCCCAGATTAGCTGCAGGAGCCCAGGTAATCACACGGGATCTTATCAGAGGAAAGCAAGAGGATCAGTTAGAGATGTTACATCAGAAGCAGGGATCAGAAATACACCACAAGATGAAGGAAACAAGTGGCTGCAAAGCCACTGCTGGCAGGACCAGGGCACAGGGTGTTTCTAAAGTAGGACAGCTCTACCCTAGAGACTCCAGGAAGATAGCAGCTCTGCCAGTGCCTTGATTTTTGCCCCACTACAGCCAACTGTACTTCAGAATTCCAAAGCTAACACAAGCTAATAGATTTACATAGTTTTAAGCCTCTTTGTTGTGATTTTTTTCCACCAATAACAGGAAATTGATATAACCAAAAGTTTAAACATTGATCCACACAAGAACCTGTATACAACCTGTTCTTTCAATGTTAGTCACAATAACCAAAAAGCGGAAACAAGCCAAATGTTCAACAAAATGTGGTAAGCCCAAATAAAGGAATGCTATTTGCAATAGAAAGAAATGAAGTACTGAAACAGGCTACAACAGGGGTAATCTTTGAAGCATTGTGCTAAGTGGAAAAGTTATTATCTAGATGAAATGTACACAATGAAAAAAAAAAGTATGGAAAAGTAAATTATTATGGGAACGGCCAGTGACTGCTAATGTATATGGGGCTTTTTTTGAAATAATTAAATTGTTTTAAATTAATCATGATGGTTGCACAACTCTATACATATGCTAACATCTACTGAACTAGTAATGAAATGACTGAATTTTGTTCTGTGATTTATATTATAATGAAGTGCTAATCTGAGAATACAAATACCTCATTCTACTTGATGATAAAGTAACTCAAACACACAGCAAAACATAAAGTATGGATTTTATCTCTCAGTCGGGTTTTTAGGTTTATACTAGGAATATGTAACCCCAGAGTGAAAGCCAAGCTAATTGATTTATTTATTCACTCAACAAATGAATGGCTACTTGCTGCCATAATTTGGCTTGGCCCTGAGCCATGAGTACCAATAGTATAGACCAATATAGCATATTAAATATGTTTATTATGTATATAGTACGTGGATGGGTCTGCTGTCTTCCAGCCAGACACATACATTAACTCTGCCAATTTCTGTCACACTAATCATTCTTTGCACAGGAAGAGAAGTACCCCTGTACTTTGTACATAGAGATTATATCTAATTTGTTCACTGCTCTTGCTCAGGTCTGGAACGTTGTCTTAGTTACTTTTTCATTGCTTTGACAAAATATTTAACAACTTAGAGAGGCAAAGTTTATTTTAGCTTACAGTTTCAGAAGGTGTCAGTCCGTTCATGGGTGGCCAGCGATGTTGGCAGAACGTGACAGGAGAAAGAGCAAGAAATGAGCTGCTCCCAGTATGGTGGACATGAAGCCAAGTCTTGGGGGAAGGACAGAGCCAGTGTATATCCTTCCCGGTAATGTCTCAGTGATCTGTCTGTTCCTGGTCAAGCTTCTAAATTGCTCCTTTTGGGCTAAGCCCCAAGAATCCACCCCTTCCAGGTAACATTCCTAGTTATCTGCCATACACATATAACACACCACACACTTATAATCTACCCCACACCTATAATCCATCACATACAAATAATCTATCACATGCCCATAATCCACAACACCCAAATACACGAGGCTTTTGAGGGACTTTCCAGATCCAGACCATAACTTATGTCCTCCAAGGCTCAAATTTGATAAAGGCTTCATCCCCAGCTTGATGTTTTGGGATGTGTTAAAACTCTAAGAACTGGAGGCCTAGTGAGAAGACTTTGGACACTGAGGATATGTCCTTGAAAAGCATTATAAGATCCCAGTATTTTCCCCTTCCTGTCTCTGTAGCCTGGCCATGAGGTAAGTGAGCAACTCTGTAGTCCATGATGTGATCTTTTTTTCCCCCATTTTATTGATATGTATACATGCAAAATTTAAGGTTTACAATGGAGTTGAGCATTTCGTGCACATATGTATCTTGTCAAGGTGTCAAGGGCTTTCCCACTCTCTTTCTGTCCCTGCCCTTACCGTACCCCCCCCCCCACTCTTCCCCCATCCTACCCCCCTGTTTCACTTTGTTTTTCGTTTTAAGTTCCATAAGAGTTGTGATCTGGGACTCTCCTATCAGAGAGACCATTCAATGTTTCACCTTCTGCTTCTGACTCACTTCACTAAGCATGATGTTCTCAAGTTTCTTCCATTTGCCTACAAAAGCCTCCACGCTGTTGGACTTTATAGATGCATAGTATTCCATTGTGTACAAATACCACAGTTTGTGTATCCACTGGTCTGTTGATGGGTATTTTGGTGACTTCCATATTTTAACTATTGTTAGTTGGTCAGCTATGAACATGGGTATACATATATCTCTGTTGTGTGCTGTTTTAACCTCTTTTGGATATATTCCCAAGAAGGGTGTCTCTGGATCGAAGGGGACATTTATTTATAGTCTTTTGAGAGATCTCCATACTGCTTTCCAGAGTGGTTGTACCAATTTAGATTCCCACCAGCAGTGCAGGAGATCTTTACCATAGGCCCAAAAACAATAAGGATGATACTGTTGGATTGAAACTTCTAAAACAGATGTGTCCAATCTGTGGCCTACTGGTTTTTTTTCTCCCCTTGACTTTTTATTAGATGTCATGTGGAGGTTTTATAAAGGAAGTTTTAGTACTTATACATGTACATTAACTGTGTTATGTTTTTATATATGGCCCATGACAATTTCTCTTCATTCAAAAATACAAGGACAAATAAATGGCAGGTTACAGGTTGAATATAACTGCTCTAAATCTTTCTCCTTTATTAGTTGATGGTCTCAGACATTTGTTTCAGTGATAGAAATCTGACTACCATGCTTACTTTATAGAATTATTGAGCAATTCTATTTGGTTGATGCATATTAGATTTAACCTATTTGCACACATGCCCCTCTACTGATGCAGTAGTATTTTAAAAGTAATATACCTATGTGAACAAATACTTATATAGTTATATCACTGAGAGACTGTATGAGTAAAATGTTTAAGGGGTTAAAAAAGCAAATATTACTTTTTCTTGTGGGTACAAGAAGTTTTCTTGGAATGCAAGTAACAGGCAAGAGAAGATGTCAGGCAGGCAGCAACATCACCACAAGCCAGAGATGGGAGAGGGTTTGTGATTTGAGGGTGAAAATCAGTGTGGCTGGAACTTATGAACAAGGCAGTAATGGCAGGTATAATACTTAATATGACCTTAAAGACCATCTGGCAGAAAATGGGAAAGGATCCCCAACACTCATTTCCCAAATCTTAACTATTAATATTCAATTTAATCCATTTTTATTAGGACAGAGTCCACCTGAGTAAAAATCTTCGTACCCCACTTCCTTTACAGGTTGATGTGATGGTGCATTAAGGTTATGGACAACTCAGGCTGACTATCCTCCTGGCTTACTCATTCATTGCTAGGACAAAATACCTGACATCCACAAATTAAGGGAGGAAAGATTTATTTCAGCTCACAATTAACAGAAGGTCTCACACAGTCCGTTCACAAATGGCCAGCAACTGTGAAAACACATGGCAGAGGCCTTGCTTGACAAAACTCTTCACAACATGGCAGACAGAAAGTCAAGTGAGTGAGGAAATACGGAGCCTCCCTTCCAAATTCTGTCCCAGTGATCCTCCCCTTCTGAGTCAATCCCCTTCAACCAGTCTCCACCACTTAAAAGCTCACGGTTTCATAGGTATCCCACGACATCCAAATACCCGAGACTTCAGATCCAAATCATCACTCATCCTAAAAGAAAAAATGTTCCTCCCCATTCATTTCCCCCTTCCATATAGCTGGAAGGTACATACATGGCCAAAGATCAAGACGTAAAGGTACTTGCTACAAATGCCAGAAGAAGACGGCAGAAGTCCAGGTCTCAAATTCCATGTCATCCCAAATTATCCCTAGTCTGCCTGCCTCTTATTTTCTCTGTATAATAGAGATGTAACTTCTATCCTGTTAATCCACGGATATTTTTGGTTTTTCTTCACTGTGAAACGCAATCTTAATTAATACACTCTTAAGGATGTGGCAGTGTCTTCTACAATTACTAGGAAGATCATAACGTTTGTGATATAATTACTTTAGGCTTCAAAAATCTCTTTGGTTGTCACAGAAGTAATTGATTCAAGTGAGAAACATCATTGTCAGACCAAGTGGGAAGCAATAATAATCCACAGAAAAGATGCAGGTGAACTTCAGCTAACACAACATGAAGTAAAAACAAAAAGGGGGGCAATGACTTTGAGATATATTTGAGACGGAGAATGAACAGGACTTGGACACTGATTGTTGTGAGGAATGAAGCAAAGGGAGGTGTAAGAAGGACTCCAGTCATTGTTGGATGGACAGCTGTGAGGCTGAGGTACTTTATCCTGAAGTGGGAAGCAGTCTACACAGATATTTAGACTATAGTTTTGGACTCAGTGGGTCTGAAGTGACTCTAGCCGTGGTAGTTTTGTAACTGAATATGAGAAAATGGTGACTGGAAAGTGGACTTCCAATGGAGTCAGAAACTTATGCTATGTGATGTATTCAGAGAAGCTTAAATTTAGGGAAGATTGTGGCTATTGCTTTTCTTTTTCTGCTCTCCAGCTGTATTTGTAAATTGCAACTCATGATACCTTAATGTTCATAAAACTAGTGTTCTTTTTTTCCTGAAGCTAATTTTAAAGTGTGGTAAAATTTAAAAACCATGCCATGTCACTAAAAACAAAAGCACAATTTGAATAAAACTTTGTTTTGATATCTTTATATGTAAAACACTTTAGCATGGTGCATAGATAGATATGCAAGCTTCTTTAGGAGAAGTACTCGTCTATTTTGGTAATTGAAGACCAACTACTGCCTAGAAGGGTATACGGCAGAATCCACTAAACTTAGCAGGTCAACAGTCATCTGATGCACACTTGTGTGTGTACATGGACATTCACTGGGTTGTGACAGAAAAGGTATTTTTACTTTGTTAATTTTGATATAATATCAGACAAAGAAAATTTGTCAAAATGTCAAAGAATTCTCAGATATCCTCTATTCTTAAGCTATACTTGCTGACAGTTAACTGCATTCTCTCTACCTCTCTCTCCCTTTACGTGTCTTTCTCTCTCTCACACACACACCAATACACTGTGCACACACACACACTTTTTACTGAACCACTCAAATTGCAGATAGAATGTCCATTTACCCCACCAGTATATATGTTGCAAAAATGAGGATTCTATAATCACAATGTAGCTATGAAAATTTAAAAAGTTATATTCAGAAGATATTATTATGTAATTTATTTTATTGGGATTTTTGACAATTGCCTCAATAATGTCCTTTATAGCTAAAGATCATGTGTTGCATTCATCATATCTTTTCAGTCTCTTTTAATCTGGAGCAGTTCCTGCATCTTTCTTTTTGATGTAAGATACCTGGTCTTACCGTAGGTCAGAGTGAAATCTAGTTTTCCGATAGTTACTCTTCTGGTCTACATCAGTACCTTCGCCTGCCTTCAGAGTGCAAGCAGCCACTGGAACGAAAGAAGAGGGCTTCTGCATGGGATCAGGAGGTAGTGCTGGGAACAGGGAGCAAGGATGCTATGATTTGAATGTGTTCTCCAAAGCTCAGGAATTGGAGACGTAATCCCCAGCAAAACAGTGTCGAGAACAGGAGGTCATTGGGCCATGTGACTGCTGCTTCATGGGTGAACTGATGTCACTATTGTGGAGGTGTCAGTCACCTTGAGAATGGATTTCAGCCCTCCCTGACCGTTCCACCATGGATGAGGCAGGACAATGGCTCCTGTCAAGTGCCAGTACCATGCCTTTGGATCTCTCAGTCTTTGAAAGTACTTCTATTATTTATAAATCCCACACTCTCAGGTATTCTCTTATAGCGACATAAAACAGACTAAAACTAATGAGACTTCTTTGTAACTACATTTGAATTCTGAGAGGCTATTGTAGGAGTTGGAAATAAGGCTAATAACCCCTTTGTGTTGAGAATCTGGAAGAAGGTGCCAACTGTTTTGAGCAGGTGAGTTCCAAGGGGAAAAAAAAGAGAGAGAACAGCTAGTCCATTTTTTTTCAGGGTGACTTTGAATATCTTGGCACAACCCTAGGACCTGATACAAGCAAGTAAACGAACAAACTAACTAAATTCTTGGCCACATCTAGCACGGAGAAAGGAAATTTCCCCTAGGAATCAACCCAGGGCTCTGGAGTAACAGCGACATTTGCCCATCTGCATGTTGCATATGATCAGCAGCTGTTGGGTGGCTAGAAGCAAAAGCATTAGTGAAGACAACAAAATTCCAGATTTTTCCAATAAGAAACTCATTTTCCATTTTGAATTGCCTATATGGTCCTTGGGATTCTTGAGTTATCAGGAAAAAGGTGGATCGTTGAAGAGAAAAACACTTAATGTGGAAGGCAGGTATCTCACGTCACCAGCAGCTCTACCTCCAATTGGAAAATACAAATATAAGTCTGGTTTTTTTTTATAGCGAGATGTTGGAACCAATCCTTCCAGTCCCAATCATTTTAGAAGTTGGAAATAGAGAAAAAGTCTTTGGGAGAGAGAAGAAACTGAAAATGGAGCTCAGGGTTGAGGCTGAAGAATGCCATCATTTTAAAATTAAGCAAAAATGTCTCAACAGAGACCAAAAACTCTGCTACAGAGCAAAAGACAAGAGGGAAAAATGTGTGAGCACAGCTCACATGCTCAGGATTCAGATGGGGCAAATACCTGGGAGTGTTTGCATTCTAAACAGATGAAATAATTACCAAACGGTTACTATTATATAATATTGTACTATTACATACTTACTACATTCTTAGTATTGTGTCCAGAATTTTCTGGGTCTAGGACTATTGTAGAGCTATTGTAGAGCTGTGGGCATGTATGGAGAGATTCATCCATTAAAGAGACGTGGAATTCATGGTCATGAGCTATGAAAATCTATTTCTGCTACATCAGCACTCCCCCAGAGTGGAGAACAGGCTGGGAAAATGGAAGAAAGACAAGGGGGCCCTCCCAGGCAGCCGCAGCCGCCACAGCCTCAGCAGGGACCCCACAGCTTTCCTTTACTGGAAGTTCCCCCAAAAGCCCATGTGATCTGTTTGCTCCTTGAAATTCTAAATGCCAAGCAGGAATATCTGCCTGGTCAAGCTTAAATTACAAGCCTTCCCTGGGATGCCGCCATAGTTTGGATCTTAAATGCAGGCAAACGGCCCAGGAAGAAAGGCTGTTCCCTACGGTGATGTTATTGGAAAATGATGGAACTGCAAGTGGCTGGGCCTAGCAGGTGTTCAGGTCTTTGGGGCATGCCGTGTAAAAGGAAAGTGAAACCTCAACCTCTTGTCCTCCTCTCTCTTTTGCGTCCCAACGAGGAGTTGAATGGTTGTGACTCCCCGTGTACTCCCTGCCACACTGTGCTGTCTCAGCACAGACTCAAAGCAATAAGGTCAATTGCCCATGGACTGAAACCTCTACAACTGTGTGTCAAAATACAGCTTTTCTCTTTATTTTTTAACTTTTCTTTTCTTTTCTTTTTTTTTTTTTTTTTTTTTTTTTTTTTTTTTTTTTTTTTTTTTTTTTTTTTTTTTTTTTTTTGAGACAAGGTATTGGTCTGTAGCCCGGGCTGCTCCTGAACTCACAATGTGACCTAGGCAATCCTCTTGCCTCAACCTGCCTAATGCTGGGATTACAGTTTTGCGCTACCGGACCCAGCTTATCTGGTGCTAGGGAGGCAAACTCAGAGCCTTGCATTCACTAGGCAAGCACTTTAACCGCTGAGCTATTCCTCCAGCCCCAGTTTTTATCTTTGCAAGTTTGCTATTTCATATATTCATTACACCCAGGAAGAGCTGTTACCAATGCACTTAGCAGGGCAGAAGAAGGCTCTGGGCTTCTTGATCTCCATTTTTCCATTTAAAACTTAAAACTCTTATGTTATTTAAGCCCCTAACACCTCAGTAAAGGCAAAGTAGAGAAGGGTGTGCTGGACCCGTCAGGCTGTCATGCGTTTGTGTAGCAAAAGGGTAGGCTCCAGCGTGGTGCACAGGTAGGCAACTCCACCGCCAGCTCTAGGCTGTCTTCCCACTCACCCCGAAGCTGGCAGGAACAAGCAACTTTACCTTGTCTCTCCTCCCAGCTGTTCCGCCTTTCCTCCTCTTCTACTGCACAACGATGGTCCTGCAAGTTGCAACCTCTGTCGGGTCTTTCTGCAGATACCTCAGGAGCTTTAGGCATCATGCCCCTTGGCAACCGAGAAGTTTGCAGACAAAGGGATGATTCTAACTCTGCTTTGCCTAGCAAGGTAATGCCCTGCTGTCTCTCCCCCAGTACTTTATTTTCTTTTTTGTTATACTAAGGAAGAGATTAGGAACTCAGTCAGCTACATAGAGAGACTTGGAGGGAGGCTGGTGGAAGGGAGAGTCTCCAGGGGCACCCTTGGCTTTGGGAAGCCTTTTTCTCTCTTCCAAATAGATGACATTTGAAATCGATGACATGACTTCCCAGAGGTGCTTCCTCAAGGGAGGTCTTGCTCTTTATTTTCCTCACTTTCCAGCAAGCAGGAGAAAATGGGGCTGGAAGAAGGAACGGTGGAAGTTCTCTAATCTGTTGCCTCTCAAAGGGATCTGGAAGGTGACAGCTGGCTCAGCTACCAAGGGCCCAGGAAGAACAATTTCTCCTGGATCAGGAAATTGTTAGAACTGAGATTTTGAGGAGAGGGTCACATGGAGGTGATAAGAAGGGAAGAATCTTTTAGTGGGTTTTCATTATTGTTTTTAAACTCTTTACAGGCAGTGCAATTCCTTGTTGCCTGAGGCTAGAGTGGACTGCTCCCTCTTCCCCACCTTTGGGACACTTCCTGGATAATACCCTGACCCAAGAATAAGGACAATCAATGTGGTCTCTGGTAAATTCCCAGGGTTATCAGAGAAAATCCATTCTGAAATTCTGTATTAAATGTATCCTGAGTGGAAGGTCAAGAGGAGAGGAAACCGACTGACTAGGAAAATAAATAAATGTCTACAATGATTTTCTGAATAGACAGCCAGGCTAGGAAAAAAAGCAATAGACATTCTTTCAAAAGCCCTCTTGTAATTTTTTCCCCATTTTATTGATATGTATAAGTGCAAACTTTAAGGTTTACAATGAAGTTGAGCATTTTGTGCACATATGTATCTTGTCAGGGTGACAAGGACTTTCCCACTTTCCTTTTGTCCTGCACCCTACCCTACCCACCCAACCCTCCCTCCCCACCCTACCCCCTTGATCCACTCTTATCATTTTGAGTTTAGGTCTTAGGCTAGTGACATGGAATTCAGTCCTCGCTAGCAAAAAAATACTGGACAGTGGCAGTGAGCCACAGCTCTCAGTCTGTCACACATTCAGAAAAAGAAATGACAATCTTCTGTGGGGCATGCTGGTACCAACACTTTTTGGATATTATGCTGGGTATTTTCATACCCTGTTAAGTCTACAAAATACTCACCTCTGTGTACCTGAGATGTTCAGCATTTTATTAAAATAGGCTTTGTGAGCATGTTTAAGATGGGCTAGGCTAAGCTATGACAGGTGATAGTTCTAGCTTATTGAGTGCATTGCCACTTATCAGGATGTAGCTTCATCATAAGTCCATGAGCACCGTGGACATTTCGGTCTCTCACACATACTTAAGAGCCAAGTGCTCCTATGCATGTGGACAGGTGAAGACAAGTTGCTACTGAAGCCATTTGGAGGGAGTGTCAGGTATCTCCCCAGGACCAGTTTTCTCGGTGTATAAATATTTACCTTTGGAGATTCATTGCATTTTGAACTTGATTTCTGGAATGTTTTCTTCCTTACACCTACTTTTCAAAAAACTCAGCTAAAATAGTCTCTTCTTTCCCTGAAATTCTAAATGCTTTGTCTAAAGGCAGAAATCTCCCTCAAAGTGATCTTGTTAGTATCCATAGCATTAACTGCTGCATCTTGGAATATTCTGGGTGGCTAGTAAATAAATACTGAGTGAAGAAAAGAATAACCGCAATGTAGAATTCTAAAAATTGAAGTCACTGGCATATCAAGGGCACTCCAAGGAAAGGCAGAGAGGGGAGCCTGAGCTCACAGGCTGCTCTGGGCTCTCAGGATGTTAACAAGGCATTTAAAAGAATGCACTACAGTGAAAGCATCAAATGGCGGCATCAGAATGTCTTGTATCCATCCTACCTCATTAAGTAACCTCAGGCTACCCATTTAATTTCTCTGGTCTCAATTCTCAAATGTATGAGTTATCAAGATTTTTAGGAAACATTCTCTAACATCCCATTTCCCCCTCTGATTCTCTCCCATGTTATAGAGTGGGTAGAATCATTGCTGTTTTTGTTTACTTACCGTCGAGTCATGTCTTTTACTATAGGTACTATTTTGATGCTATCATCACTGTATTTCTTAAAATGTCTATAGTGATCCTGATATGTACAAGACCAAATTCAACCTCCTTCACTTAACACCCAAGCCCCTTCCTAACTTACATTTTGTCTGTTTTTTCAGCCTTATGTCTCACCAGTTCCCTCATTTAAGTATCCCTCCTAGTTAAAATTACTCTTCTTTGGTCCTCAAAGGAGCAACTTTTTTATAACTGCCACCACTGAAGTAATTTTTACAGAAGATAATGTCAGGTGTCTACTTGGCTGAGCCACAAGTTGCCTGAATCACTGATAAAACGTCGATTCTGGGTGTATCTATAGAAACTTAGGGAAGAGAGTGGCATCTGTGCCATAGAATGAGTGGAAAATATCCACCCTTACCAATGTGGATGAGCATCACACAATTTACAGAGCACTCAACCGTGATGAAAAGTAAAGGAAAAGCAAATCTCTCTTTCTTCCTGTCTCTGCCTTCCCAGAAGCTGGAACACTCAACTTTTTCTGAATTCAGACATCAGAGTAAGAACTTCCAGTCCATTGGCCTTTGGATTCCAGGACTTACAGCTGCCATCCACTTGGGTCCCCTGATTCTGAAGCTGAGTTCTTATGACTGTACTGATTTACCAATTTTCCTGGGCTTCCGCCTTGCAAATGGCCTATAATGGGACTCCATAATGACAAGTGCTAATTCTCTTAATAAATCCCTCTTACGTATCTCTATGTCTATGAATTGATCAACCAATCACTTGACCCATCTCTATGTCTATCTGTTCATCTGGCCATATTCCATGTTGTGTTTCTCTGGAGAATCCTGACTTACACAATATCAAATTTTCAAGTCCTCCTGCCTCACTTTGAAATACTTTCCCTTATTTAAAACCAAGAGTAAATGTGCCTTCTCCCAGAAAGTCTTTCGTAGTAAAAAACGACAATTCTTTCTTTAAATTTTTACAGAAAGTATCATATAAATTAATCCTGTGGCTATTTCATAATGCCTTTTAAATTAAACATTTGTGTACTGACTTTATTGATATCTATAAAACTACATGCTCTTTGGTAACGGGTACTAATAGTTATAAGAGTTACCTTTATAGCCTATATTATTGTGTTAATAAAAATATTGAAAGAGAACTGACTTTGCTTGTGTCATATTGTCCAAAACCTTTATGTAATTATCCAAGTTGGTAGTTATAACAGTCCTAGAGAGGCTGGGAGCATAAATTAGATATTAGGGCCTTTGCCTAGCAAGCACGAGACCCTGGCTTCAACTCTTCAGCACCAAATAAACCAGGTCTGGTGGTGCACACCTATAATTCCAGCATCCAGAGACAGAGGCAGGAGGATTACTGTGAGTTTGAGGCCAGCCTGGGCTACATCGTGAAATCAGGAGCAGCCTGGATTTCAGAGTGACTCTGATTCAATAATAATAATAATAATAATAATAACCATAAGAGGTATATATAATTGTGCTCATTTACAAGTATAAAAAACTCAAAAAGTAAGGGGTTTTATTGATATGTATATATGTGTTTACATAGATATAACAGAGTGTTTACATGGAATTAGAGCATTTTGTGCACAGCTATATCGCGTCCAATTTACAAAGCCTTCCGCTCTCACTTTTGAGCCTCCCATGCCCTCCCCACTAGTTCCCACTATCCCCCCATTTAGTCCTACTAAATGACTGTATTCTAGATTTCTCATATTAGAGAAACCACGCAAATAGGTCTGATTTTAACGTTTATAATTTTCCCTACTGAAAGTGTGCAACTTATGCAGTAATTAATATACATCGATGAACACATGATAAGTCACTGTGGCAGAGATAGTAAGTAACCGTCAAATATCCATGCACTCCTCTGAGTTAGATTAGGCCCTAATTCAGTTAGATTAGGACCATGTGACTGAATTCTGGGTGAGGGATCCCTGCCTCACTCTGACTGAGGCCACATATTTCAGATGGCCTCAGGATAAAGGAAGATTCCCTGTCAAAATCAAATAACAATGTGATAAGAGATAACCTTTCTTTAGTGATATTGAAACCTTAGGATTTTTCTATTAATCCATATCTGTTTCATATAAGCAACGGAGCAAATGACTATACAAAATATGGCAATTTGACTTTATTAAGTATAATTTATGTGCTTGGGTTTTTTGGTTGTGGTGACTTCACTGCTGAGCTTAGAAGGTTACGTGAAGATCATTACTCTTAGCATAGGTGTCAGTGTGTCAGTGAGTCTTTAGTCCTTGAGCAACTATTTTGAGATCTATGATTTCAAGAGAAGATGAATATGGATTTATGTTTTCATATATGCCTTTCTAGAACTCTTGTGTGAAACAAGCATGATATCCAAACTGTTCTCTATGCCTTTGTGTTTATTTAATGGGGTTAGTTGACCCTACTTTGAACTTGGATACAAATTTAGTCAAGGTTCGTGTGCTTTCTATTTACTTTCACTTAATAAAAATGCCTCCAGTCATTTTAAGATGTAGAAAAGAATGTCAATTTCATAATATTATACAATATTATTTTGTGAACTCTAAATGATGTAAGTTTAAGATTTCTTCCCTTTTCCCCACTTAGTTCTGCTGCAGGTGGGGAGAAAGGGCTGCTCTGCTCCTTATCTGTTGCTTAGCTCTTGACCCTCAAAGGTAAGAGCTGAGCAAAAGACCACAGAAAATGAAAATAAGAAAGGCTCTCACTTTATTGAGACCAAAGTGAGTTACTGCCCATGTTCATCGGTGGTGGTAGAAAATTAAGTTGAATTTTTTCTCTCTGGAACACTTCTGTTGGTTCTTTAGACACTGCTTATGTTAGGTTTTAGATTTAGACTGACCCCTAAAACCTTTTGTGTTCAGAGATGGGGTTTTGCGAGGTAATTGGATCACAGGGGTTCTATACTCATCAGTGGACTGAATCATTGATGGATTTATCGTTAAATATGCTATGAGGAGCTAGGGCCTGATTGGAAGAGGTCTATCAAAGATGACCTGTCTTTGGAGAGCACACCTCCCTCCAAGGTCTCCTGGCTGCCATGAAGGGAGAAGCTATTCTCTGCCACACACACCTCCTCCCCCACCATGATGTTGCTGCCTGGGAACCAGCTGATCATGGATTGAATCCATCAAACTCAGAACCAAGTTATACCTGTTGCCTTTTGAGTTTTGGGTGTTGAGTATCGGGTCTCAAAAATGGGAAAATTGACTATTATGCCTACATATCTGTTCCTGCTTATCATTTAAGGCTGCTTCCTAAATCTCTGGTATCTAGCCATTCACCTCCCTGCATTCTCTGCTGACCTGATCCCTGAAATGATGGGAGTTGACCTGACCAACACATTTCCACCACATGGAATATGTCCATCCTTACCCCCTACACTCTCTAGGAGGATGTAGACTATCACCAACCAAGCACAGTCTTTCCACTATGCAGAGCTGCTAGCAGATTTTTTTGGTTGAACTCAGATATTGGCCAACAAATCCCCAAAATTCCAGAAGTACCTCAAAACTCTAAAGGTAGTTTCCTTAAAACACCTTATATAAGATAAAAAGAAAAGCATCCCTTCTCTGGAGGAAGAACTTATACTCTCCAGCAGTACCTTCTAAAATCTTCTCCCTAAGGCTGGGAGAATAGCATACATCGTAAAGCATAAGGCCCTGAGTTCTATTCCCCAGCAGTACATAAAGTTGGGAGTGGTACCACGTGCTTGTAATCCCAGCACTTGGAAGGCTGAAGCAGGAGGATTGCCTTGAGTTCAAGGCCAGCCTGGGCTACATAATGAGTTCAGGATCAGACTGGGTTATAGAGTGAGACCCTGTTTGAAAAAATAGAAACAAAAAAATAGTCTTTTCCCTAAGCCTGTTTATTTCTAACTCCAAAAATCTAATACTTTGTACAAAATAAAAGGTAGACGTAGATGAGACCCATAATTTTTATTCTTTGGACACATTCTCGCCTTCCTTGGAAATTCCTGAACTCAATGCTGCACATGACTGCTGAGGATTCAGCTAAGAACGCAGACTGTTGCTGAGTCAAACTTGGAAGAGGAGGGCAGACGAATACTTTTCATAGTCATATTGTTTGGTTTTTAAGCAAATTGAACAGTTTTTGCAACAGTAATTGTTTAATAAAAATTACCCTTAGGGATAGCAAACATTCATTGTTACGTGTTTCTGTCTGTATTCCTCTCTGGAGCATTTACTTTTATTAACTTATTGCCCAGATAATTAAGCATTTCAAGGCCGATTTTTCTAGCAGAGCTTTTCAGGAAATCATAGGTATAAAAGTCACGATGATCAACAGCTCACATAAAATCATGACTCATTGCATTTATTTATTTATTTATTTATTTATTTATTTATTTATTTATTTATTGCATCTAGAATGAGAAAGAAGTGGTTGGCCACTGATGCGGAATCAACAACATCAGCAGACAGCTTACTTCTATTATGCTACAATTTACATAAAAATTCTCAGGTTTTTCATCTGGGGGAGATTTCTCATATTACTGCTTGGCAAAATGTCAAAATTACCATATTCTTACAAGCAGCATAATTCCTGAAGAGCAAAACGTCATTGTAACGTATTTTCACAACCACTTGGGACTTTCTTTACTGAGCTTATGAGGTATGCTCAAGAAACATGGTAAGGGCTAGAGGAATAGTAGAGTGGATCTAGCGCTTGCCCAGTGAGCACAAGGCTCTGGGTTCAATTCCCCAGCGCCACATAAGCCAGGCATGGTGGCACATGGCTGTCTTAGCAGTGGGGAAGCTGAGGTAGGAAGATTGGTATGAGTTTGAGGCCAGCCTGGGCTATGTAGTGAATTCAGTCAGGACTAGCCTGTACTACAGAGTGAGTCTTTATCTAAATATATATATATATATAATTATAATTATATATATATATATATATATATATATATATAATTTGAAAAAATATTACACTAAAAAACATTGTCACCGATTCCCCTCTAAATTCCCTCTCCCCACCTTGAACACGCAATCCTATGTTCTTGCCACAGCTGATTCACCAAGTACAGCAAGCCACAGTGACTTCAAAGGGCAATTATGGAATTACAGCTTCTGAAGCAGTTCTGGAAGTCGTCTTTCATGAAGGCCTTTATAAATACTATCAAAATATGGTGAATACTGCCACCACATGCCATCCCCCTCCCCCCAAAAAAGACAAGATAGTAATAATATTACAGTCTGTCCTTATCCACCTCATTCACCACATCTGGCACCACGTGACTTTTGGCTCTTCCCCAAGTCAAAATAACCATTAAAAGCAAACATTATGAATTCACTAAGGACACTGAGGCTGTCATAGCAGTGCAGCTGAAGACACGCGTGCAAAGGGACTTCCAGAACTGCTTCAGAGGCTGCCAGGAATGATGAGATTAAGTGTGCTTGAAGTATGGGGAAGTATTTTGAGGAGACTTAATGGCACTATGTCTTTTACTGTACAAATTTTTAAAATTTAAACAACTGTCTTTTCAATCACAACCCATACAGTAAGTGCTCAGCAAATGGTCACTGCTGGAGAGTCTGCTGCCACCTTTGCCTCCTGTATAGGATCTATCAGAAAAAACCCAGATTTCTGCATGTTTACTCCATGGCCTCTCAGCCAAGGGCTTTCTCAGCCTGGATTCATGTGTAGTTTTACTAAAGCACAGAGTGATTACCATTTCTAATCTTGTAACTATAAAGTGGAATGATTGCCTTGTCTCTTTTTTACATAAAGTAGAAGAAAAAATAGGCAAATCCATTTTTACAGTGCTTCAAAACAAGGGAAAAAGTGGTGTCTTTTAAACTAGAATCTCAATAACTGATTCACGAAGGACAGCAAGCCACACTAACTTCAGAGGGCAATTATGGAATCACAGGAACCAGGAAACACCACCCCAGCTTCTTGCCTCACAATTATAAAACCCCAGGAGCTATTTTGGTATACATCCCCCCACTCCAGTTCTGACACCATTACGGTTTAGGTGATAAATGTCTATTCCAGCCACAGGATGTGGGTGAAGATGTCTGCTTCCTGCTCCTTTTGGCACCCAACCCACTCCTGGGGATGGGAGATTGATACCAGCTGTTGTGGTTAGGATCTGGAGTGTCCCCCAAAAGTCTCATGTATTTTAATGTTATGGATTTTCTATGGAGCCATGTAATGTTGGTGGATTGGAGTCTGGCCTGGAGGGGTGGATTACAGTTGTTGGGATTAGGGGCGTGTGAGTTAAGACTAAAGGTGTGTGAGTTAAGACTAAAGGCATGTGACTTGAGACTGAAGGCTTGTGAGTTCAGACTAAGGGTGTGTAGTGGCCACACCTTCGATACCCAGATGCAGGAGAGACTAAGACTGGGACTTGGACTAGTCCCGATGAGTCTCACTTGCCTGCCTGTTGGTGATGTCCTGAGAAGCTGCCTCCACCTTTCTGCCTCTGCCATTTACTTCAATTGCCACCGGCTGCCCCTGAATGGACTGTGACCATCTGAAACTGTAAGCTAAAATAAACCTTTCCTTTCCTAAATTTGTGCGTGTCAGGTATTGAGTCACAGCAACGAGAAAGTAACTAAGACACCAGTCAACAATGGCTGAAGGGATGGTGCTAAAGCTGCACCAAGTGCCAGGCACACCCAGCTCTGTAGAAAAATGTACCTCGGGCTTCCAGAAGGAGCCCAAGCTTCAGCAACTACGACAGAATCCGGGGGGAGGGGGGGGGGGGGGGGGGGGGGGGGGGGGGGGGGGGGGGGGGGGGGGTGTAGGAGTCTCTGAGAACCAAGTCTCTAAGAATGTGATGGTTCATTTAGGCCTGGACAGATCTCAGCCATTCCAGGGTCCATGAAGTGGGACAGCCAAGTACCTAAAGAGAAATTTGCGGCAGAGGAACTCTGTGTATTAAGGGAAAGTCCTCTGTCATTTTACCTGTAGTTTGGTGGACAGAGTAGGTCTCCTACCTGCGGGGTTACCAGGAGGCCAATCAATGAGCCACCTCCCTAGCGATCACAAGACGATCTACGTTATCTTAGGTTATTTTGTCGCAGGAGATGAGGAGTCTGGAGCCCCCATTTCCAGGTTCTCTGTGCCATTCCCAAAGAACTGGGGAAGCCACGTGGGACAAGTTACTGTTTCTCCTGGTCTTTGCAGCCCCAGTTAAAAATGTCTCAGGCCCATGGGCAGGACACTGCCCTTTCCAGGCCTCTAGGAACGCAAGCAGTAGCAGGATGCTGGCAAAAAGATTAAACAATGTTCACTGCTATTAGGTGCCACAGTACATGATTTTATTAAAAGAAACAAAAGACATTTTCCCTTGGCTACGGGGTTCCAAGAAAGAAGGTGAGTTCCTGCTGCTGCACACATGTCCAGAAATGGAGAAGTGTCTCGGAGTCGCCAGCGTCTTCTGGTACTAGGATAGACGCAGATTGACTGTGCCCCCAAGTGAGTGGGACGGGACGTGGGCGCAGTGTGTCTAGACTCAGGATTCAGGGGGCTGGTAGAGATGCCTTCATCTGATCCCCCTCATGCTGTTTTCAGTAGCACAGACTCCCATGTCAACCTGAGAGATGTCTTATGTCAAGATCCCAGGGGAGAATACTGAGAGGGGGGTTCATATATCTATTAGGAAATGGGCTCCGGGCAGCCAGTTTAGGCAGGGGAGGGGAAGAAAGGAAGAGAAGGAAGATGTCTCACAGGGGGCAGACTGACTCATCCGGCGAGGAGAAATACAGGGACGCTGTGACATAGCTCAGAGACCAGGGGAAAGGAGCAGGGCAGCATCCAGCCGCTGCTGGCCAAAGGCGGCCGTGGGGGAAGGAATGGTGCGCCTGTGTCCCAGCTACTCCCTCCTTTCACAGTGTGCAGGGAGAGAGAAGTCGAAGCTTAGGCCTAACAACGGAAGTGCTTACATAAAAAGACGTGCAGGCCTGGTGGCTCAGCCCTGCAATCCCAGCACTCAAGGAAGCTGAGGCAGGAGGATCACAAGGTTGAGCCCGGCTTGGGCGTCTTAGTGACTTAGTGAGACCCTGTTACTAAATCAAAAATCAAAAATGGGCTGAGAGGTAGCTCAGTGTGAAAGCTGAGGGCTCACTACCCACGACGACTTAAAAAAAAATTGAAATACTTACCAATGCTGACAATAAGGAGTTGACTATGTATAAAAAAGCCAAAGAAATAGAAGAGTTACTGATGGGACAAGCTCAGCACCTGCTGCTACACAAGGGTCATTCTCTACAAGATCTGCCCAGGAACCGCTTGAGAAGAGATTGCAAATTTTGTTCACACACACACACACACACACACACACACACACACACACGCACGCACAAAGAAATCTGTGCTTATCTTTAGGACAAAAGTTGGTTCCTAGTCTACTAATACGAACAATCTTTTGATGTAGTTGCTCAGTTCCTAAAAAGTGGGAGAAAATTTCCCAGGCTGGCTTTCTCCTGGGTCCTTCTTCTGCACTCTTTTGTTTCCGCCCTCAGCCCTCCCCTCTCATTCAAACACCTGTCCTGCATTGGCCTCCTTCCTCCCTCCTTCCTTTGCCATCTTTGTCCTCCATTTCTTCCTTTCTTGTCGTCCCAAGAGTTCAATACGATCTTCTTGCCTTGAGCTACCCACATTTCCACAGAAGAGCAAATGGTTCAGGTACGGAAAGCTAGTTGATGCAGAAAGTGATCAAAACAAATTTGGACATTTTTTCAATTAAATGAAATCAATTCAAGGAGGAAAACAATCCCTATTTGAGTCATGCTTAATTTTAAAATTTGATTTGTACTCCTTAAGTTTTAACAACTTGATTATTTTACTGAAGCTATAGCATTGACTTAAAAAAAATCCTGCTGCTTAAGTGCTTCGTGATACAGTTCTGTTTCAGGATCTGTTTATTCATTGATGGCTTCTGTTTCATTTAGGCATATTGCCACATAGACATATGTGGTGAGTGTGTCTGCATAACCAAGGTAAAACCTAGAGTATATCAAACATATTTTGAAAGGCTAATGGACATTAGTCAGAAATCAGAGATGTTTCCTTTTACGTGCTCTCATTAAAAACTTAAGAAGAAATAGTCATAACTACTTCCAATTTCTCACTAATTCCTGTCTTTAAAATTATTTTAAATATTAAAAATACAGTAGGAGAGTGGGTACATTTGGAAGTTCTTATCATACTAATTATACAGGGGACATTAATAATCTCCAAATTAGAATCTGGAAAACTGGTTCATGCAAAATATTGAAGCCAAGAGAAAACAACTGAAAATTCAGACTTTGTGGTCTCTGCGAAGGTATTAAGGATCACTAAATAGCTAATGCTTGCATTTATACTTTTAACAAATTTGTTTTAGGAATCAGTGGACAAAAAGAAATGTAATTCATGTCTGATTTATTTTTTGCCATAAGCCGTTTTTACTTTAGGCATACCCAGAAAAGATATTTTTATTCCGAGCATAAAAAATACAGTTATAAAAGAAGTAATGAGTTATTAAATATCTACACAAGAGAGATACAAAATAACACAGACATGGATTCTGGCCTGGGGATGCTTTACATAAACATACATTTATGAAATAATTTGAGAAGACTGAAAACGTACAAGTGAAAAGTAATATTGGCCATAACCCAGTGGGAAGACTTAACAAGTCTCACAGAAGAAGTAAGTATGAAAAAAATCAGAAAATCATCCAGAGGTGGGTGGGAGACCACACCTCGAATCCCACCATTCTGGGAGGCTGAGACAGGAGAATTGCAAACTCAAGCCCAGCTTAGGTAATTTAGCATTTTGAGAGACCCTGTGTTAAAATAAAAAATAATAATGATCTGAGGACATAGCTTGCTATGAAAGCCCTGCGCTCAATCCCAGTACCAGGAAACCAACAACAACAACAAGAAACAGAAAACTTTGCCTGATACCAAGACCATGGTCTCAGACTAACACAGTATTTCCTAACCACCAAACCCTCTTTATTTAAGCAATAAAGCAGAACTAGAATACTTTCCAATTCTTCATCTGGGTTTGCTACTTTCTTATGAATATCTATCGTCCTATGTTACCAGAAATGCTGAACTTAGCATGTAGGGGAGTTAACCCTTTGGAGACTGCAACTGATTTGAGAGATATGAACAAATACTTCTTAGATATTGTTAAGGGCAACACCAGACCAAAAATCTTTGCAGGGTTAATTTAAATAGCATCTTATTCCAAATTTATGAAGGCACTTTTTAATATTCATGTTGATTTTTCTACCAGGGAGTTTTCTTTACTGTAACAAAACAACTGAGATAATGAATTTGTAAAAAGAGATTATTTTGGAGTATTCAGTCCATGATCATCTGTCCTATCACTTTGGGCCTGTAGAAATGCCAAAGGCAGTACCTCATGGCGGAAGCACACAGTGGCGCAAACTCACTCGCTCTTGGCCAGAAAGTAAAGGAGAATGATGAAGAGACAAGAGTACCTCGGCAACTTCAAGGACATGTCCCCAGTGAACTAAGACCTGCCACTTGGCCCCCTGTCTCAAAGATGCTATCACCTCCCAATAGTGCCACTCTTAGGAAACACAGCAACTTAAAAACAGGCTTTTGGGGGACTTTCAACATCCCATCTATAGCAACTTTCACATGGACCAAGTTTGATCTGATGAGAAATAATGAAGCATTGAATAAAGATAAATGCTGCCTGAATGTGTGATAAGAGTGGAAGGAACAAACTGAATTAGATGCTAACGTGAGCAAGAGGAAGCACGTAGTTCCTATGTTTTCATCGTCCCTGGAAGTGCCGAGCAGGGGGCACTTTCATCTGTACTGTGAGGAAGGGCCACTGCCCTCCTGCTCTCTTCCAGTGGAACAGCCTTCGGGTGAGGAATTGTCCGGGGCTTTGCCACCAGCGAGCTGCTTATAAGGCAACAATGAGCAAGAACTTGTGAGAACATCAGTATTTGCACTTGGAAAGCTTGTGAGATGATTGAATTCAGGCTGGGGGGGTTGGGGAGCACAGAACAGAAGAGGGGAGTAGCAGGGCATGGAACAGGGCATGGTCCTCTGGACAGTGAGCTTGAGCTTGAACACTGCTGCTGGAAAACCGAAATCCAGCTCAAGGCATTGGATCTTCTAGAACCCATGGGGCATTTCTTCTTGCTCCCCCACAGTAGAAAGTAGGACACTTTTGGAATTGGAGAGATTCTGGTCATAAAATATAAAATTTCCTTTATAGGAGGAATACATTCAAGAGATGTGCTGTACAATGTGGGGACCATAGCTAATAATAGAGTAGTGTACACTTAAAAAAAGAAAAGAAAACAGGACACATTAATTTCAAAAGAGAAATTAATATATACCTCACAGCCTCATAACTGAGGGCAGAAAGAACACTAATGATTCTTTAATCCCCAGGAATCAGCCTACTTTGCTGGATATGCCACACAAACTCTAACAAGAGCTCCTTAAATCTTAAATGGACTTGGCTCCAGATTTCTCTGGAACACTTTTGTCCGTCTACACTTCTGACAAGCACAGAGCTTCATCTGTCACTGACGCAGCCTGAAGTCACCCAACCCGTCAAGAGTGTTCTCTAGAATGGACAATTCAGCAATTTATCTCCACACATTTTTTATGACATCACTTTGCATTTTTCCTTGGGCAAGGGAATAGGATCTGCTGCTACTGATCTAAATCTGTCTATCAAGGTAATAATGATTGTGTATCCCACCAAGGCCTTAAAAAACAAAAATAGAATAAGAATTAAAGTAGTAATGATGACAGCAATAGTCACATTCTGAATATTCACTCTACGATCCTGATTCATAGTGCCCAATGCAGCACCTAAATCATCTTACCCAATTCTTCTAAGATACCAGTAAATTGATCATTATAAGTCACATTTTACTGTAAAAAAAAAGTAGTGAATAAGTGGAGATCCAAACTCATACTTGTAATGACTTGACTCAATTTGAAAAAGAAGGTGGTAATCGAAGTTAGTCCAATGGCAATTAGGTCATACGGCTTAGTGACTGGGATCTCCTTCACATCCTGTGAATCGGTGCTCTATGAAGGCAGGGCTTTAGTCTTCCTTGTCTCTCAATATGTCCTCAGTCATAGGGCCGGGGCCTGGCATGAGCTAGAAGCTCACCAAAATCAGGCAGTAAACGAGCCTTGTAGAAGCATCTTCCTTCAGGATCAGAGAGGCATGTACCCAGTCCTCTATGCAGCGCTTGGTATGTGGAAAAGATGGCTGATGAGACTAAGTCTGTTTATACATTCTCCCACTCTACTTCTCTTGACCTCTGTTCTCCAATATCTGCGGCTCAGCATTCTTACCTTGCTTCTTTCAAATTATTTCCTAGCTGAGATATAGGATAAATATCAATGGATGGAGAATTAGGAAAGTATACATTAAAAATTCTACCTCTACTATTTCCCAGCTATGAGATGTCAGGCAATTAATTTGAGATTCCTTGGATTCTTTTATAGGTAGCAATCTAACAGCCATATGAAAATCCAAAACATCAGCTGTGAGTATATTTTATGATCAATGTATAAGGATACTTGATCTCTCTCACACTAGTAAATACAGCATCATCAATAAAGCTACCATATAGACCAGTCACCAAATGGTCCCACCATCTCTGGAGGCCGAAGAATTGAGAAAACATAGTTCTAAAATGTTCGGTCCTTTGAGCAAATATGACTTCTGACTCATCCCCACCACTACTGCCTACTACACAGTATTTGGAAAAAGATGATGTCAATTAAAAGTTTTCTTTTTCTTACTCAGCCAGCACAAATAACCTCAAAGTACCAAAAGTCACCTTGGGAACAAAGGGGAAGGAGGAAATGTGTTGCCTTGTTATTATTTTTTCTTTTAATCAAACAGAAAAGCTGCTGCTTTGCTTGGGGGACTGGCATAAATTTCACTGCCTTCAGTGATGAATATTTAGTACCCAGGTCAGTGTAAACAGCCGTAGCTCCCTGGTGAGTCACTCATTTCAGACACCCAAGCAATCTCATCTCCCAGGCCCTGCCATGGGTCACCCGGGCATTTTCTCCTCGCTTTAGAAGACCAAGCTGATTGTTCATAGCTTCCTTAATATTAAGACTCCTTTGCCCACATAGCCGGGAGGATAATAGACAACATTTGATTTTGTTTGCCTCTGAGGATCTGATTCATCCACCGCCACCTCGCACTGCCTCTCATTCGGATATAACGACACACCTGACGCATACTAGCTCTGTGTTCACCGTGGAAATAACGCCTTCACCCCTTTCTGGCATTCTAGAAGCCTGTGTATGTTCTCTCTTATTCTTGAAAGCCTGGACCCCAGTTGGTCTTATAAATGAGGAACTAGAGCCATCTACCCCATTTACATGTTTGTTTACTCCCAGGGCTTGTAACTGGGGGCATCTCAGTCAGAGCTTCCTTAGGTCTCTGGATTTGAATCACACCATACCTGGCATAGTTAACTAACTTCACACTGACAGTCATGTGTGAACAGAAAACACATGCATACATACACAGGGAGAAAAGTGAGCTGGCTCTGGATCCAACAGTATGTTATGGAGGGAAACTCTAAAGAAACCCATATACAGATTTCCCAGAATCACAGCTAAATGCCCCATTTCTCCTTCCCCCACAGAAAAATAAAGGGCTTCACAAAGGTCAGATTAATTTCATGATGGAAATAATATGTTTCTTGTCCTTTAAAGCAGAGAGAGACCTCATTATTAAATCTAAAGATGATGAGCAAACGCATTAAACATAGAGGTCTGAAAACTCAAGAATACTGACCTGATAGTGCAGAACTGTAACCCCACTACTCTGGAAGGCTGAGGCAGGAGAATCGTAAATTTGAGCCCGGGCTGAGCAATTCAACAACTTAGTAAGACTCTATGTAAAAATAAATAAATAAATAAATAAAAATAGACGGGGATATAGCCCAGAGCAAAATCCATGAGTTCAATCCCCAGTAATGGAAACGTCATTCAATCAATCAATAAAACAAAACACCTGAAAAGTCCCACAAACATACATTTGTGTTTAATTCTAGAGGCCTTGAAAAAAAAAAAAACCCACTCAGTGTATCCTACTTGTGGTTCCTCACCCCAAAGCAATGGAAAGACTACACTAGAAGGACATCACCCACTTACGCAATAGCTCACAGGTAATATGCATTCTAAGGCACATCAGTGTGGTATCTGTGCATGAGCTGGTGTCGAGTCCCCGCCTGCAGAGCTAACTCTGTAAATCTTAAGCCAGTCAGTAAGTTCTTCCTTTAAATCTAACGTTAATGTTACGTGTTACTACTTCACGGCCTTCTCTTACTTTCTCTGGTGGTTACAGGGACCATGTCAGCCTAATGAGTTCCATTTTTAGACCCCCAAATCAAAATACTAGAAACTCTTCGATTCCTTCTTGTTCAGTTACTCACATCCTTGTGTCTTTCCTTATTAGCCTCCCCCCCACCCCCTCAAATTTGATTACCTCCTTCAAGTCCTGAACTCCAAACAATCTCCATGACAATATTGCCCAGTGACCACAGGCTAACAGCATATTCAGTTAAAGTTTGGATAATTTGGAAATAATGAGAGTCTCTCTTGGATTTTTAAAATTTTCATCTTTATTGTTATTCTTTGGACATGGCTTATTTTTTCTAAGAGTTGCACAATATTGCTGATTCACAAACAGCTGTTCAGCGACCAGGTACCAAATAGCACGGGATATTTCTGTGTTTCCACAAAAGAAATGAAGGATTCTTTACAAAAGTGAGAAAGGTGAGGTTTTATTTACTTCCACTCTCTGCTGCCAACTGTCGATCCCTTTCCTCTTGTATTCTCTACCGACAAAAAGTGACTATTAAGAAAAACTCAGAATTCCTTTACAGTTTCACAACATGGAAGTGCTGCTTTGCTCTGAGTGAATTCCATTTTCACTAAGTCAGCAGATCCCTACAGGGCAGATGCTTGAAGGATCAACGGAGACAAGTCTTTCTTCTAAGATCACATCAACTTTGCCTCCACATTACGCCATTTTTATTCAAATGTCCACTTGGTTTTAATCCCTAGGTGTACCTGGGACACATACTCACAAGACTCCATTGAATTTGGTATAAGGACATCTTGAGAATCAGTGTTCTCTATAATCTCCTTGTATGCTTCTTGGTTTACCTAGTCTCAGAACTTCCAAAGAAAGTGACTATCTTTTAAAATGATCCCATTTCTCTACCTGTCCTTTTATTTATGCTGTTTGCAATGTGGCTTTGTAACTTCTCCCATCAGGACATGGAATTTGCTGCCTGATTCTGGAATCTAGGTTGTCCATTGTGATTAATTTTGTGGCATAAATGACAGTGGGCCTGGTCTAAACTGAGTCTCACAAGGATTCGTAGGCTTTGTTTTTCCCTGGAATCCCATATCTACTGTGAGAACAAGCTCCTGGAAGACAGAGATGATTTGCGTCAGAACTGGTTATCAGGTTGAAGACATCTCCATCCAGTTCAGTCTCAAGCAACTTGCCTATTAAAACAGACGCAGAAAAAAGTCCAACCAAGCCCTGTTTTAATTGGTGAAACTTTCCAGTTGGCCTATGAATACACAAGAAACTAAAAAACAGCTGATGCTTTAACACACAGAGTTTTGGTATGGTTTGCTTTGTTGCAATAGCTAGATGATAAAAACTTCATACTTTGGTTTCTGCTTTGGCTTATCACTGGCGGGTGAGCCAATAACGGACTTTCTTTCTCATACTTTACCCCTGGTACTGCTGAAGAACAAAATATCTCTGATCACTGCTTTCTCGGAATCCACAAATGCACACCATTGTGAATTATATCTCTCTTCATACTCTGTCAGGAGAAAGAATCTCCAGTCCTGTCCAGACCAAGTGGACCCTGGATGCCATCCTCCACCCTCCACGTCCCTTGCAAAAGATTCTCTTCTTAGCCTATTTCTGACTTCTGGGAACACCACCTTTAAATGTCCGTTCAGTCTCTCAAGCCAAAATCCAAAAGCAACCCAAGGTTCCTTCTCCCTCATCTCTTGAGGGCCAAATCCTTCAGTTCTAATTCTTCATCAACTTTCATTGTCACCCATTCCTTCCTCTATATTTCCAGTCCCAGGAGCACTGTACCCCTCCTTACTGGGTAATAAGTACCCATATAATACTTACTGGCACTAAGTATCCAGTTGGCAAGCTCTCAAAACATATCTGCTGACAAGTTAAGGTGGTGGACCCACAAATTCACACATCTGGAAGCAAGAGAATTATCGAAGAAATGCTTGTGAAGTATCATTTGCATTGCTCCTTGCAGTCTCCAAAAACAACAATAACTTTGATGTATCATCTTTCTTACCATTTCCTAATTGATCACATGGTGAAAAGTCAAAATGTGTGCAGGATTTGTAAATAGCTCAAAATTATGTGATTAATAGTGTTTAGCTATTATCCTAAACATACCTGATAATGGCGGCACACAGTGAACTTTTGAGAAAAGAGATGTATTGTAGCAGCCAAGAGGTCAGGCAGCATCTTGGATCTAAAGTGTGCCTGCTTCCTGCCACTTCAAGCTGTCCCAAATGGGTCTGTAAGCAGCAAGATGCCAGAGGACAGCTGTCCTGGCATTGGAGGTTCTGAACCAGTTTGTTGAAGTTCACTCACTGATTGCAGTGACTAGGCCTTCACCTAGGAAGGAGACCACAGGAGCCACAGACCTTGCTGGAACAAAGATTGTTTACCCCAAACTGTGTCCATGGGACCTGCTTAAATACTGACATACGTGATTTTAACACACTAAACATTTGAGTAATTTCAGCTCTCTAGAAACAATGAGTAGAGGGTCAAGTCTAAACAAGTGGTAAGCAAACCAATGATGGCAGGTTTTGGGGGAAGCATGGGGGCCAGGCCCTGGACCCCAGACCCTGAAAGAGACTTTCATGGGCCCCTTGTGTTCTTCAAGGAAGATCTTTCTTCCTCATCCCAACTGTTTCATAGTTCTGTACAGATGACTCAACACTTTCACATCCTTTTCAGCAATCCTTATAACCACATTGCAGTGTGATTATAATTATTATTGTTGTTCCAGTTTTATCATAAAGATAATAAAGATTGTGATAAGTTAGTAGACTGCCTAATGTTTCATAGAGAATGGTAATAACAGCTGCTATTTACTGGCTACTTTCGGTCTTATATTCATTTTCTTTCAGCCTGATAAGAACCTCACTAAGGAGGCCGCTGTAACACTCCAACACAGTGGCAAACAGACCCGGGGCGGTCAAGGTCAAATGACTTGCTCAAGGTTAAATAAATAGGGCTTGTCCTGTTTAGATTTGCACTTATGTCTGTCTGCCTGACTGCTTTGAGATTAATGCTGGTTTGGTTTCACCTCACTTCCTCTGAGTTTCCTCCGTCTAATGTCCTGCGTAGCCTTTGGGAAGCTGAGAATTTAAGAATAGTATAGTCAGAATTCCATTCCATGGACCCCCGTGTGTGATCGTCCTCACCTATTCTGGCCCCCAAGGAACTTCAGCCATATCATACTTTATTGCAGTTGGTTATTAGGCAAATCCTAACTTTCTGACAGTAGATTGAACTTCCCAAATATCCTCTATAGCAAGATAATATGACGTCATGAGAATGCAGAGCTGACCTTCCAACAGCCTGAGAGCTGTTACGACCTTGGCTATTCCATCATCACACTAGAAACCGAGAACAGCTTGCTACTGGACCTCCTATTGGTTTTGCCTATAAGCTGGCAGACAGAAGATCTCTTCCTCACACCGGTAGCCTCTTATTTGGAAAGCAAAAATCCACGGCGTTTTCCCAGAGATTCTGACTTTTGGCTTCTTACTGGTGGCAAAAGTTTAAAAAAGAAAAAAAAAAGGAAAAAGAAATATTAGTTGAGTATAGTTGTCTCACTTTATCAGCAGAGACAAGCTCTAAAATCTTAGTAGATGTTGACAAATGTAGATAATACTGAACCCTATATATACTAAATCTTTCCTACACATATATACCTACGCCTATAATAAAGTTTAATTTATATAGTAGGCATGGGAAGAGACTAACATTAAAAATAAAATTAAAAAATTATAGCAATGTATGATAACAAACTTTATGATCTCTCTCAAAGTACAGTTTTGGATTTCGTCTTTGGAAACACCTGGGTTTCTCATGCCGTACACCACATCTGGCTTCATTGTATGCCTGGCAGTGTTGCCACATAGCAAAAGAGTTAGTCTTTCGTGCTGTGTCACACTGCCATTGCATCACTACACTGTCGCCTAGGATCTGTGAATAAGTACAGGGTTATTCGGGCATAGACACTGTTGTCCCTCAGTGCCGTCTCGTAACCAGAATGGCTATTAGGCGAGCGAGAGGCCGAGGCAGTGAACAGCATGGATACACTGGACAAGAGGATGACCTGCCTCCTGGGCGGGTGGAGTGAGAAGGCCTGGGGTTCCATTATGCTGCTTAGAATGCCGTGCAATTTAAAACTTACAATTTGCTTATTTCTGGAATTTTCCGTGTAATATTTTCATACCATGGTTGATTATGAATAACCAAACCTACAGGAAACAAAACCACAGAGAAGAGAGGATTACTGATCTGCTAGGTGTTAGCTAGCCATGCACTATTTAGTGTCTATTTTATCTAATTCTTGTAATAATCTGATGATGTAGTTATTGTTCTTATCAATATTTTATGTACTTTGGTCAACGAAAAAAAAGAAATTCCAGCTGTCATGTGGCTAATAAGTAGCAAAGTTGAGATTCAAACATTTTTTCTGATAACATTCAATAATTTTAATGTGACAATAATCCATGTAACTTCATAATATATATGTTATGTGTCTTTAAATATGTGTATTCTTTCAACTCAAATTCTACTTGTATTTGGTATGCGAAGATATAACACAAGAGTCATTTAGAAATGCAAAATCACTTAGAGGACAGTAGCAAAAATCTTTACCTTTATGATCTATACGATTTAATATTATGCAATCATGTTTTTGAAATATGACATATTTAATGATGTTAGAAAGCATCCCAAATAGAATGGAAAAAATGTGAAATTGTATATCTACTGTGATCCCACTGTCCAAAATAAGAATTAAAAAGTATGAATACACGTAATTGTATACAAAGAAAATATACAAATTTGAAGTCACCCCTTGGTGAAAGAATAATGGTTAATTCTCTTTTCTTAAAGTTTTCTGTATTTTCCGAGTTCTCATCAATAACCTTTCTGGCATACTATAAATTAGAAGTAAGAAATACAGCGTCAGCTTCTGTGTTATAGGTTCTATATTTGAGCATTCAACCTTGGTGAAAAATATTCAGAAAAAAGTTGCCTCTGTACTGAATATGTATAGACTTATTTCTTACTAATACCCCATAATATACATAGTGTTTCTACGGCATTTGCATTGTATTAGATATCACAAGTCATTCAGAGATGATTTAAAGTTCATGGAAGGATGTATATAGGTTCTGTGCAAATGTTAAAACATTTATATGAACAAGTTGAGTATCTTGGGATTTTGATATATGTGGGGTGCCCTGGAAGCAAGTCCCCAGGGACACCGAGGAACAACTCTACTATGTAAAGGAAAGGAAATTCCTACCATTATTCTCAGTAAACGAGAATCAAGGGGACTGAAATCCACAGGGCAGGTGGAAACACCCTTCCTCCTAAACATTCGCATCAGAAGACAAAGAAGGCTGCCTTAGAAAACAAAGAGCTCAGTAATGTGCTGTGTGACCTAAGGTAAGTCACACTGCTTCTCTGAGCCTCTGGGGACTTTTCTGCAAAACGAGCAGCTGGATCAGCTGTGCCCGTGCCTGAGCTCACAGCCTCACTCAGTGGCTCCTGTGTAGAACTGTCTGTCACCGTGCAATTAAGTCTGACCTTCCCCTAAGATTGCAAAGAAAAATATTTATAAATTGCTCTCTAGTTTGGAAATGGATCTCTGTCTGAGAATAAAGCAGCACAAACCCACGGGTAAATTAGAGTCCATTACCAGCCCGGGAAGCAGCAAGCTCAGCCTGGTGGTGATTGTATCTGCAATAATAAGGCTGTGAGGGCGACTTTAGGCCATTTGCTTCGTGAATCAATCATCATTACAGAGGAGCAGCAGCGCAGATGTGGAAATGAGCCTGTATTATCCACGGACAATTAGAGGGAAGAGCCATCCAGCCACCGTGGAGGCCAGAGGGCCGGGAGTAGGCAGCTTCTGTGTCTCTGTCAGCACATGATGTCACCCAAGAAGGTTATCCTGAGACTCTGGCCTGCAATTCTGTTGTGGTTTCTAGTGGGGCCTGGTGACCTTAAATAATGTCTACCTGCTTGGCTACGACATGCTAATTCCGTGTAAATAAATGAATGTTACTCCTCATACACTATGGGACATTTATGCTTACCCTGTGTATTAGCTCCCTAGGGCTGCCATAATAGATTACCACAGCCTTGATGCCTTTAAACACCAGAAAATTTTCCTCTTACAGTTCTGGATGCTAGTTCAAAAGCACACCAGAAGGACACGTTCTTTCCTCTAACAATTCTTCCTTGCCACTTCCAGGGATGTGATAGCCCCCGGTATTTACTGGATTTTGGAAACATAATTGCAGACTCTGCCTTTTCTGTGCATCTGTATACATTCTCTCCCCTTTCTATAAGGACACCAGTCATTGGATTAGGATCCCTCCACCGCAACCCAGGACAGCCTCATCTTGACTTTATTATCTCTGCAAAGACTCCATTTCCAATACGGTCTCAACTTGAGGATCTCATGGATGTGAAAATTTAGGGGACCCTCTTGAATTCACCATGCCCTCACGCAGGGCACTACTGGATTTCTGTTGGTTACGTATGCCTTCAGTCTTCCGGGTGACTGCAGACAGGGTGATAATGGCTATGGACTAATACCAAGGTATGTCTACCAAGAACTTGTGCCAAAATATGCTAAATTTTCATAGATAGTAAGTCATTTCATTTTCACTAAAAGGAAGTATCATTTTTATCTTCATTCTCCAGATGAAAAAGGTAGACACAGAAGTTAAGGAAGATGCCTGAAATCACACAGTAAAGGGAAGGACAAGTGGCAGCTATGGCAATCTAGTCGGACCTAATTGTGCTGTTCTTAAACATATATCCGAACTCTTCAGGACTTGCGCAGCTAAACTGAATATTCTGGTATGCTGCTAGAGGCATATGTTGACAAAACTCTTTTGGATAATTTGGCAGTGTGTGTAAATGGACTTGTGAACATCGACATGCATACCCGGTAATTATGCTTTACAGAATTCTGTTTTCAGAAACAAAAACAAAACTTGAACTATATAAAACCTCCATCCACAAAGATGCTTACAACAGCATTGTCTATAATAGCAGGAAAAAAGATAAATTTAAACCAAGCAGAGTACTTAAGTGAGAAGTGTTTTACCTGCACAAGGAAGCAATGAGTCTCCATTCCTTTAATAATGTATATATCATAACGTTAAGTGAAAACTGGAATATAAAATGGACAATATAAAATGCTCTTAACTGGACTTTTTAAAGCAGCAGAACAGAAAGGAATTGTGTCAAATATTCAGAGCAACTCTTTCAGAAGAACTATTTTTCTTTCTCCTTTTTGTACATTTTTGAAGTTTTCAATTTCTATCATAAACATGAATTACTTTTGTAGCTGGAAAAGCAGCTATAGGAATCTAAATTGCAAAGCATAAGCAATATTCTCATGGAAGCACTTGAGGGCACAGGGAAAGGCACTAAGTTCTAGCCCAGTTGAATTTTGAAACCACTGATTTTTCTGTTCTTCTAATCTAAGAAATTCTGAGTTTGACATTGTTGTTTGCTATGCAAATGTCTTTTGAATGAATGAGTAGGCAGCTGAGTTAAATAAATGCACAGCATAAACAAATGAACAGAAAAGTAGAGGTACGGAGAGGTTAAAGAAATGGGGTTGAGCAGAAAAGCCTCTTTCAAATAGAAAAGTGTGTCCTGGACTTCCTTCCCATTGGAAACCTAGGGACTCGCTATCATTGGTTCCATTTTGGAAGGCTGTGGAGTAAGCTTCTCTTTGTCAGCTCTGAGAGATGTAGTCTCAAAAGAAAGAGGAAAAAATTTAGACTGAGGATCAAATCAAACGGAAATTAGATTGACCTAAGTCAATACCTAAAGAAGTAGTTTTCCTTCTGGACGAAGGCTAAAACAAGAACACAGTTGATTTAAAGGACAAACTGCCCTCCAGTACAGGAAATAAGAAAGTTTTAAACTATATCTAAACCTTTGCAATAGCAATAGAAGCTCCCCTACCTCCCACTTGGCGCACATAGGAAGACTTCTACTTGTCTTTATAGCCACACAGCACCTATTCCGCACCAAAATAGTCTTGTATCTCTGAGTTGTGGAACAGAGCTCAAAATTTGGGACCAATTATGCCAGTCAGATGGCCCCAGCCATGAGAGCTCTAAAATGTACTACTGAGTATAAAACAAGCATTACTGTCTTTGGACTTGCAGGCCTGTGCTGCCGAAATAAAGCACATCCCTTAGTCACACACTTACTCATACCTACTAATGACCCAGGGAAAGAGAACTGCTTGGTCTGCTTGGTGATACAAACAAAGTTGATTCTCTTCCCTTGATCTGATAGTGCCAGGCCAGACACACAGACCAAGCACTGAATGGCTGTTTTCTATCACCCTCAGCTACAGCTTTCCTGACTGGACACTCAGTGACTCCATCCAGTGTATTACGTCAGGGCTTCAGAGATCAAAGGAGGAGACATCTGGCTCCCGTGGGGAGAGCCACTGCGAGGAAAGGGCTGAACGAAGGGCGGACGATACCCACACCACGTGTCACGACCCTCTGACAAACATGCCTGTATCCATCCAATGTACAAAATGCGAACTCAAGTGCTCAATGTACTAATATTACAGTCTACTGAGTGAGGCCGAGAAATGAACACAATTACAGTATGCATATCAATAAAGTGGACAGTACTGAATGCAAACTGAAAGGAAATTGGAGAAAAATCTAAGATGGAAAAATGGCTAAACAGTATTCTGGAATTCAGCATATCCCTGAGCAGAGATGTGGGAACCTCCAGGTTTTGAATGGAGAAGAAGAGTCCACTGCCTACATTTGCATAGTGTATGATCCCATGGACTTTTCCAGGAGTGCCAAAGGAACAGGTACTGCAGCTAGAAACACACACTGAGACCCACTGGGTCTTGGAATCAGCGAACACAGAGGCTGTGGTTAATGAAGCTTATGCTGCAGACTAGTTTTATGATACAGAACTAGACAATCCCTTTCATGACAACAAAAAGAGGAAACAAATTCCTACACTGCCAGGCCTTGGGCAGCGTTTGTAGGAATCATAGCTCATTATTAATGGAACAATATAATCAAGACTCACCAGATGAAAACACCACGGTTCACCTTGTGTTTAATGGCTCACCCACAAAGTCATAACATCCAATCTGTGCTTTCCACTTACTGGATAAAAAGTGTATGGATTACTAATTTGTAAGGGAAAATCCTTTTGCTTGACTGGATTTCAAAGCATGCGTTAGGGTAAATGTTTATACTTCAGAGAACAGCACTTCATTTGTCTCGTTAAATTAGCTGTGTGAGTTACATATGTCTTCAAGCAAGCCTAAGTGGGTAAGATTTTGGAGTCCATAGAAGAGAAAGTTCAGTATTTTCAAATTATAAAGACAGGTAAAGCAAAGACTTAAGTTGGATTGTAGAGATTTAAGATTCTATGGGAAGCAATGAAAAGTTAATACTTAAGCTACAGTCCCTTCTAAACATGCTGTTATAAATATGTTAGTGCATCTTACAGCACTGTGAGGAAAGTACATTTGGGAAGGAAATGTCCCATTTGCCACCAAAGGACCCATGTGCCTTTGGGCACTAGGAGATTGATGACTTAGACCTAGAAAATGACCAGACTGCTCAACAAATCCTGAAAAGAGCTAAAAGACTAACTCAACATTTGTTTCTGTCCTCTCTTTCTTATTATTCCCTCTTGATCTGACCTCAAAATAACTCATGGCTAATTTTAGAACACACTCCAAATTCACAAACTCAGAGCCCCTAAATGTACTGAAATTACATCTGCCTTTAAATTTATTTCTTAATTTTAAAAAGAGCCAGGAAACCAGGGAACATGGTACATGACTGTAGTCAAAAGGCCGAGGCACAAGAGTCACAAGTTCAAGGCCATCCAGCTCACCTCAGTGAGAGCCTGTCTCAAAATGACAAGCTGTAACACCTACAAGGCACCTTCTTTATTATGATTTAGATTTCAATGCAACAGAAGACCAAAGTTTGTATTTCCTTTGAAAATGAATGATAGGCACTAATTAACTAGGAAAGGCATGTTTTATTAAACAGACAGTATTCAAAACCTGATTCTAAAAATCCCATGTTGTTTGCTTGTCTCCAACATGAATCCTGCAAAGGAGGCAGATGGAGAAGTCTCCTGGGTCTGAGACACATCCAGCTTGAGGGAAAAGACCCTAAAGTCCAAATCTGCTGGTGAGCGATACCTCATCTCTTAAGGGAGATTCAGCACCAACAGCAGTCAATAGAACAGTGTGTAGGCCAACATGCGACAACTTGGTGTTTAATTGCTTCAGATGCTCGTTTAGGGTATTTTCTAGGACTTCATCATTCACTATCAACTTCTGCGATGAAGTATGCTGTAGGTGAATGGAAATCGGACCTTCATACAGACGGAAAAAAAAAAATACAAGTTGAGCATCCTTATCTCAAAATTTCAAAAGCTGAAATGTTCCAAGACCACATATCTGTTTTAGAGCAGGAAATTTCTATACCACAAAACATTGCTTTATGCACAAAATTATTAGAAATGAGATATACAATTAGCTTCAAGCTATGCGTATAAGACACGTGTGAGATGTACATATGGATTTTGTGAGCAGGCTTGGGTCCTCTCTCTAAAGAAATCTCATTATCTGTAAGTAAATATTTCAAAATCCAAAATAATATGAATCCAGAACACTTCCAGTCCCAAGGAATTTAGATAAGGACACTCAACTGTAAAGGGATTTTATCTTTGTTTTGGAGGATATATACATTTATTATTCAAGAGAATGCACCTAAAGGTACAGTTTCATGACTTGCAAGAGGCTAGCTATCTACAAAAGGCAAGCTCATTGTTTTTCCTTCTGATGTAGCAATCACTGCCCTTTCCACTTTGTCAGTTGCGCCTGTGCATCTGACATGCTAATTTTGTTACCAAGAGAATGAGAAAAACAGTCACCCACTGGGCATAGTGGTTTCCTGAGCTGCCCATAGTAGGGTGCATTGAGCAAACACTCCTCATTAACATTAGAAAATTAATCGTTCAGGCAAGAATGCTTCGTCACAATTCCACCCCCACAGATAAGCGTGGAAGGGAAGGAAGGACTCAGAGACCTTCATAAGAAAGTCATTCAATTAGAAAATATATTTCTGGAGTCGTTTTTTTTTTGGTTTTGTTTGTTGATTTATTTGTCAGCCTTTTGCTTTGTTTTGCTTTGCTTTCTTTTGTTTGTTGTTCTGAAGGTGTGCTTCAGGACCGGTGGCCAGGAAGGATGGCTTTGGAAGTATAGCACTGATTACGAGGGAGGCGGAAGATAGTTTTGTTTGGTGCTCCTGTGATGTGTCTTTTCTGACTTGGGTGAAGCATAAACCCACAAGTGCAATGAGGACAGAATAGTGATGTGACCTTAGGAAGTCATTGACGTGACAACAGGGGTAAGAAGGAGATGGCAAGTGATATCTGAAGGCCACAAAGTAATCTTTATAGATGAAAATATCTTCCCTGGACCTTGATGGCTTCTAGCCTGCCCCTAGGGAAACTCAACTCATCCTACATATATGCTTGCAAAAGGAAAGACTCTGATCCTCAAAGACTGGACTAGGTGTTTATTAAAGACCCTCCCAAGGGCCTCTGGTAGGGAAGGTGTGGACTATCACTAGCTTGCTGAAAGCATGAGCACAGAAAGCCTCCCCACTCAGGGGCTTCAGAACAGTGCTGGAGTGCTAGGGAGTCTCTGCCAGAAGGAGCAGCTGTGATTACAGAAAAGAATAAAATAAGATAAAAGTAAGGGAGAGTGGATGCTCATGGGAACACAGTGGGAAAAGGTAGCAAGTACATGTGGAGTGGGTAGGGTGGCAGCACAATAGGGAAAAGATGTAAACCTGGCTCTGTATTGACATGGTTGGCGCTCAGGCCTTGATTATAGCTTAAGAAAACAGTTAAGTCACGATGAAGTACAGTCATCCTTTGATATGACTGGTTCCAGGCCCCCTGTAGACACCAACATCTGAAGATGCCCAACTCCCTTATGTAAAATGATGTAGTGTTTGGATAGGATCTATGCACATACTCCAGTATACTTCAAATCCCCTCCCCTTGACACAATTCTAATATACTGAATGTGCTAGTCAATAGCTGTTGCACAGTATTCTCTAGGGAAAAATGACAAAATGACGGTCTATACGTGTTCAGGAATCACGGATTTTTCCAAATACTTTTTAAATCACATGTCCTGGAATCTCACAGATGTGTGCATACTGTTCATACAGTTTGGAGAGATTGTGTCAACTTGAGGCAATAATGTACCATGCCTACATTAAGGTTTGGGAACCACTCCTAAATTAGGCAATTAGAAATTAGCCTGGATTGGGCAGTTAGGAATCAGCCTGGATTAGATTGTGAGTGATTTGTGGTCCAGGGAATGAGGGAAGAACACCCACCGAATGTAGGAGGCCTAACTAGGAACTCAAACTGTACAAAAGGAAGGAAAAAGAAAGATTGTTACAGCTTTTTCCTCTGGGAAAACTCTCCCCTTAGCCAATTGTCTACAGATGCTGACTTGTTACACGCTGCAAATCTACATCACAGATTCACTTGTCTCAACTTGCACCTGTCTACCCACTACCAATCTTCAGTCTCTGATCTTCACCATTGTTCTTCAAAAAAACCAAGATCCACAGCAGACTCTCACCAGCTGTTCTGCAATCCCATACAGGTGTTCTACCTAGCGGCTGAGCAGCCATCAGACCCTTCAGCTCTCGTACATGCAGGCAGGCCACCGTCTTGGACTATCTCTGTCCTCAGACTTGTAAGCCTTCCAAATACATACTTTTGTTATAATTTCTATAAATTCTGCCTTTTGTAAGAACCAAAACTAATACAAATTTCACTACCAGAGTGGGGTTCTTAGGAGACAAAATTAGAACAATGGTCTTGTCCAAGGTATCTATTGATTTCTTGGATTGATTACCTAGTTCTATGTAACCAAAAGTTGCTGCAGCCCTTCCTCCTACTAATGTAGAAAGAACCAATGGCCCTGAAATGATACAGGTACTCGATCCTTATGATTACTTTGATTTGATTCCCCGCTTGTGAGGTGTGTTGCATTTATTGATTCTGTATATTATATATTTGAGAACTTCTGGAAAAATGGAAAAGTACGATGATACTGGCTTGCTGCTCTTAGCATCTTGGGACAAACGAGTAAAGGAGAATAATGCGCTCAGGGATTCAGACTTCTGACTACAGACATGCACAGACTCCTTGAGAGTACCTAAGCATGTCCTAGAGAAAAAATCTTCTCTCCTTTCGTCAAAAGGCTGAGGTTGCTGAAAATCAAGCTCAAGCCCTCATGATCAGATTAGCTGAACTATAGCACCAGGTTAATGCTCAGCCTAGAAGGGTATGAGAAATTAAAGTGAGGGTGGTAATTTGGAAAGAATGGGACCCCACCAATTGGGATGGAGTTGTGTGGAAAGAGCACGAAGAGAGTGAGAAATCCCTAGATCCTGAAGAGGTTATTTTGCCACCCTCAGCAGCCCCACCCTCAGCAGAAGAAGCTTCCCCACCACTCCCCTCTGTGCTGTTGACTTCTCCATTCCTACCTGTGTTGCCTATGGAGACAATCAGGAAACTCCCTGACACCAGGCAGGACAATGCTGATGCTCTTCAGGACCCACCTGAGGAACCACCTACTCTTATCTCTTGGCCAATAAGCAGGGTTAAGTCTCAGAAAGCACCTAAGGGCGAGGTCCACAGTACCACTCATGAGGAGGTGCAATACAGTCCCAAGGAACTCTTGATTTTTCTAATTCTTATAAACCAAGGTCTGGGGAACAAGTATGGGAGTGGATTTTAAGGGTGTGGGACAATGGCAGAAGGAACATAGACCTGGATCAGTCTGAGTTTCTTGATATGGGTCCGTTGAGCAGGGATTCAGGGTTTAATGTTACAGCTCATGAAGTTAAAAGAGGTACTATCAGTTTATTTGGTTGGTTGGTAGAAATATGGATTAAAAGATGGCCTGCAATGAGTGAACTGGAAATGCCTGATACTCTGTGGTTTACTGTTGAGGAAAGTATTCAAAGGCTTAGGGAAATGGGAATGCTGGAGTAGATCTTCCAGGTGAAATCAACTCATTTGGATTGAGAGGGTCCAGACCAGGTCCCCTTTACTATGCCTTTAAGAAACTGATGGGTGAGGGGAGCGCCAGTGTCTTTGAAGTGCCCTGTCTTCAATCTTCTCTGTATGCCAAACCTTACAGTGGGAATGGCAGCCACGCAGTTACAACAGTTAAATGGTATGGGTTTCATTAAATCTTGGAGTGGCAGTGCCAAAGGCAGGGTGGGTGTACTTAACGTAATGTACAGCAGAGGCAAAGCAGTGATTGGAATGGCCTGATATGTGTGGACCTGTGGCATTGGCTCATCAGTCATGATGTACCCAGAAGTGAAATAAATGGGAAACCTACTAAATTTTTGTTGGATTTATATAAGAAAAAAATTTCTAGGGCAACTGAGCAAACAGCTACTCAAATAGTAGCAATAGAAAAGCATGTTCCCTCAATCAATTTCCAGACATGAGCCAGTTTACAGACCAAATAACCCTTGAATGAAAGGATGGCTGGGTACCCTTGAGGAATGACCCTTATACATTACCAAAGAGTTATAATGTCAATATTTCTTCTATCCTTTCCCCAAAAGGACCTACAGCCCTTCACCAGAGTAACTGTGCATTGGGGAAGGGGGAATGATCAGACATATCAGGGGCCACTAGACACTGGTTCTGAGCTAGCACCGATTCCAGGAGATCCAAGACATTATTGTGGGCCTCCAACTAAGGTAGGGACCTATGGAGGTCAGGTGACCAATGGGGATTAGCTAAGGTCTGACTCACAGTGGTCCCCATAGGTCCCCAAGCTCATCCTGTAGTCATTTCCCCAGTTCCAGAATGCATAAGTATAGATATTCTTAATACTTGGCAGAATCCCCACCTTGGTTTCCTAGTCTGTGGTGTGAGGGTTATTGTGGTGAGAAAGGCCAAATGGAAGCTGTTGGAATTGCCTCTACCAAGGAAAATAGTAAACCAGAAATAATATTATAACCCTGGAAGAATTGCAGAGATTAGTGCCACCATCAAGGACTTGAAGGCAGGGGTGATGGTACTCACCACATCCACATTCAACTCTCCTATGTGGCCAGTGCAGAAAACAGATGGATCTTGGAAGATGACAGTGGATTATCATTAACTTAATCAGGTGGCGACACCAATTGCAGGTGCTGTACCAGATGTGGCTTCCTTACTTGAACAAATTAACATGTCTCCTGGTACCTGGTATTCAGCTATTGATTTGGCTAATGAATTTTTCTCCATACCCATCCATAAGGACCATCAGAAGCAATTCACTTTTAGCTGGCAAGGTCAACAGTATGCCTTTACTGTGCTGCCTCAAGGGTATATCAGCTCTCCAGCAATGAGTCTCAACATAGTCCATGGGGATCTGCATGGTTTTGCCCTTCCACAGGGTATAACACTGGTCCACTGTATTGATGACATTATGATAAATGGGCCCAGTGAGCAAGAGGTGGCAACTACTCTAAACTTGTTGGTAAATCATTTTTGTCAGAGGTTAAGAAATAAATTCCACTAAAGTTCAAGGGCCCTGAACTTCAGTAAAATTCCTAGGAGCACAACGTTGTGGGGCACGCAGAGATATTCCTCCTAAGGTGAAGGATAAGTTATTACATCTGGCACCTCCTACATCCAAGAAACAGCACAACGCCCAGTAGGCCTTTTGGATTTTGGAAGCAGCATTTTCCTCACTTGGGTGTGTTACTCCAACCAATTTACTGAAAAGCTACTACTTTGGAGTGGGGGCCCGGAAGAGGAGAAGGCTCTGCAGCAGGTCCAGGCTGCTGCTCAGGCTGCTCTGCCATTTGGGCCATATGACCCAGCAGACCCCATGGTGCTTGAGGTGTCAGTGGCAGACAGGGATGCTGTTTGGAGCCTCTGGCAGGCTCCCATAGGTGAATCACAGTGGAGACCCTTGGGATTTTGGAGCAAGGTGCTGCCATCACCTGCAGATAACTACTCTCTCTTTGAGAAACAGCTTCTGGCCTGCTACTGGGCCTTAGTGGAAACTGAACATTTGACTACTGGACACCAGGTTACCATAAGACCTGTGCTGCCTATAATGAACTAGGGGCTGTCTGACCCATCAAGTCATAAAGTTGGACATGCACAAAAACAGTCCATCATCATATGGGAGTAGTATATACGTGACTGGGCCTGAGCAGGTCCAGAAGGCACAAGTAAATTGCATGAAGAAGTGGCGCAAATGCCTGTGGTGCCCACTCCTGCTGTATAGCCTCTGTCCCCCAGCACGCACCTGTGGCTTCATGGGGTGCACTGTATGATCAGCTGACAGAGGAAGAGAAGGGCAGGGCCTAGTTTACAGATGGTTCTGCGCGTTATGCAGGCATCACATGGAAGTGGGCAGCTGTTACATTGCAGCTTCTCTCTGGGACATCCCTGAAGGACAGTGGTGAAGAAAAACCTTCACAGTGGGCAGAACTTTGAGCAGCACATCTGGTTGTGCATTTCGCTTGGAAGAACAAATGGCCAGATGTGCAGATATATTCTGATTCATGGACTGTAGCAAATAGCCTGGCTGACTGGTCTGGGACATGGAAGGAACACAATTGGAAGATTGGTGAAAAATATATTTGGGGATGAGCTTTGTGGATAGACCTCTCTATATGGGCAGAAGATGTAAAGATATCTGTGTCCCATGTAGATGCTCACGAAAAAGTAACCTCAGCAGAAGAAGACTTTAATAACCAAGTGGACAGGATGGCTCATTCTGTTGACAGCAGTCAACCTCTTTCTAAGCCACCTTTGTTACCGCCCAATGGGCCCATGAACAGAGCCGCCATGGTGGCAGGGATGGAGTTTATGCATGGGCTCAACAACACAGACTTCCCCTCACCAAGGCTACAGCCACTGCTGAATGTCGCCTCTGCCATCCTGGTGTGAATGTGAAGCCCTGGGTTCAATCATCAATACTGCTAATGTATTTTACAAATAATTATAGGATATAATTGTATTAGTTTTAGTTCTTACAAATGGCAAAATTTACAGAAATTATAACAAAAAGAATCTGTTTGGAAGGCTTACAAGTCTGAGGACAGAGATAGTCCAAGACGGTGGCCTGCCTGCACGTACGAGAGCTGAAGGGTCTGATGGCTGCTCAGCCGTGAGGTAGAACACCTGTCTGAGACTGCAGGACAGCTGGTGAGAGTCTGCTGTGGATCTCATGTGTTTGAAGAACAATGGTGAAGCCTGGAGACTGAAGGTCGACAACGAGTAGTCAGGCACAAGTCAAGACTGGAGCTAATCTGTGATGAATATCTGCGGCGTATAGCAAGTCGGCATTTGTGGCCAAGTGCTAAGTTGAGTGCTTTCCCAGAGGAAAATGTTGTAACAATCTTTCTTTTTTCCTTCCTTTTGTACAGTTTGAGTTCCCAGTTGGGCCTCCTACATCCCACGAGGGCTCTTCCTTTGTTCACTGGCCCGCAGATCACTCACACTCTAATACAGCCTGGTTCTTACTGTGTATCTCAGCAGGTCTTGGTTCTTTCCCTGGAAGAGCAACCCACACCTTTATTCTTGAAAGTTCTGGCCATGTGTGATCTTGTCTGGATTGGGTTATGTCAGTTTCCTGTAGACTTTAATAAGAAGACATGGTAAGACTAGGAGGCACCCTGAAGGCTTTCCTGCAGTCCAAACATAGTCCTCCTTGCCTCCATTGTGGAGTATCAATCCAACTTCCCCCTTGGTAGGCTGGATCAATCACCCCTGCTTTTTTGTCCTTGCTGGTTCTGTGGTACAAGGAGGCCAAAATGGCCAGGGGGAAGTCTAAACTTTCATTTTAATTAAATTATTGCTGTGCCTCCTGGTACAAGCCTTTTCTCTTTTGGACCGAAGACTTCTAGATCAGCAGAGCATAATGTTGTGGGGACAGGAAGCAGAAATTTTGTCAATGGCTCACTGGGGATGATGGTGAGTGGTACCATCCCTGTCTCCACCCCGTGATTCCTGGACCCATGAATCCTTCCTATGGGAGAGACAGTCCCATATATCTGCTTCTGATTCAGAGCATATACAGACTTCTGAAGAACCTTGCCCCAAGCCTGCAATTATTACCACCTAGCTGGCATTGTCATTGTGTCTTCAGAAGGCCATTCCATTGTTCTATCAGTCCAGCTGCTTCTGGATGATGGGGAACACCGTAAGACCAGTGAATTCCATGGGCATGAATCCACTGCTGCAATTCTTTAGCTGTGAAATGTGTTCCTGGGTCAGATGCGATGCTGTGTGGGACACCATGAGGCATTCTGTAAGTCCATGAATGGTAGCTCTGGCAGAAATATTACATGCAGAAAAAGCAAATCCATAGCCTGCGTAAGTATCTGTCCCCGTAAGCACAAAATGCTGCCCTTTGCATGGTGGAGGTGGCCCAATATAATCAACCTGTCACTAGATTGGAGGCTGGTCACCCTCAGGAGTGGTGCCATATCAGGGACCCACTGTTGAATCAGAATCTAGAATAAGAATCTGGGAATGGGGTCAAAGATATGAGAATTGAACAGGCTCTGCCTTTGGGTATTATGCTTTTCAATCCTGAGAAACTTTAATTAAACCAGTGATGGTAGGTGGGAGAATTTGTGCTATTTTCCTCATCTGAAATCACTGTTTTGATGTGCTCCTGTTCTTTCATTTCACATCTGAAATGTGAGGCCAGAGGTGCACAGCAGATCCTGAGAACATCTTCATGTAGTTGTTGGCCATGTCTATGTCTGTTCTGGAAAAATCTCTATTCAGCTTCTTTGCCCATGTTTTAATCCTATTTTTTGTTTGATGTATGTGTGTATGTGTCTGTCTGTGTGTGTGTGTGTGTGTGTGTGTGTGTGTGTGTGTGTGATTTTTCATTTGTCTTATTATTACTTTTTGTTGTGAAAGTTTCTTAAATATTTTGAATAGTAAGGAGCTGGAGGAATGGCACAGTGGTTAAAGCTCTTGCCTAGCAAGCTCAAGGCTCTTAGCTAGATTCTTTAGCACAACATAAGCCAGGTGTGGTGGTGCACACCTGTAATTCCAGCAGTTAGGAGGCTGAGACAGGAGGATTTCCACTAGCCCAAGGCTACTGTACTGTGAGGTCAGGACCAGCCTGGGCTACAGAGCGAGAGTCTGTCTCAAAACATTTTTTTGAGGACAAGCCCTTTATCAGATACATGATTTGCAGACATTTTCTCCCATTTTACTGATTATCTTTTTGGTTGGTTATTTCCTTTGCTGCGCAGAAGTTTTGGTTTGCAGCAATTCCACTTGTTTATTTTTGTGGTTTTGATATTCTATCAAAAATGTCACCAAGACTGATGTCAAGAAATTTTCCCTTCTGTCTCCTTTTAGAAGTTTCATAGTTTCAGGTCTTACATTCAAGTTTTTAATCGACCTTGAATTAATTTTATGATTATTTGTGGGAATGAAGTTGTGACAAAATATTCTCATTTGAAAAATTTATTTCCCAGCATCAGTGGTATGTGTTTACCCAGTGGACCCTAGTGTGGACAGCTCAGAGTCTCTCTCTGCTCCTTCTCTCAATAATCAAACCAGAGACTGAATTGAAGCAAGACAGAGGTCCAATTTCATTATTTTTATGCAAATACCAAGTTTTTCCCAAACCACTTAATCAAGAGCATCTGCTTCTCCACTGTGTATCCTTCCTCATCCTTGTCAAAGATTAATTGATTGTGTACACCTGGATTTACCACTGCCAGGCTCTCTCATCTATTCTGCTGGCTGATGTCTGTTTTCATGCTAGTATTATTTGTATATTTTATTTAAAATTTCAGCTTTATTGTGAGTATAATTAATAAATTTGAATAAATTAAAAGTATGAAATGTCATGTTTGATAAAGGTATAACTTGTGAAGTGATTAAAGCAAACTGATCAACATATCCACCCCGCCCACCTACTTACATTTTTGTGATTAGAACATTTACATTCTGCTTTCTTGTGATTTTCAAATACAACACATTATTATTGGCTATAGTCACTGCGCTGTACATGAGGACTTATTCTTTCTTTCCAGATGACATTTTGTACTCGACTAAAGTTTCTTCATTCTGCCTCTCACTGTGCCCAGTGTCCTGTCTACCACCATTCTTCTTTCTGTTTCTATGAGTTCAAGTGCTTTGGATTCATCATCTAAGTGAGATCATGCACTGTTCACCTGTCTGTATCTGGCTCATGTATATATCGTACAGATTCAGTCATGTTGTTGCAAATGACAGTGTTGGGGTCTTCAGGGCCCCAGAGCTTCAGCATCGCTGACCTTGGCCGAGTTCCTTCCTTCCCAGAACAAACGTTACTGCTTTGTAAGTTAAGCCAGGTGTTGTTTTGTTTAAGCTCCTGAAACTGCTCTTTATTGTATCCTCCCTCATCTACTCCTTCCCTCCCCCTGGGTGACTCCACGCTGTTTAAGGCCTTGCTGATTGGCCCAAGATAACTACCTCAGTCTACTTAAGCCCTTGTACTTCCCTGAATAAACGAGATGGCGATCACTGAATCAACTCCCCAGAGTGTGTTACTCTGTCGTCCAATCCCTCCTCGGCTGTTCCGGGGGTCCCCGTGGGATGGAGACCCCTACATGACAGGACTTCCCTTTTTAAGGAGTTTTTTGGAGACCAAAAAAATTTTTTTATCCCAAGAATGGTGATATGTACCTGTAATCCCAGAACTCCAGGAGGTTGAGGCAGGAGGATCACAAATTTCAACCCAACTTGGACAACTTATTGACTTAGCAAGAATCTGTCTACAAAAGAGACTAGAGAAATGGGAAGGAGCCTACATCTGTACTTTGACCAAGAATTGCCCAGTATTTTGGTGGTCCACTCTATGAGAAACACTACCTTTGACACCCGTCTCATTTTTTTCTTGGGATCCTCTGTCCTTGAAGTTATAGGACATCCAATCTCAAAGAAAATCCCTGTGGGTCTGGAGATAGACCCAGAGATAGAACTCAGGGCTAGAACCCAGGAGCTACAATGAGCTCTTTGTAGAAAGAGACTTAGAATCTTCCCAAGCAAGACCTACCCTATCACCTAAAGGAAAACTGTAACAGTTTTGGGTTTAGAACATCCACCCCAAAGCACGGTGTCTCTTAAGAAAGAACACCCAAATTAAGTGATCTCCTATAATGTAGTGGATTCTAGCTTTATTCAGATACCAGGAGGCACATTTCATCTCTATTCATCTCAGAAGATAGCAATTACAACTGTGAATCCACTTCTGAGATCGTGTTTTCCCCAGGATTGGGAAAGTAAGGAGGCCCTGTGTAGTTCTTGAGAGATTTTTCTTTTTAAGAAACATAATTATGTTCAGGAAAACTCTCTAAGAGGTCTTACAGCCATGACAATGGCTGTAGAGCCAAAGACCAAGAACTGTCTTCCTGTCCTGGGAATAGGTTGATAGACTCAACTCTTTCCTCTTTCCTCATGTTAAATTCTTTTATCAGGAATTGATGGGGTTTTTTTGGGGTGGGGGATATTTTAAAGCAAAATGTTAAAACCTTTAAAGGTATAAAAGGCAATTTAAGCATCTGTACATAGAGACAAGCATCGTATATTCTCAGTTTATATGCAATGGGGGCTTTAAAAAGTTGATCTCATAGGAGGAGAGAGCAGAATAATGTTAAAAGAGCTCGAGGTTGTGGGGAAGAGCTAGACGCAGAGAGGATGCAGAGTGGATACAGGGGTACAGCTGAAAAGGAGGGAAAAGAGTCATTCCAAAGTTCTGTAGCAGAATAGGGTCACTACTGTTGATTGCAGTTAATTGTATATTTCAAAATAGCTAGTACTGAGGATTTTGAATGCTCCCAAAAATACAAAAAAATTAAAACAATGACATGTCAATTACCTTGATCTGATTATGATTTGTGATATCATGCATTGAATTGTCATACTATACCCCATATTTATGTACAACTATTGAACTGTCAATTAAAAAGTAAATTAAACACTAACCTGCTGTCCCCTTAAGATTAGACATACATGAGTATATACATATATATATATATGTATGAATATAATATATATGAATATAATGTATGAATATATATAAAATGTGTGTACAGCACTGCCAAAGCCTGCAGGCAGTCAGTTATGGCTTCACTGAAAACAGAACTCTCTGAAGGACCATTGAGAGTCTGGGCGCTCCACTAATGGGCCTAGATTGCAAAGAAAAACCAGCCACCCATAAATAAGCAAACAAACAAATAAGCCACTTGAAAGCACAGCGAATGTGTGCGGCATGCCAGCATGTGGCTGTCCAGGAATATTTAGCTTTAGTTCCTTTGACTGGAATATAACAAATAGCTTTTGAGTTTTGCTTTGTCATCTGTTTCTTTCTAATGCAGACAAGGAAAATATTCTTGAAAAGCAGCTGTTAATGGATACTGACAAGCGGTTTCCTGTGGTCTAAGAGCAAACCATCAATTACTGCCTTTTACATTCTTCTAAATTCAGAGATGAAGGAAGTTCAATAATGCTGTATTGGCTTCATGGTCATTGAACAAAGAAAGAAATCTTGAGATGAAGCAGGTTTCTTTCTCTTTTTGAATAAAACCATAGAGATTTTTGACATGGAAACTGTAAAAGTTCAAGGATTCGCTGTGCTTTAACATGGCTGCCTGAATTCCTCAGACAACATAGTAGGAGTAAGTTGGAGCAAATGTAAACGTTCCCAATAGAAGGTCAGAAATGCTGGTCTCAGGCAAGGCATCCTAACTCCTTACTCTCTTTAAGACTTCATGTCCCATGCCCAGAAGACTTCTGAAAATCCTTTTAGCTCTCCTGAGTATGACTGAATGCAGATGAGATAGAATCCAGGAGCCACGATGGGGTCTCTTGGGAGAAAGATCTGGAATCTCCCCAAGTAAGGTTTAGACATGAGGGTTGATCTTTTCCAGCCTCGGTCTTCCAGAATATTCTTTCCTCTCTCTTTTTCCCCTCACCACAACATCTACTATCATCTCCGTGACCTCGGTTGTAGCTGCCAACTTCTATTCATATTCACCTCTGGGTTATCTGATCGCCCAAAGGTAAAAATAACTGATCAACAGGCACTTCCAACTCCCAGAGACTTATCATTTTGACAAAGGTAAAGCAAAGGATGCTTTTTTTTTGGGGGGGAATTTAGGAGATGGGAGGGGGTACTTGGAGGAGAGACAAAAATAGAAGGTGAAAGGATGAAGGGAAGTCACAGATGATGGGAGGACATAAAGAAGCACCCATGTGCAGTCCAAGTACATCCATATTCTGGGATGAAGGAGGTGTCTTTAGACAGGGTGACATTTGCAGGCATCACCTGAGTAAATGGCTCCATGTTGCATAATCTTCATCTTAATCCTCTGCTCCTAGAACTCCATTTTCTTCTTCTTTACAGCATTTACCACTTCCTAAATCACATCATCCCCTTATATATTTCATTATTTACTCACTACCTCTGTGAAGTAGCACCTTCAAGTGTGTTTCCCACAGTATGCCAGTGGCTGAAGCAATACTTGGCACACAGTAAGTACTCACAAGGCATTGAGTTAATAAAGTCCAACAAATCTTCACTGATACACAGCAAAAGTGAAAACATGACTTTATTGGGGGTTTTAGGAATCACAACTCAGGACACATGGTTTCAGAGCAGAATCAGTGTTCTGAAAATATCAAAAAAGAGTGTTTATGCTGGCTGTTCAACATTAATGAGGAACAAGGGTTTCATTGAAAGAATATAGACAAAAGAATGGATCAAAGGAATGAAAACAGTCACAAACAAAAGTCTGATAAACTCTGGGAATGCATCCCAAACCCTTGTCACAATGTAATCATTGGCCTTTCTAAGTTGTTCCAGAAAGCTGTGGTCAAAGGATAAAGGTGATCAAAACTGATTTTCCAGACAGAAGCTAGAATGCTGCAGAAGTTCCTGCTTATAACAGCCTTTTGAGTCTTTGCCAGTGTTGCTTTTATTATACTTTTTTTTTTCGGAACAGTTTATGGAATGGATGTCCAGGTGGAGTTCGGCTCCCACAAGCCCACCATGCTTTCATTCTGGGACCCAAGGCAGCATCTACTCGTGGATCAGATCCCTAGATCTGGCCGAGACAACTGTCCTGATTTTCCTGTGACTAAGAACATTCTTGGACATATGACATTCAATGGCAAAGCTGAAAATGTCTGATAAACGCAGATGAGTTGGTCACCCCACATGGTACAGCCACCTGCTAAAGACCCCTGAGAGCTTATGTAATGACAAGTGAGGTCAGTGTCTTTATTATCCTTTCAAGGTCGCCTCAAGTCGACTTGCTCCTACTTGAAAGTCATTGGCCTTTCCGGAAGGTCTTCTCTGCCCATCTCTTCCCTTCTAGTTCCCAGTAATCACGTACACTCTTTGTTCTAGCAGCCTCGGGGGAGGGTGACCAGCCTGGATGTTACTAATCCTGAGTATCTTTCCGTGGTTCCCCAACCCTCTTTCACATCATAAGAATAATCCTCTCAGAAATAAAACTGTCCCTAAATTATGTGAAGCCATTGTTTTCCACATGACCCCTGAATGACAAGAGAAAAGAGAAATATGGGTGTGATCAACAAGTACCGTGAATGTTTAAGTTTTTTTTTTAAGTGTTACAGAAAAGACACATTTCTATAAATCACCTCAAAATACTTTCTCTTATTTTCAACACTTTGTTCTTTTCACTTTTCTGAAGCAGTTCTGAAAGTCATATTTCACGAGTATCTTCAGTTACACTGTCGTGGCTGCCCCTATATTCTGAATTGATCCAAAGAGTTTACAGATCCTGGGCATTTTGACTTCAGGAAAGACTCAGAAGTTGCTCAGTTCTAAATTGGGCAACAGGGTAGAAGAGAACATCCGACAACAGTTTTAGGAGTACGCTTTCCCACTGGATGGCGCTCAGCAACATTCACCATTATTTTTGACCAAACCTAGTAAAGACATTCATGAGAGAGGACTTCCAAAAGTCAGAAAGTGGCAAGAGAAATAGGATACGTGTGTGGGAAGAGAGGAGGTTATTTTGAGGGAGATTGATGACAATATGTCTTTTCCTGTAATAATTTTTTTAAATTTAAATATGATATTTCTATCAGACTTCATAAGCATATGAGACGATTAAGATGCAAAGATACTCAACCTCCCTATGTCTTAGTTCCTTATTTGTGAATCTACAGCCACTGGAGTGTGTTATTATTACAAAAAGCAATTTTAAAACACAATGGTTTGTTTTTAACATAAAAATCATTCAGCAAATTTCAGTCAGTATGGCGGCTCTCTCTCGCTTTGTTCTTTCTGAACAGTAGCAACACGAGCGCGTGGCCAAGCTTGCCGACCATCTGGGAAGGGCCCCAGAACTGACCTCTCCAAGTGGAATGACAGGAGGAGCAGAAATACTTCAAGTTGAAAGCTTCACACATGCATACATTGCTATTATTTCAATATTTTTACTTCATTGCTTTGAATTTAGGGACTTCATGTTCTATACGTGACCCTCCTATCAAGTTTTATTTCCTGTGGTTGCAGTTACCCTCTGTCAACAGCAGTCTGAAAACATTAAATGACAAATTCCAAAAATAAGCAACTGATAAGTTTTAAATAATTTTATTAGAGTACATAATGATAATTGTTTTGTTGAATCATTTTTGTTGCTAATCTCTTACTGTGCCTAATTGACAAATTAAATTTTGTTGCAGTTTATCAGCTTTCCAGTAGGATAGCAAAATAGCTGAGATAATAAGAAAAGGAAAAGTTTACTTTAACTCAATTTTTGGAGATCTGGGTCCATGGTTGGTTGGCCTCATTGCTTTTCAACTTGTGATGAAGGAGTAAACCACATCAAGAGTGGGTGACGAAACAAACTGCCCCTCAGTGATGGCCCGGAAACAGAGAGAGGAAGAGGAAGAACCGGAATTCCAACACTCAGGCCAAGCGCATGTTCCAATGTCTACACCTCAACTTCTTAACATTCCACCATCTCCCAAAATTCTATTTGCTGAGAATGAAGCCTCAAATATGTGGGACTTTGAAGGGACTGGAGGAGCGTTCATAATCCAAACTTTAAAGCCAAGGGCGTAGGTCAGTATTAAAGCATTAGCCTCTTATATACTGCCCTGGGTTCAATCCTCAGCACTGAAAAAACAACAAAGATCTGTGACCTGTAACATATATGTGTGTGGGAAAAAGTTAAATAAAGTATAAATAGGGCTTGGTATTCTTCAAGATTTCAGAAATCCTCTAAGGATCCTAGAATGTGTCCCTGAGGATAAGGGGAGTGTGTGTTGCGGGGAGGGGGAGACACTGCATATATTATGAGGTCGGATCTGCTGCTGGCTCCTGCTTGTTTCGGAGGAGGCTAGGAATGTGGGAAATGGCAGTTAGTTTGCACATTTGCAGGAAGCCTCCCCTCCCCATGTCTACCTCCTGTCCCAGCCAGACTGCTGAAATTTACAAGAAATCAATGGGCCACAAAACAGAAACAATTTTGAACCTAAGAAAAGGCTCTCTTTTTCCGATTTAATGACGCAGTGACCTGTCTGCAGACCTCAGATGAAAATGGGCTGTTGAGAAGGCCCCTGAGGGGTGCATAAGCAGGAAGGCTGAATGTTAAGAAAATGCAAGAAAAAAATCTGTTTTCATTAAAAGAAAAAGGTACATTTAGATTTACAATACCCAGTAAAGTGCAGGCAAGAAGATGAAAATTCCATGATGAAATCAGACTATTTAGGAAAGGCGGAGGAGGTGGAAAGAGTATTTGGCTTATTCCAAGGCAAAGGAACACACGCACACATGCACATGGGAGAGAGAGAGACAGAGGACGGATCATTGCATACAACTTTCTAAGATCATGGGGAGCAAGTGGGACTCTTTGGAGAAATAACGTACACTAATGTTCATAGTACCAGGGTTAGAGATGTAAACATACAGCACTGTGTAGACCCCTTCAAAATTCATACTCACTCACACCTCAGAATGCAACTTTATTTAAAAATAGCGCATTTGTATATGTAATTAAAAGTCTCAACATGAAGTCTTCCTGGATTTAGGGTGGACCTGTAATCTCATGACTGCTTCTTTTATCAGATAGATGAGAGAGCTGTAGACACAAGACGATATAGAGGCAAATATTCCTACAGACTAATGCAGGAGCTACCAGGAGCTACAAGGGGCAAGGAAGGATCCTTCTCTAGAGCCATTGGAGGAACATGGCCCTGGTAGCATCTTGGTCTCAGATTTCTGGCCTCCAGAATTGTGACAGAATAAACTTCTGATGTTTTAAGTCACCAGTTTGTGCTTTTTACATGGCAGTAAGCAAACAACACATGCATCAAAATTCTTCACAAAGGTTATGGCTCTGGAGCTCAGTAGCTAATAGATCATCTAGGTGGATCTACTTCCCCGTGAAACCACAAAGGTGTGATTAGACTTGCATTGTGTTCTCATCTCAATGAAGACCTAGCACTCTGTGCTTCTTGTTTTACATTTTGTAACCAGTGAACTTCACAAGGGACGAGTAGGGAGTTCAGGACACAGAACCATCAGCCTGAGATAGTCCTGCCTAATAATGAAAGGTGGTCCTCTGTTTCCAAACCATGCATTCCAGGAGAAGACACTGAGTCACGACACCCAGCAGGGGATAGATATTCTTCACTGTGGAGATGTTTACATGACTTTCATCTTTCTCTTGCAGGCCCCTTTAGGACTATCTCATGCCTAGTTGTAGCAACTGTGTTGGGTCAATCCCAGGGTGGAATCCCAGCTTCAGACCTCTTAGCCACTCCTGCTCATGCTGAGTGAAGCTATCTGTACAGGAAAGGTGGGAGTTATTAAGAATGAGGTAACTCTTCTTCCAGAGGAGGTAGAAGAGGCTAAGATAAAAGAAGACATAGCTAAAGCACATCTCCTGGAGGATCCAGAGCAAATCATAGCTGGGAGTCATTAGTCTGTCACTCTGCTCTGCAGCATGCTGTCCAGGAACATTTTGAATCCTCATTGTCCCAAAGTGACCGGAGAGATGTTTCTCCGCTCTGTGACTATTTGTGTCTTTCTTCCCTGCTGGTGAAGCTGTGAATTCCACATCTAGTTTTCCCTTTCTACTGAAGTTTCAAATTATACTATTGGCTTCATCATGTCACTATTCTGACTTGAAGCAGATGTGCCCATTCTTGTGGATGATTAGCATGTGCTTTTCCTTCACTTGAAACTCTCCATCATTTTCTGCCATTCTTTTTTTGCCCCGGCCTTTTGCCCTTTATGGATTGCATCAGCCAGACCCTGAGTCCTGGTTTCTCTTTTGGAAGGGGAGGTACTCACAGGAGCAGAACAAGTGGGAGGTCAGGTCACAGTCAGATCTGTATGCTCCCTTTCTCAACTCCCTTCCTGCCAAACTCCAACTGTAGCCTCATCTCAGCGTCTCTGTAGCTATAGCCAGAGTTCCACCAGTTCCTTGAAAACAGGAACTGGAAATTTCTCTATGTCGCTGAGAATTCTTGAGGGTTCAACTCCCCCTTGTTGCTCCCTTAGCACTGTCCACACTTCTATGAATAGTGTCTTTGTTCAGTTCCTTTCACTTCAACCTGCCCCACAGCAAGCAGTATTAATCACAATGTGCCAACTACTGCTCTACCCTCTGTACGCACCCCCATCTCTCTTCCTTTCTGTTTGTATGCGTTTTGGGGTATGATGACATGATTGCTGTTCATTAATTTAGGTTGTTTAGTGTCTGTGACTCTCAACTAGTCTGTAGAATGAGACCATGGATATATCTCAAATGGTCATAGGGAAACTGAAATGCTTTACACATGTGTTCCAGCTCTGTATGGTTGCCACCCTCAGAGCTTTCTTCAATCCAGATACCTGACTCTGTGTGTGCATATGTGTGTGGGGGGTCCCTTTCTTAGGTCAATATTTGGGCCATCATAGCTATACCTGACCACTTTACCACAAGACTCACTTCAGCTTTATCACCTCAAGATCAGGAGGGGTAGATTGCTATGTCCAAGTGAGGTCACTATAGCAGAGAGAGAAGACATGACTTATCCAGGTTCTCCAAGATCTGAGGAGCACACAAGTCTTCCATCTCCTGACACTGGGGCTGTGTCCCCACCATTCTCTTAGAGGACATTCCACCCATCATATGGTTTTCAGTTTGCTCTTCAGGGTGTGAGATATTCCTGAGGTAATGATAACAAGGACAACTCTTTTATCTCTAGAATAAGGGGTGAGGGTAGTGATAGAGGAAGTCACTGTAGGCAGAGACAGTCCCCAGTGCCTTGCAAGCAATGACTTCCATGGAAACACTTTTCAAAGTGATGAGTTGGCAGCTGGACACACAGCTGCTGGGTGTTCCCATCCTGAATGAAACATCGCGTGACATTGGTGTGAGCAAAACACCATGGAAATCAGTGCAATAAGGTCTTGTTCCTCCGTGAGCTCTCAAACCTTACTTCAGTGGGCACAAGCTTACAGAAAAGAACGTGATTAGACTAATGGTAGTCAACAACGAGTGTGAAGTCATCATCCTGGAAACAAAGTAAAGGTTGTAAGCATCTTTTAAATTTCCAGAAAAAAAGAGAAAGAAGTGAGTTTATAAAATAAAGGACAAAAGACAAAAATAAAAGGGGAAATTCCTTATTTGAGATTTGCTACTGGAGACTTCACTTTTAAGATTTAATTTCAGCAAAACAAAATGGAATAAAACATTCATATAACTTTCATAAACTGTGTAAAAGTCAATAGACCCATAAAGAATTTAAAGAAAGTATCCAAATTACTTTCTTGCCAAAGAATCTTTTAGGAGGAAAGATGTTGTTTTCAACAGTCCCTGAAGTAGTCAATAAAATCTCTTAAAATTGCCACAACTACTTTGTTTAGAACTTCACTTTCAAGTTGAACCTCTCTCCTTCATTAAAATATTGAATTTACAGAGAAAAGATAAAATGATAATAAAGATGAGGATTGGTTGTACATTCAGCAAATGAAACCCCTCAATTGTAGCTGCTGCTTCCAATGCTATGCTCGTGGTGACGGCAAGGCCACTTGGCCCCCCGTCCTGACCTTCTCTGACAATTATGATGGAGCATCATCCTATTTTATTCATCCTATACATGCGAAACTCTTCCTGTAAGTAAGACTTACTGCTACTCTTTCCTAATTGCCAAAGCAACACACATCCATTGCCAAAAAAAAAAAAAAATCTGAGAAAACAAGTAAGGAAAATAAAAACAAAAAAATTAAATATTCTAACAATGTTTCACCCTAGAGGTACTCACTAACATTGTACAGAGCACCTTTCCATACTTTTTCAGATCTTACATCAATAAAAAAGTTAAGAGATAAGATATAATTATACATGAAATATAAATGAATAAAATAAGTGTATAATGTGGTCACACGACTCCAATATTAGTTAATTTATCAATCTCTTACTATTAGTCGTGTACATCATTTAAATTTTTTCAGTTTTAAAACCAATGAAACACTCTCACATTTAAAATAAATTATTTCTCTTGAAAACAAAAACCAAATAATTAAAAAAATAAAAACCATACCCACCTTCCACAAAGCCCATGTTCCCCGGAGTTACAGAATATCCACAGGCCTGTCTAAAATATTCCTTCCTGTCTGCTCACTTGCTTACAAACCCCGGCTTTGGGCAGAGCCTGCCTTACCTTGTCTCACATGCTTCTATTAGAAAGAAAGAACTTACACTTCATTCCCAAGAGGAAATAATGTGGGACAACATCACTCTGAGTGTTCTTTCTCCTCTTTCTCAGTGCTCCTCGCAGGGGCAATGCAAGAATATAGCCCCAACAGACAATAGATAAGACAATTAGCAGACAATTGATGCCACAGCTCATGCTCTCGCGTGACCTCCTCTTCCTGGCCTTGTGTTTCATTTGCCCTTGTTGTGAGGAAGGAAGGCTGTCAGACTGCCCTTCCAGCTAGGTGAATATTAACCTTACACACTCATTTGCCCTCTGGAAGGTATTCCTGCCAAGAGGAGGAATGAAAAAGCTAGAAAATCCAAGTTGCATTCTTTGAACTTTCTTAATCAGTATAAAACTGTAAATAGATATTCCAATACCTCTCTGATTTCTGTAAATAAGCCTGCGTGTTCAGAAATGGTTTAGAACTAAAAAGCCATCCTTAGGAATAGAATTCCTCTTTTACACATGTATTTTATATATCACTAAATACAGACCCATGATTTTGTTTTTATACCTGCATACCCTCTTTGAGCCTAAGACCTCTTTGAGATAGAAATTATCACTTCATTTCCAGCCCCTCACTTAATTGCTGGCATTGGTAAAAGAGCAAAAAGAAAATGATCGCATATTTTTAAACCATCAGACTGATTTTTATCTAAAGAGATCCTCTGGATATACTAGATTAGTGAGGTCACACAAAGTTCCTAAAACAGTAATCAGGGTGCTTCATAGTTATGCTGAGCATTAAACCACAGCTAAGCCACCATTTAGGGATGCTGGATGCCTTTCTAACAAGCTCCTAGAAGACGCTGAAGCCCCTGAGCTCAGGATCACACTTTGAGGGCTAGTCCCAACTATCATCAGAGCCACCTCTCGTGTTTCCTAAACTTCCACGTGACATATCCCGCCATAATATTCTGATTCAAAAAGGTGAAGGTGAAATTGAGGGCATTGTAAGTGGAAATCTTTCATGCAACAAATGAATCCATAGGCAGACATTTGGAGATCTTTGGACTTAAACCAAACACGGAAGTCAATTCACAAAAGAAATGCAGAAAATAGTCTGGTTGTGTCTTTTTTGACTAGTCAGTTCTGCCAGAGGTTGTTGAGAGATGGCCTTGAAATGGTGAGCCACTTCCTGTCAATCAACAGTGGCCTTAGAACTTAATAGGAGCACACTGAAGGAGACAGAGCTTTGCTCACTCCTCACTCCAGCAAGGGGCTGATCTATCCCTGAGGTCCAGGCCTTCCAAGGACATGGCCAGGGACAGGTACCAGTCTGTGGCCTGGGGTTTGGGGACCTTGTCCAATAGGACTCTGCTCGGAAATTTCTGGTCTAGATAAAGCAAACCTCAGAATAGGAATATCTCAATGAAAAAGACATTACTTTGATATAGGAAAAAATCATCATAGAAGTTCCAAACCAAAGAGAAAGTTGTTAAATACCTAGTTGTAGTCTGGAAAGATCTATTGGTCGATTAGAAAAACAAAAAGTAAATATATATTTTAAAAGATATTCCCAATAACAAGTGATAAATTATCGAAGACTTGGTGCAGACAACGAATGCCAAAATAATTTTGATGAACAAGAAGATAGATTTCTAAAACTGAAGAAGTATAAAGAGAAACTATTTGGAAGAAAAAGTACTGGAGAACTACATCTGAAGTCAGGATTTAAGAGACGAAATAATCCTTAGAATAAAGCTCCAAAGAGAACTTGAGACCCAAGCCAACTCTAAAAGGACAGTCCTGGAGGTAGAAGTAGGACATCTTGACTTCTATAAAAACAGCAAGGGTGCCTTTGTCAATTAACTACTGGCTTGTTTCTACAGATGACACTGCTCTGGAATCTGATTCCTCAGTGCCATCTGGCATTTTCTGGCTATGAACAGCTCTTATGCTAAAATGCAAAAGAGATAGTAGTTAAAATAGCTCAGAAAATGGTAGCTTTTGGTTATTGGCATGTGTTAGCATACAGGAATATTAATTTGGAACTTAAACGTCTCTCAAAGGCACATGTCCTAAAGACTTAGTCCCCTGCGTAGTACTTTAGGGAGATGATGGACCCTTTAAGCCATGGAACTAGTGGGGGAGGTCTTTAGATCTTTGGAAGTGTGCCTTAAAAGTCATCATGGAACGCTGGTCCCTTCCTCTCGGTTTTGCTCACTGGCTTATAACAAGGTGAGTGGTTTTGAGATGGGCACTCACATGAGTGCTGCCTTGCCACAGGTTCAGAACAATGAAGCCAAACAGTTGCAGGGTGAGACCTCTAAAGCCATGAGCCAAAATAAGTATTTTCTCTTTAAACATTGATTATCTCACGCATCTGTTATAATAAGACAACACTGACTAACACAAGAAGTCAATAACCACTGGATTTTACAGAAAACATGTTCACTTCGATGATTCCTAAGGCCCAGGAATGCCTTTCTCCAACAGGTGATAAAATTGCACAGTGATTGTTGCCTTCAGAGGAAGTTAAAGTCATTATTAAATAAACCCATAAATAATAATAACACTTGATATGCTTTTGGGCTAGGCTTCTGTGTGACTATCCACTCCTTAAATTGACATTGCAAAAACTAGTATTAGTTATTTTACATGATTCTTCAATTATTAAAAATTATGCAAAATAATGTGCAATACACTCTCTTATTCTTCCTATTGAGATGAGAAAGAAGGACCTCATGTTCCCTAAAAGGTGCTTTTTATTTATTTCTCTTTTGGTTTTTTTCTGTGGATGTTCCGAATTCCTTGCAGCTGGCTACAACTGTATCAGATGAGTCAATGTCTGGGAGACATTTGCTTTGGCTGGAGTGAGCTTTGGTTGCTGATCCACCCAAGATGACTCTGACCTCCTTGAGCCACCTTCACTTAAGTCCATAAGGAGACACTCTCACCTAACCATGACTAAAGAGAAAGTTTGACGTTACACATGCACAAAACCCACTTTTTTTCTTCTATATACATAACTTCCCCCATATACCTAGTCAATCAGTGTGTGTGTCGCTTCCCCTCATACTGGAGCAGAATTCCTAGTAAAACCTCTTTTGGATAGCATATTTTTGCCCATCAGTTTTTTTTTTTTTTTTTTCATTTCAAGTAGAGTAGGCTGAGCTGATACAATAACAGCTGGTAGCACCAAGGGCCGCTGGCACCCAAAGCAGTCAGCAGCTGGGCCTGGTAACACTAAAATAAGCTAGCAACCAGAGAATTTAAAAAATGATGGAGAACTACCATAAGCAACTGTCTCCAGTTGTCAAGAGTTCACAGGTCATGAGGTACCAGGAGTGGGGTTGATAGTGACTAACACCAAAAGCTAATAGCCACTGACATTCAAAGCTCAGGACTGTTAACACTAGAAAGAACTATACTTTACCTGATTTCTATATGAATTGAGCAAAAGAAACCTCAGCTTATTGGTTACACCATCATGTAGATACTGTACTACATCTGAAATCAGAAAATACTGAAAATTTTTAACTCAAATGCAACGTACACTGAGATAAAAACACAATTTTTGTTAGGTCTACTATAAAAACATCAAGGACTAGCTGTGACGGAATAGAGTACTAGAGGGGTTAGTCATTGCCTTGTTGCCTTTGTGTTCTTATAAAATAATCTACCCACATCTACATATTTGGATAAGCTAAATGAAGAGATTACTGTGTTTTGATCAATAAAGTCATCTCCCAGGAGACAGCTCTTTGGGCAATAGTTGATGTAACTCAATATTTGTGAGTCAGATTTTCTCTCACAGGAAATTGAATCATGCACACTGAAATAATGAGGTACTATTAGAAACCAACTTATGGAGACTCAAGGCTCTTGGTCATGGTGAGCCATAACCAAGCAGAAAAACTAATCTGTGTGGGATGATGCCTGAAGACAGGCCAGCCACACTATGTGACAAAAATAAAAAAAATAAATAAAACTGCTGGATAACTTTGTGGTTCTTGGAACTGGTCAGTCTTCAACACCTTGTTTTTCATCACTATTTAAAAATGGAGATGGATAGCCACAGGCTTTGACCATAGCTTCAGAAGGACCTGAGCCATCAGACAGAAGTTCTCATCCACATAAGGCTTCTTTGTTTATGTGTGCTAATGAGCCCGTGTGTTCAAACTGAGTTTCTGTTGATTAAATGTTTATAATAGTCTTCAGTACTTCTTTGAGCAAAACAAAATGCTCTAGTTTTTAAGTGATTAGACATCAAATGGAAGCACGTTGGTCTTCTCCTAACATCTATAGTTCTTTGTAATGCTGAGAGAAATCACTAGCAGTGTCCTGAGGCTATTTTTGGGATAATAGGATGAATGGCATAGGCACTGATGTTTTTAAGACAGTAACTTTTCAGTGGATATTTGTCCTTCCCTCAAAAGAATTGGAGATTTTTAAATTTAAGGTGGCCATTCTACATGTTCACATGGTCTCCAGAAACATCAGCTACGGTTTTAGGAGTCCTCACAATTTTAACAAGGTACTATAAACATAGGCAAGGCAAGTAACTCAACAACTACAATTCACGTGGTAGTCAAAACCTCCAAGAGATTGTCACAAATTCTGCCAGAACTGTCTCCAGAAAAATTTTCCCTGAACTTCCCTCACTCTTTCCAAACTCCTTCTGGCATGGGTGCCATTTTGTAGTCTTGGAATAATGATGCCTGTGACAGTTGGAGAGATTATGTCAATTTGAGGCAATCAGGAACCGTGCCTGGATTAGGACTTGGGAACCACGCCTAGTTTGGAAATTGAGAACCAGCCTGGATTAAAGAGTGAATGATTTGTGAGCCAGCAAATAAGAGAAAAGCACTCACTCCGATGTGGGAGGCCCGACTTTGAATTCTAACTGCATAAAAAGAGGGAAGAAGAAAGATTGTTACAGCTTCTTCCTCTGGGAAAGCTCTCGCCTTTGCAATTGTCTACGGACACCAACTTGCTACACAGCGCAGATCTTCATCACAGATTCACGCCAGTCTCGGCTTCTACCTGTCTGCCCATTGTCGATCTTCAGTCAGACCTTCAGTCTCTAGTCTTTGCCATCATTCTTCAAACAACTGAGATCTGCAGCACTCTCACCAGCTGTCCTGCAGTCCCAGATGGGAGTTCTACTTTACGGCTGAGCAGCCATTGGACACTCCAGCTCCCACACGCAAAGGCCGACATCTTGAACTGTCTATATCCTTGAGTTTGTAAGTCTTCTGAAAAGATCCTTTTTGTTATAATTTCTGTAAATTCTGCCTTTTGAAAGAACCCAAATTCAATGCCAGTTGATAATTAATGCTGAGTCATGTCCATTGTGGCAGAATAACATCACTGAGACACTGACTTTTTCCTTCTGGTATTTTCTGTCTCCCTCCTCTTCATCCTCTATTCCCATTCATCATCTCCATCCTTCTCAAGCAGCTATTGTTTTTTGAGTTCATTGTCTCCAGGAAAGGTGACAATAGAAATTCCTTACTGACTTTACTTTCTTATTTCCTGAAGTCTCAACCAATTAAAGAGATTGCTCCAAAAATATCTTAATATTTAGAGTGCTTCACAGAGAGGTAGGATGTTTAAAACTCTCATAAGAAAAAGAGAAACCACACTACTCCTATCCAGGGGAACAAAGAAGGAGGGAACTAGACCTCATAGAAAGAATCAGTCGCTCACACCCTGAATTTCTTCCATGGGCAAATGCACACAATAAAGATCTGTTAAATCTCAAGGATAATAAAGATTTCAATTGAGCTGGTTTATCTTCACATTTTAAGCTTCATAATTCTGCTGGATCTCTAGTAAGAAAGAAGAATGCAAATTAGCAAATGAAAAATACTATATTATGTCACCCAGAATTTTGTCTCTTTTTATTATGTAAAAAATGCATAATGGATATATTGAGCTTGAGTATTTTGTGCACATATATATTGCTTAGATACTACAACTCCTTCCCTTCCCGCTTTTTGGCCCTTCTGCTCCCCCCCACCCCGCTCCCACTATCACACCCACTTGGTTCTATAAAATGCCTACATTCTGAGTTTCTCATATTAAAGAAACTATGCAATTGAAAATGGGTAACTAAAATGAATTGGCAATTCTCAGGTGAAGAAGTACAAATGGTTAGCAAATATGTGAAAACATGTTCAACATCCTTGGCCATTAGATAAATACAAATAAAAACACCACTAAGTTTTTCCCCCACTATTTTTATTAATATACAAATGTAATACATAGTATTTACAATGAATCTGGGTGTTTCATACATCTATGTATCCCATTGACTTTACAATCCTTTCCCATTTTCTACCCTCCCACCCCCTCCCTGACCCTTCCCACAGCTCCGGCTATCACTTCATATGGTTCTAAAGAATGTCTGTGTTCTGGGTTTTCCAAGTCAGAGAAACCATACAATGTTTACCATATTAATCTTCCACACCTAAGTCATTTCACTTAGGTCACCACTCTACCTCAGCTTCCTATTCCTCTAATGGGTTCACAGTAGTTAAATCTTGATACCTCTTCTCTGAATCCAACCTATCCCTTCACTGGGATATTCACCAAAAGTTTTTTTTCCATATTTTCCTTAAAAATGGGGAGAGAGAGACCCAGATCACAACTCCTATGGAACTTAAGAAGAAAGACAAAGTGAAAGAGGGGGTAGGGTGGGGAGGGAGGGAGGAAGGGTAGGAGGAGGAACAAAAGGAGAGTGGGAAAGCCCTTGTCACCTTGACAAGATGCGTATGTGCACAAAATGCTCAACTCCATTGTAAACCTTGAATTTTGCACATATACATATCAATCAAATGTGGGGGAAAACACCACTAAGATAACATCTACCCTTGGAGAATGGTGCACATCAAAAGTCCAACAGCAATTAATGCTGGAGGGCTTGCAGGGAAAAAGAAATCCTTTTACAGTGCTGGTGGGACTGTAAACTGATATAACCACCAGGGGAAGCAGTATAGATATTTCTCAAAAGGCTGGAACAAACATTCCATTTGATTTAACAATACCTCCCCTGGATATCTTTCAAAAAAAAATTAAGAGCAAGGTGTAATCGAGATACATGTATACCCATGCTATGGCAATACAACAAACAATAGCTAAATTGTAGACGATGTCAAAATATCTGTTGATTGATACAAAAATTGTGCTATATGTACTACTCTTCCATAAAGACAGATAAATCCGAGGCTTTCGTAGACAAATGGATACAAGTTGAAATCATCGTGCTTAGCGAAGTAAGTCAGACTCAGAAGGTCAAATTATCCTCCTTTTAAATAAATAGTTTTTTAGCTAAAAGCAAGTAGGAAACAGAAAACAGAAGGAAAGTTCTTTCTATTCCTACCTCATTTTCCGCATAAAGACAGGACATAAATTCTCCTTTATTGAAGCCAACTCTTACCGTTTTAAACAGTGAGAATATAGATAAGAAATGAATAGACTTTTAACAACAAAAAAAATCTATTTTTAAAAACACCACTCTGGGAGTGGGCAAGTGTCTGGTGTGAGTTGGTAGAAAGAGCATATGAATGTGGCACCTCTCTTGCCAGCAATTCCACTAAAATGACAGCGTTGGAGTGCAAAAAGAAATGAATCTATAGGAAAAAAAAAAGTTGAGAAGGGAATGCCTTTGGTAGATGAGACATTTGACACCTTTCTTAAATCTGGAATCAGATGGGAAACATGTCAACGGGTGGAACAGCATAGAGGAATCCAAAGCCTGAGGATGAGCAGAACTATAGGGAAGTCACTGCTAGTCACCATTGTGGTGGGCCAGCAAGCACTCAGGCGTAGGGTTCCTAGTTCCCTTCCCACATACAGCACAAGTGCCAAAACTGTATCTCCTGCAGATGGAAACAGAAAAAACTGGAGAAAGATGAATTATCTTAAGAGAAATTGTGTCTTACTGGGGGAGTCGGTCTGAAAGTTAAGTACTCCTGGCTCCGGCGTTTGGTGGAGGAGATGAAGCGTGTGTGTACTCTGAGCCACACGCACACTCTAAAGCAAAATCTGCCAGCGGTATGGTCCTGGGCACTTGCAAGGATTTCCCCGTCTCCCTCCCCATTGGTGAGAAGTGCCTTTCAAAAAACATGGCTTCAACGTGAATTCAGAGCAAGCAGCAACGGGTAGCTATTATCATGGTACTGATCCTTCATTCACCAGTGTGAATGTCTAAACCAAGTCATCAGACATTGAGGACAGCTGCCAGTGGGAAATCTTAAGAGACCAAAACATACAAAGTCTCAAAGGAACAGCAATAATTCAAGATGTAGAAGAAATTCTTAAATAGCTAATGAATAGCTTTAAAGAGATTTGAGAAGATATTTTATTCATAAAACGAGAAGAGTATGGTTGAAAAGAAAACTCTCAGAGAACACCATAGAGTTCTTATAAATTAAGAATATATCTAAAACATGAAATTCAACAGAAGGGCTGAAATATAAAGCCACAAAAATAAGCTATCTTGGAACTTAAAACAAAAGGCAAAGAAATGACAATTTGGGTGGATAAGATGATCTTCAAAGAGCATTAATACAGGAGTTGTAGAAATCGATGGTCTAAGAGGAACTGCAGGAAAACAAAAAAAATGGATGGGAAAGTTTTTAAAGGGAAGTAAGAAGACAGTTCTTCATGCATAATGAGTCTGAATACACAGCACAATGGATAAAAGTAACCACAAAGCTGGGCATATTCTCTTAACATTTCCGAATAACAAAAGTAAAGAAAAAGATCATAAAAATTTCCAAGGCAAAATACAGGGATCCATCCACTTTTTCATTCCATTAGTAATAATCATCAGGCGTTAATAAATTGTTGTGTTCAATATTCTAAGGCAAAAAATACCCTGAACTTAACATTTCTACCAAGTTATCACTGCAGTGTGTAAGTAAAATAAGTATTTTCCAACGTTCCAAGACCTAGTTAATAGTCATGCATTTTTGCAGCATCCTGCATATGTATACCAGCAAAACCAAGGCAACCAGAAAGATGATGCAAAATTCAGATTTAGGAGTAGCTGTAATCCACAGGGTCATTGACAGAAGCCAGGAATGATAGCAGGACAACAACAGCAAACAAGTCCAGGCAAGAGCTTATTCTAAGGGACTTGATTATGGAGGAACAGCCAGCGATAAAGGGATTGTATGCACTAGTTAACATTATAACTGGATGGGTTTAGAAAATTATGGTACAGATCTAGATTCCTTTTTTAATAGAAAAGAAAAAAATCCAATTCAAAGCATTTGATCTATATATACATATTTGACATGTCAATTACTTTTTTATTGTTGGGACAGAATGCCCAACTTCCATAACTTTGGGGAGGAAAGATTTACTTTTAATTCACAGTTTTAGAAGATCACAGTTCATTCACAAGTGGATGGCTGAAAGTGGTGGAATCACATGGTAGCCCAGACTAGAGCCAGAGCCAGAGTCAATGCTTAGAAAACAGAGATCCTCACAGCACGGCAAAACAGAGAGAAGTCAGGGAGGATGAGAGAAACCAGCACACACCCCTCCAGGTGTAGTTCCAGGCATTCACCCCTTCCATCCAGGTCCCACTTTCCAACAGTACATAGTATTTGTAGGTACATGAGGATTTGAGGGGTGACTCTGGATTCAAACCACAACAGCATATTTAACGTTTATTAAAATAATTATTTTACTATGACATCTAACAGATATAAAACAATTATATAAAATAAAATATATCAGTAAATACAGTATCACATAGGTAAGTGGTACATATTCATTAAATCTGCAAGTTTTATATCTATATCTCTATTGGTCTGTCTATAGGCCTTGAAGCCAAGAGACAGAATCGTTATTTCTTATTTACTACTGCAGCTCACAGTTATACAACCCTAACAACATTGGCCCTTATTAGCTCTCCATTTTTTGAGGACCCTCCAAAAGATAAAGCACAGAAGATTCAGTTGTGATCGTATAAGAGAAAAGGAAATTTGAGAACTTTGAAAAGGTGAAAGCTCAGCTGCAGGTGGCAGAAGGGAAGTCAGTGCCAGGCGAGGTGGAGGAAAAGGTAGGGCGAGAGGGTCGGAAGAGCGTTGAATCAGAGATGAAGCATATGCGATAAGAAGCGGAGTCCGTTGCTGATATATATTTTACAGAATAAATGGCAGAAAGAAAGCAAAAATAAAAATAAAATTACCAAAAAATGAAAGACAAAGAGAAAAGGAAACCAGGTGTTTAGAAACAGAACGAATTCTCATCACTCATAGCAATGGTGAATAGATTGTGGTCAGAAGCACCAGTTCAAATTTTTTATTGCAAATATCAGAACTTGGATAGCAAGGATAAATGAAAAACACATTCTTATGGGGTGTCTGGTGACTTGCAGAATCTTCTCCCAGCTTAATGAAATGGTTCAGTAAGTGCGCACAATGTTGAGTCCCTCTACCCCCCACAAAGCGGGCACTGTGGTATTAGACCCGCACAGAAAGAGAAGCAAAAGTCAACTCATCACAGGCTCTTCAGTAGTTGGTTCTATGCGGGCTGCTCTAGGGAAATCCTGCAGGCACCACCCCAGTGGCAAGTGCGACCCTGGGTCCCTCCGAGGACACTCCAACCTGGGTGGCAGAAGCTCTGCCACTGCTGCCTTCAACCAAGAGATCTCTGAATGAAGTTGAAGCATCACTGTCACACCCACCGAAGAAAGTGGGTTCCACCTGTAGTCTCCATACTGCCCCTCTTCGTGCCTGGCAGCAGAGCCCAGGTCACAGCCAGCACCCTCCCAGAAAGTGGGACTCAGAAGGAGGTGGGCTTTTCCTTTAGGTAGGTCTGACCTGCCACATAACCTAGGAAATTCCCCCATTAAGACAGATAGTATTTTAAATACATAGAGCATGTTAAACCTAGCAAATGTTCACCACACTCAAATCGAGCAAGAAGCACACTGATTAGAAAGGCAGCATCTGTTGCCCAGAAAATTTAAAAGAAGACACAGGTCAAAGTAGTTCCGTGTGCATAATGGAGTAAGGAAGGGGGTGCAGAAGACGAGAGCTTTTCATTGTGAGTCTTACATATATATGCAGTATGGGGATTTAACCCAGAGTTTTTACATTGACGACATCCACAGACCTTTTTCATTTTCATTTTTGCTCTGAGACAAGGTCTCACTAGGTTACTAAATTGCCCAGATTAGGCTTGAACTTGCCATCTTCTTGCCTCAGCCTCCCGAAAGCTGGGATCATGGACAGATGCCACCTTGTCTCTCACCCTATAGCATTTGAACCATGAAATACAGATTCAAAAGTCACAATGAAATCTACCAGACTCTTCTGCCATATGCCAATTTCTACTTGAAAACACACTTGCTAATATTACCATTTAGACTTTAGATGAATGCGGTGAGGTTTAACTTACTAGAAAGTGTCCCTCTCTCTACAAACGAGGCTTTTATTTCAAAGTAGCACTGAAATACAGGTGAACATACAGCACTAGTGCAGAGAAGGTTCTTTCATGGTGCAGCAGTTTGTCAACGTAGAATCTAAACCGCAAAAACAAGTCCATGAGCTCAGCAAGTCCGGCTCTCTGGAGAACTGCCTGCTCTTGTCAAAGCAAATGTAGGTATTGTTTCCTGCTTCCTCGCTTGTTCCTGATAGGTTTCCTATGTTCTAAATTAAAAATGAGCTGGTGCTATTTGGTTTTCTTCCTTTGTTTCTGCTTTGTGTACTTAAGGGTAATAGAAATGTCTTTGTTCTGTGCCTATCACTGACTAGGCAGGTTTTTCATCTGTCTGTCTGTCTTTCTTTTTTCTTCCTTTCTTTCTTTCTTTTTCTTTTATGTGTTTATTCAGCTACATCTATCATGTGCCAGGCATCGTGTGGCATTGTGCTGAACACTAGTACGTAGAATTGAACAACACGGTTCACCTCTGTAAAGGCTGCAGCTGTGTATGACATCACGTTCATTGATCCCAGGAGTCTGACTTGCAGTTTCACAGGTTCAGGGCTCTCAGCATTGTGAGCTAGCTCCTGCTAGGCACTGACTTTTTACTCACCTGACTTAACTCCTTCTCTTAGTCCTCTAGGTGCTTGTTTAGAAATAAGACTATTATTTATCTTAAGATTGTGGTGAGGATTAAATTAAACATACAGCCATCCGCCCTTTAGGGTATTGGCTCTTTAGGATATTGGTACAGGGGTCCAGGAAGATACCAAAATCCATAGGAGGTCAAATCCTTTATACCAAATGGCTTAATGATTACGCACAACTTACAAGTTCCCACATACTATAAGTCATCTCCAGATTACCTGTAATACCTGATATAATGTGTTACACAAATAGTTGTACTTAGGGAATAATAACAAGGATAAATATTTGTTCATATTCAACACAGACACAAATTTTAAAAGTTTTGATCTTCGGTTAGCTGAATCCACAGTTGTGGACCACAGATAGGAAAGGACAGCTGTATACACAAACATTTGGCACAACACGTGTTGCACGAGGCCAGTGAGCAGGAATGGGGAATCAGAGCAGGATTGTCCAGCAACCTCAGGAAGAGGTCTTGTGAGGAGCCCACACAAGGCCACCTGCTCCTGCCTGGGTGAGCCACGGAAGGTTTCCCCTAGAAAACAAGATCTGAACTGAGGACAAAAATGTCAGAAAGATTTTTTACTAAGAAGAGAGAGGGGAATGGTGATCCAGCTGGAGGGACCAAGGCCAAGAAACTTGCTTTTTTTTAAAGTACACAACTTTCAATTCTGTTCAGTAGAGTTCAATGTGTGGCATGAGTTAAAGAATAGCCAGAGCAGGGAAAGGGAACCAAATTAAGATTTACAAAGTTTGGGGACTACTAAAATGCCTTTTTTTCTTTTTCTTTCTTTCTTTCTTTCTTTCTTTCTTTCTTTCTTTCTTTCTTTCTTTCTTTCTTTTGAGACAGGGTCTCACTCTGTAGTCTGAAGCTGCCCCTGAGCTCACTATGCTCGCTGGCACGCAGTCCTCCTACCTCAGCTTCCCAAGTGCTAGGATTATAGGAATGCACCACTATGCCCAGCTTATGGCATTGGGGAATCAAACCCAGGGCCTTGAACTTGATAAACTAGTGCTTTAACCACTGTCCTATTCCTCCAGCTCCCTAAGGTGCTTTCAACAAGGGACTGTTTTGACTAGGTCTACATGTAGAAATAGGATTCTGGTTGCAAGACAAAGCATGCATAGGAAAAAGGAAGAGCTGGGGATGGGAGTAGCCTTTGCAGGATTACCTTAATCTATGAAAGATACAAAAACTTGCTGTTACAGAACAAGGTGGTGGGGTAGATGTGGTAGAAATTGGCAAGAGGAGAAAAAGAAGGGTCAGGATAATTCCACTGGCTGGGAAATGGAGACTCACTCTAACTGAGAACGTAGGAAGAGAAGTACAGGTGGAGGCGAGGGCTATGAGCTTATCTTGGTGCTACTACTTGTGAGCTCAACATCACAGTGAGTCTTCCAAGTGAGGATATCTAGCAGGAACTTAAGACCTATCTGAGACCCAAGGTAACCAGGAATGGAGACAAGATAGGCATACCTTAGCAGGGATTTCCACCAGAGGAGTGTTTCTTTTCCTAATTGAGAATAGTTACTGTGGTGGATTGGATCTGGTGTGTCTCCCAAAAGCCTCATCATGGACACTGTGTACTGTTGGGACGTGGAGCCTGGCTGGAAGGGGAAGATGCTTGGGGCTTAACATAGAGGGGCATGTGCTGGTTTCTTTCTTCCCCCCAGACTTCTCTTTGTTCTCCTCGCTGTGAGGATCTTTGTCTCTGAAACACTGGCTCTAGCTCTGCCCCCCCCATGTGATTCTACCATTTTCCAGCCACCTATCCATGAATAGACTGTGACTTTTTAAAACTATAAGCTAAACTAAATCTTTCCTCCCTAAAGTTGTGAATGTCAGATATTGAGATACAGTGACAGAAAACTAAGACAGTTACCCAAAGGTTTTACAACCTCAGGGCTCCTTGTTCAGTAGTAGGTATCTTGGTCACTTCTCCTTATGACTGGATAAATGTGGCACTCATTTTCTTATTAAACAGGTGTATATACAGTAAGTCCTTTATGTTTTACGTATCCCTTTAAAGCTGCATACGCCGTTCAAGAGAGTTTATACTTGACTGGAAAAATACTGCTTGTATCAATCAAGATGAGCAAGGTTCTGCTGTGGTAACAGTCTGAACAATCTCAGTGGTTTATGACAGCAGAAATTTTATTTTTCATTCTTGATACGCTCCATTATGGATCACATTTTAGTCTCTTAAGTACCCATAATGACCGAATAATCATATTGCTGACCTTGAAAATACTTTCCAGAGGAAAAGGAGAGATCTGCAAGATCTAGACCAGCAGTAACATGCTCTTGTCAGGAAGTGACCCACACTACCTCTCCTCACAAGTCATCGGGTCATAACCAGTCACATGGTCCCACCCAACCAGAAGAGACCAGTTAGTACAGTCATATCATACACCTAGAAAAGAGATGGCTGAAATTCTAGGTCAATGGCATAAATGAGTCCACATATGGGACTGAGAACCTGGATCCTATTCCAACACAGCTTTCCTGCAGTATAGACTACAGCCTTCAATATAGCCATATGCATGAATGAAGACTTAATGCCTTTAACCTTTAAGGATAAGGAGAGAAATCACACTCTCTCTTTCAGGAGCTTCAATATGTGGCACTATCTTTACTTCTAGATCTGCTGGAAAAGGGCTCCCATCAGCCCCCTCGGCAGTAGCGGCCAGGAGTCTACTCTGGAACAGTCATCCTTTCTAGAACAAGTAAAATTTCCCATTTTATGGCTGCATCTTCCCCTGAAGACTAAGTTACTACCATATCCTCCAACAGCCTCATTTCCTTTATGTATCTGTGTGGGCCTATGTTCAGATAAGTCAGTGTCCAGCTGCTCTGGTACACTGCAACCTTACGTCATTGGGTGACTAACACCAAATCTTTCCCTACTTTGTTGACTCTAGATCCCTGGGCAAACACTTACGGGGAAATGATTTGTAAGAGTCTGTTGGCTTTGCCTAATTTGGACAAGAGCTGCTTTCCTTCAGAGGAATTCAGAGAACTGGAAATTCACTGTCAAAGAGTAACTCCCTTAGGGACAAGATAGTCCCCATTTACTAGGGTCACTGCAAACATGACAATTTGGCTCATTGCCTGTATTTCACGTAAAACTCACCAAATTCAGTTCCTCCACGACTAAGGACGTTCACCAAGACAGCAAACACCAAGATAAGAACAAGCTGGAGTAGATTCTTTTTCCAACCCAAGAAGGCCTCCTGCCCGTCAGGGGTCCCAGAACCCACAAAAGGGACTCAAACTGAGGCCAGGATAGAAAATTGAGACGCAAGGGTGAATACAGCCTCTGGTTTCCGTGAACAAATATGGTACGCCAAAGAATTGCTACTTGCACACTGACAGCACTGCATCATGTGGTCACAAATTGTTTAGTGAACACTCAATAAATGAGTAGCAATTTACATCATGGTAAACATGAGACTGCATAGCAAATGTCTGACTTAAAAAAAAAGAGGATCCAGGATGAGAACTCAGCGGCAACACCTTTAGAATGAAGGGGAAGACCAGTCAGTTGCCCATAGGGATATAAGGAAGCAGTCAAAGCATTGTTCTTGAAACCTCAGCGAAGGACCACATTTTTAAAAGAACTCAATTGTTGAACTCATGTTTTCAAGGAGCCCCATAACACAAAGAGTGATTTAGCAGCTGAGCTATCTCTGGGTGACCACACCAAACCCAGCGTGTCCCAACTGACTCACGCTCTTTCCCATCTACCATATGGTCAGATTACAGCAAGGACCTCGGAACCACACCACAGAAAGTGGGGGTAACAAGGAAATAAAAAGGGACAGGAGGAAGAGTCGGATTCATTATCTCCAACAATCACATTGATCCTGTCAGCCCAGCCAGGTATTGTTTTGTTCTTTAAAAAGCAGAAAATGGAGAGTTGTCCAAGGTAGCCCAGTTGGGAGATAACAGAGATAAGGCTGAGAGACACACAAGTCACAGTGGCAGACAGACAACGTCCTCCCACACACCACAGCCTCCCCAAGCGCCTCGGCCACCTGGTGTGCTTCTGCCGACATGCCACAAGGGAAATGTTGGAGTGGATTCTGATATAAAAGCACTCTAAGCAACAGGCCAGGGACACTGGAGTACATTTGTCTGTTGGCGGAGAAATGAGTAAATGAAACCCTTGGAAAAGCAGCAGCAGCTTATACCTTCTTCTCAGGGGACCCAGTGTGTTTATCTTCACAGGCCTTGTTCGTGAGATAGACGCAACATCTCAGCATCCACTGGACTCAGATACCCCCTTGCTGTGGTGCTAAGATGCTGACGTGCCAAAAGGGTGTTACAGACTGTGCCTCTTTGAAGAACCAGCTTGAACCAATTGTTCTTCAGTTTTTCACATAAATTACAGAGCACGAGGCCCTCAGCTTTGCCCAAAGTTGTCAACGGGTTTTAATTGTCTCCGCTTTACCGTACGCACAGATGGCTTCGTTCAGCTGCTCTGAGCAGACCTCTCCTGTCTCCACTAAGACAAATCCGCCACAACAAATGGGAGTCCGTGACAAAAGAAAAATTACGATGAAGTCCAAATAGCTGCCATATTTTTCCTGAAGATAAATGCTATATAAATGGAAAAAGTAGACATGAGAGTACAGAATTGGAGGTGAGAAAGAAAAACCCTAAAGAAAATGTTAACTTTTGAAAGCAAGTACAGCTGTTTTTTTTTAAAGTTAAGTAGCCATATTTGGAAGAGGAAGAGATCATTTTTCTTAATGACATCCCTAATCGGTCCTAAATGTCAAATTTATTTTTGCAAGACCTTTCAGAGAAACTATAAGTGATCAAACACTCCCACTTGTAAATGAATCTGTCTTTCAGAAATAATAGGACCACTATGTAAAATTATATTTAAAAACTTCATTGTAATATCATACAGTATTAAATATTTAGAAGCAAACTAATCATTTAAGTATCACGAAAAGACAAAAGAATGTATACCTGCTGAAGTTGCTAAAAATAGAAGCTTAAATTCAGAGATAAGAGCAAAAGCATCCTACATATTGAAAGATATAGATAAATTGCTCTTTATAATGGCTCTTCAAATTGTATTCCAACCACAATATATAAAAACTTGGTTTTCTACACTCTAGCCAAATCACTAAAGTAATAACTAAAAATTAATTGTGTAATACATCATTGTAACTATATTATTTCTCTTATAAATAAGTTTGAACACTATTTTGTTAATTTGAAAGCAATCATTTTTATTTTCTTTCTTATAAATTATCTGTCCATATATTCCTGCTAGATTTTTGATCTTATTGAATTGTAATACACACACACACACACACACACACACACACACACACACAAATAGTTGACCCAATTTTTTTGTCTTTGTTTAAATTATTTATGATGCCATCGTTTTGTCAAGAAATGTAGAAATTCTTTTATTTATTCTTGGGATTTTCTTGTTTAAATTTTTGGATGCCATATGCATTTATGATATTTCAAATTTCTACTCTAACATCTAAATTTTAATTCTGTATATGAAATATGTAAGATGAGAAACCAATCTTCCCTTAAAATTGTAGAAGATGAGCCAAAGCCACAAAGTCACTACTTCTATTTTCTTCTTCTTCTGTATTGGAGTTCCACCTATATCACCTACTGATTGCCTTTATGTAATTGAATGTGGTTTTGGGATTTCTGTTCTGTCTCATTTTCAAGGTGGTTCCTTGTTTGCTTTTGCCATACACAATCACCGTGTTGTTTTAATTTTGGTAGTTTTAAAATACGTTTTGATATCTGCTAGAGATGGCTCTCTTTCACTCTTTTATTTTCTTTAAATATTCCTGCCCATTCTTATTTATACTGGTTTTTTTGACATGTTAACAATCAATTTATCTGATTAAGGGGTTATTGGAACTGCCATACACTTAAGGATTAACTTGAGGGGGACTTTATGACATTGAGTTATTCTGTCCATCAACATCCACAGTCTCCTCCAGTAGGGCTCTTCATGAAAGGAAGGGAAATAAAAAGGCCATCTTCGTGTGTCAAAGATATCAGAATCCTACACCAAATCCATGCAGAATCTACAGGGCTATTCACTTGATTGACATAAAGATGTCAATCAAAAGATCTAGCTTTGGCTTAGATGGTCTTTCATTTTGGAGAGAAAGATATTTGAAAAATTAAGGCATCTCTGAATATCCCATTTGTACATAAAGGGTGGAATCAAAATTAAATGAGTCATTCACATGTGGAATAAATATTATTTGAAAGTGTGTTGATCTCCAAATGCTCTAAAATGAGTTTGATATATTTAACCCAACTCAAAACAGCTTTACTATATTTCCTTCGTCCCAATACTGCATCACACTTTGCTTCATGAAAACACATCTAAAATGATGTCATCCGAAACCACTCAGACAAGAAACATTGTTTATTAGAATCTGACAATCAACTTTGAAAGATGGCAAATTTCTTTGACAACATGAAGTCTTGAAAAATTTTAGGGCTGCTTTTTCTCATTATGTAATAATCACGTTATATAACAATTTAATTATGTAATTTATAATTGATTGCTGTCAATTTGTTAAATAAAGAAGGTCACCAATTTTTGTAGGGTCAAACTGTGAGTCCATCGATGAGTGCAGACTAAAGGAAAGCACTGCTGGGTCCCCATGACAGTGCACCAGCCTAACACTGCTCCCAGAAAATGTCGGTGCTGATACATCACCTCATAGCGCTTTTCATTGCTGAGCAGCTGCTTGTTCATCAGCTAATTAACTCCTTTACACAGAGATCTATGGTGGGTTAGCTAGTTACGAAATCCAGCAAATGTTCTACTCTCACTACTAATTCACTATACGATATCACGGGGAGTTAGGGGTGATGTGGTTGGCGACAAATGGTCTTCCTGAAGCTTGCCTTGAGCTCCATAAACTTGAGCACATTATTAAAATAATGTTCTGATGATGTGGCTAGAGAACCACATGCACCAGAATTTTCTGTGTATGTTTTCATACATTTTGGGCCTCATTCTTAAGGTACTGAATTTGCAATGGAAAGGTGGTCAAGTCATCTTCATTATTAGCAAGTTTCCCAGGAGATTTTTATGCCTGCAAGTTGACTCAAATTTACTAACTTACTTAAATTTTTACATGACCACCTTCTCTACAGGATCATTTTGAGAATATCAAGTAGTTATGCAGCCAAACCACCTGACACATATAAGAAGTTTAGTAGCATCAGTTGCCTTCCTTTTCTCTTTTCTTCTTCCAAATAGTAATGAAAAATAGAGACAATACATCAAGCTGTTTCATCTTGAATTTCATTTTGTCCACAAGTAACAGAAGAAGCCACTCACTGTTCTTTTCTTGGAACTCAAACCTCTTAGTTACCTAAAATTTAAGCTCAAACGTTTTCCTTTGAAAGCATTTAATTGATAGTATTGTTTGAGGCTTACCAGATTTCCACATAATTTGAAAATACAGATGCACCCGAACTTACAGTAGTTTATTTTCATATTTTCTATATTATAATGGTATGAAAGTGATATGCATTCAATAGAAACTGCATTCTGAATTTTTAATTTAGTCTTTATTCTAGGCTGGTCATATGGGATATGATCTTCTCTGATGGCGCTGAGCAGTAGAGCAGTTTTACTTGTGGTAGTGTAATTTAGGATGGTTTTATTGGGACATAACACCATTATAAGTCAGGTAGCATCTGTACTAGCAAAGCAGCAATCTGCCACAATTTGTATGCTGGTTATCAATTTATAGTATCTCATCTCTGATTCATCCTTCATTGTCTGCTCTATGAAAATGGATATGGGTCCCTGACATAATTTTGCTCTACCAGCCAGAAGAACAGTAAGCTTTGTCGGTAGACGGTGCTGAAGAGACATTCTGTGAGGATAGGCCTTACCTTCTGGTTCTGGCATGGTTGTTTGCCAGGTTCCTGCAGACTACAATGTATCCAGTTCCCAGATCTTGAACATAAATGGCTTCCTTGCAGTATGGAGCATTCTAGGTTACCAAGGTACTTCTATCTTCTCCAGTGACCAGCATGGAAGGGTCAGAAGCTTCTCCCAGCATTCTCTTCAGGGTAGGCTGCAAACATAACTCTAGTCACAGTAGATGCAAATTTACCTTTTCACCTTAAGCAACTAAAAACTAAACAAATCGATAAAACAGTAATTATCATTCATTTGACAGTAGGTTATCCTGGAGAGCTATCTCTGGTAGAAGGGAGAGAACTGGGATTACCACTCAGGTTCGTAGTTGGGGTGGGTTTATAGGCCCCAAAGCAGGAAGGAGTTGCTCACAGACAGCCTGGTTGCCTTCCAGACTTGATAGATTGTGTCAGTCACCTTCTCAACTACAACAAATTCATGAGGACTTCAGGTCAAGATGGCAACCATTGCTATGACTCAATACCCAACATCCACAACTTTAGGGAGGAAAGATTTATTTTAGCTCATAGTTACAAAAAGTCATCCTCTGTTAATAGGTGGGCAGCTGGAAAATGGTAGAATCATATGGTGAGGCTGCAGCTAGAGCCAGAGTTAGAGCCGGTGCTCTGGAAACAGAGATACCCACAGCAGCAAGGCAGAACTGAGAGAAGTCGGGGAAAACAGAGAGCGGAACCAGTGCACGGTCAAGCCCCAAGCATCCGCTCCTTCCAGCCGGGCCCCACCTCCCAACTGTACACAGGAACTATGGGTACATGAGGCTTTGGGGGTATTCCAGATCCAAATTACCACATTCTGTCCCTGACCCTCAAAAGACTCATGTCTACTCCCTTAAGAAAAGACATTTAACTCTGTTTTTTTTTTAGAGTTACCAAAGTCTTAACAGTAACAACATTATTTTTTTTTTTAAAAAAAAAGTCCAGATCCAAAATCTCCTCTGAGACTCTTAGAAGTAAGGCAAATTCTCAGCTGTGAGCTCCTGTACTCTATCACCACCACCAATGGCGCTATGGTGGTGACTAAGCCTTTGCGGAACGTAAGGCTATAGCAGAGCATGTTCAAGATTCAACCTATAATGGAATCTGTTGCGGTTTGAATCAGGAGTGTCCTCCAAAAGCCTCATGTGCCCAGGGATACTGTGTTCTGTTGGGAGATGTGATCTGGTTGGAAGGAGCAGGTGCTTGGAGCTTGACTTGAAAGAGAAGCTCTGCCCTTCTTTTTCAGTCTGGCTCTGTTCTCCCATGCTGCGAGGAGCTCTGTCTCCATCCCTGAGATGTGATTCTACCATTTCTAGCCACTCACCCATGAATGAACTGTGACTTTCTAAAACTGTGAACTAAAATAAATCTTTCCTCCCTAAAGTTGTGAATGTTGAGTATTCATTCTCAGCAACAAGAAAGTAATTAAAATAGAAATCAAGTGTACTATTTGATATGGATAAAGCCACTAAGTTTCCCAGGATAAGTAGTATACTAGAAAAGAAAACTGAACCAAGAGAGTACTCAGGAAAGCTTCCGAGGATTCCTCTTCAGAGCTTAGCTAAGTACTATTTGATTTAAACATATCAACTTTGACTTATACATAGGAAGGAATAATGAATGCCAGAAGAAAAACCTTGAAAATACTAAGGTGTAAGAATATACTGGGTGCATTCTCACCAACTAAGGGAGAAAGACCCCAAATATATAAGGCATTGAGTAGATTCCTCCGAAGATAGTTGCCTCATCAGAAGGCAAAATGTTAACACCATATAGACAATTTTAGTCTTCTCAGGCTGCTATAGCAAAACACTCTGAATTAGGTGGCTTAAACAATAGAAACATTTCTGACAATTCTAGAAACTGGAAAATACAAGGTCAGAGTGCTGGTAGATTTAGACCCTAGTGGAGAATTTTTTTTTTCTGGCTTTCAGAGGGCTGCTGTGTCCTCACATGACAGAAAGGGCAAGAATGATAGCTCTGGTGCTTCCTCTTTTTCTTGTGAGGATACTACTAATCTCATCATGGGTAGCCCTATCCTCATGACTTCGTCTAAACTGAAGTACTTGCCAAAGGCTGTCATATCTAAATAGAACCAACACTGGAGACTGTGGCTTTAGTTTAAGCAACTATGTGTTGCTGAAACACAATGCCTGAGACTGAGTAATTTATAAAAGAAAGACTTTGTATTTTAGCTTGAAGTCTGGTTACATCTTGTGGTTGTATACTTCTTAAACTCATTGTAGAAGGCAGAAAATCAAGTTAACATATTGTGAGCGGCAAAACACGAGAGGTAGGATTACCTTCTAGCGTCTGCACTTATGGTAACTCTACTAGACCTGCAAAAGTGAGAATTCATTCGCATGAGAAGAGCATTAATTCAATCAGGAGGGTTCTGCCCCCATGTCCCAAATATCTCCTGCTAGGTTTCAAGTCCCAAAACCGCAACGCTAAGAACTAATCCTCTACATAACTTCTGTTGGGTAGAAACCATATTAAGACCATACTAGTCTACAACATAAATTTTTAGGAACACAAATATTGATCTCATAACCACACTTGTGCCCTCAAAATGTGTCCTTATATGATGCAAGATACATTAATTCCAGCCAACATCTCCAAAAGTCTTAACCGACTCTGCCATCAAGTCTGAAGTCCAAGTTCAGAGTCTCACCTAAATAGTATTTAAATCAGATATGAATGAAAAACAAGGTAGGGTTCATTTGAGGGTCATCCTTCAGCTTCAAACATGTAAAACCACATAAGTTATATATTTCCAAATACGCAGTAGTGACACAGGCATAACATAAACATTCTTATTCTGGGAAGTCACAAAGAAGAAGGCAGGCAGCCCTAAGTAAGTCAAAAGCCTAGAAAGTCAAGGCTAGAACTTAAGGCTCTGAAATAATCTCTTTGGTTCAGGAGTCTATATTCAGTACACAATGGAGTGGCAGTCCCTTCTCCATGGTTCTGTGAGGCAAAGAATGTGTTCTCAAGAATATCAATGGAGGGTCACACTCCTGAACCCCACCATCCAACCCTGATTATCCTCTGAATTGTTCTCAGGAATGTTCTTCCCTTTTATTGAAGAATAGTGGATGTTTGCAGCCAAGAATCTCTCTGGTCCAGTCCACAGGGTCCAAAAGTCCAACAGCCTTCCTTTATTTCATTCCAGCTCTACCCCCTTTAGAGCTGTCAGTGGTTCCACTGGCCACACCTATAGAAATCAGGCCTTCTCTCTTTTTTATTTACTTATTTATTTAGAGACAGGGTCTCACTCTGTAGCCCAGGCTGGCCTTGGACTCAACAGCAATCCTCCTGCCTCAGCCACCCAAGTGCCTGGATTACAAGTGTGCACCACCACGCCCAGTTTATGTGGTACTGAGAAATCAAACTCTGGTACTTAGTGCTTGACTTAGCGCTTGGTAGGCAAGTGCTTTAACAGCTGAGCCATTCCTTCAGCCTCTCTTATTTTTTTTTTTTAATATGTATAGGCTGAGAATTTTCTAGGCTTTTAGATTCTGCTTTCATTTGCTTAACAATTTCTTATTCAACTCACTTATCTCTTGCATTTTACTATAAGCCGTTCAGAAGAACCAGCAACTCCTTCAAAACTTTGCCTAGAAATATCCTCAAGGAAATATCCAATTTTATCACTCACAAGCTCCACAAGCTCTGTAAGAACCAGAACCATTTCTTACACCAGGAACCAGTTTAGTCGAGGACTATTCTCTCGAGAAGAGGGAGAGGGAAGGAAAAGAATGCTTGTTGTGCGGTGAGTTGTTGGAGGATAACTTTGAAATGGTGAGTAGCCACAGGAGGACAGTGGGGAGCCAAGCTCTGCCTCCTGTCAGAACAGTAGTGGCATTAGAACCTAACAGGAGCATGCTGACAGAAGGCAGAGCTTTGGGTGCAGCTCACCTCCTGCTCTCTGCTCATCTGTCCTGGGGCCTGGTAATTCCAAGGCCACAGACCAGTACCATCACCTGCTCAGGAGTTGGGAATCCCTGCCCTAGAACATAGTTCAACATGTTTTTGCCACTTTATAACAAGTATCACCTGTCCCCCAGTTTCCAACGTGTTTTAAACTTCCATCTGAAACGTTATCTGCATTACTTTTCAAGTCTTTATTTCTACCAACATTCAGTTTATTTTTGTGTATTTTCTAGGCTTACTGTCTGTTTTTCTTTTTAAATTTTCCATATGCACTTGAAAAACAACGTTCAATCTGCTGATGTTGATAGAAGTGTTTTATAAATGAGAAATCAAGTCAGTTTACAGTGTTAAAGTTTTCTCTTTCTTTTTAAATTTCCTCTCTAATGTTTCTATCCATTATTACTAAGAAAGACAGAGAAATTGATATCTCTGATTATAACAATGGGTTTATCTATATTTTCTTTCAATTCTAGTATATATTTTGAAAAAAATTTTGGATCCACAAATATTTAGTGTTATTATGTTCTCTCTATTAATGGGCTTCCTTTGTCATTATAAAATATTTTCCTCACTACTAATAATTTTCTGTTACAAAATGTGCTTTGTCTGTCAATAATATATCCCCATCATTCTTATCTTTAACATGATGTACCTTTTTATCTTTTTACTTTTAAACTTTTTTTTTGTATTTAAAGTGCATTTATTGTATACAACCTTTAGTTGGCTTATGCTTCTTTTATTTAATTTGACAATCTCTACCTTTTATTTAAGAATTTTGGCCACTTACATTTAATGCAGTCTCAGATATGGTCACATTTAATTATATTATCTTGTCATTTCTTTCTATTTATTACATCTGTGTTTTTTCTGATTGTTACTTTAGTGAAAGTCTAAGGACACAATATATAATGTGCTCATTTTTAAGTTATAAAAAGTATTATCAAGTGCTACTATATTTCCAAGAACTGTGTAGGATTCAATATTTTACCCTACATGCAAGATAACAAAGCAGGCTGCCACCAGTTTAGGAACGCTGGTGATAGAGATTTCCAGGTCAAAAATGCTGCTCACTGCTCAAAGCTATAGCAGTAGCCAAACATCAGCATTCTTTTGTTTCCTGAGATCAAGTCTCACACGTATATTTGCATTATGTGAAGAGCACCAAACACGAGACACCAGATCTGCACATGCAGAGGACCGAGTTTCAAAACACAAAATTTGATAATGAGCAGTGAGAGCACTCTTTGCTCCAGAGAAAAGCATTGTCTCTACCTTGTAAGAATGTGTGCTATGCAAACAAATATAGAGATGTGTTTGCATGCAAACGTCTTTGAAAATATAATCCAGAACAACAGGACTTGCTGGCAACTGCCTTGCTTGCCACATACATAGAAACCCAAGACAAGCGTGGAGAATTGTTCGCTAGCAATATCCACTCTTTATTCCTACATTGCCAGGCTTCTCACAAATTTCCCTGTTAGACTCTCCTTTGTCAATCACTCTGATTAATCTTACACCCAATGACTCAAATTCCCGTAATTTGCATTATAGAACATTTAATTGACACTACGCTAAGTAGGACGCCAGGCATCGTGATGAGGTAAACCTGCAATGCCGATCTAAGTTACGTTCCCAGTATCTTGTAATCAACCACCTAAACAAGTTCTATAAACTATAAGGGTCTTATAAAATCAAGTGACTTTGTCATTATGTTTCGGTATTATATTAACCTTTTCTTTTGGCCCAAAGCATTAATCCGGGCACAGCAACATGCATAAGTGATTACGCAGACTTCCTTGGCCTACAGAAAGGATGCCTGGAGAATTCTGTAATATCCTTGGTTGATGAGTTGAGACTGGCTTACATGCCTCCTAGGGTCCAGGTGTTGTTATTGATCACTACAGCTAAAATCAGAGACAAATTTAATATAATTTTTCTGGTTAGAAGGATTCCACTTCAGGTGATTCTATGCCATAGATGTAAAAGGAAGTAAGCACTCTCTCTCTTTAGCACTCCTCCAAACAACCTAGGATAACCACTTAAGGTGAGATTAATATTCTAAAGCTAAGTGATATGCTTGTAGCCTCTTCTTAAACATTTGAGGCTCTTTTATGTGACCATAATTAAAGTGAGGACAACTGTGCCTTTGGAAGAAAGGCAAATTAATACTGGTTTTCACATAAGTACAGATCCAGGAAAGCATGTTATGCTCCTGGAATAAATATTTTGCTTACTGTCAATGAGACTCAAGGAAGATCCTTATCTAACAGGGACACAAGTTGATGGTGTGCCCAGCGTGGTATTGTGGCTGCCTCTTGGGCTATAGGGATCTCAGTCTTGTTTAAATGATTGAGCCTAGTCCTTGTTTATGTGTGGACTGCCCGCAGGAGCGTAGCATAACCTGCCCATTTGTCCATGCTACTGGCCAGGTGACACCCATCCATTCCATGGAATCTCTAGTGTTTCATGAGTTGCATTTTGTAAGTTTTTCATGTAAAAGTTTCAAAAATTGGGTACTTATCATCTGCTGTTTCTAAAAGACGTCAGGAGGGTTAAAGGAAAATAATAATTGAATAGAGGCAAGATCTCTATAACAGAACATAGCAAATACAGCAAAAATAATAATAATAGTTAAGGAGCATTCAGAAGAGCTATAGAAATAGGAAAGGATTTTAAGATGATTTTAAAAAACAAAAATTATTAATTCTCTGATGGTTAAATATTTTGAATTAGTTTTTGGTATACTTATTGGCCTTTTGTACTTCTCTCTAGTATCATCATTTCAGCTGCCCATTTTTTAATAGGAAAGATTTTCTATTTTGAGTTCTCCATATATTCTAGTTACTAATCCTCTGAGGGGTAGCTATTAAATTTTTTAATTCTGTGAGTTATTTCTCCACCCTGTTGTTTCCTCTTATTACACAAAAACTTTTAGTTTGATGTAGTCTCATTAGTTGATTCTTGATATTTGTTAGGTTTTGATCCAGAATCTTCCTCAAAATTCTTACTTGTTTGCATGTTGTGGAATACCTTTGGAACCAGGTGCTGTTAAGAGGAGGGGACTGGTCTGTAGAGGCAGAACACTTGGGCTTAACCTGGAAGGGGCGGGTCACTAGGACAAGCATGACTTGGAAGGACATATGCTAGCTCTGCCCATCCTTAATCACTTGGCTTCCTGTCTGCAATACCACGAACAGTTCTTCTTCTCCAGCTAGGCCTTCACCGTGTGCTTCCACCATCATTGTCCTCCCATCAATGAACTGAGACCTTCTGAAATTGTGAGCTAAAATAAACATTTCCTCCCTTAAGTTAATGCATGTCAGGTATTCTGTTCCAGCAACAGGAGAGTAAGAGAGAAATTAGTACTCGAGAAGTAAGGTCAGTGCTCTGACTTCACCTGATGTTGTGGTTTAGCAGCCTTTGGGACTGGTTTGTAACAGGTGCTTATAAAGTTGAGAAGGTGCTGGCTAGAAAGCCTTAAAAGACTGTGGACTGGCTTGATGGGAGATTCTGGTTGTAGCTCAAAAGACCATAACGCTGGGAGAACTGCAGATTAGAAAGGCCAGGCTCAGAAAGTTTCACACGGAAGAGAGAAAGTTATTGTCAATTGGCCCAAAAACCACATGTGCTGTGCTCTGGCTAAAGTATTTTGGTATTTTGCCCATGTCTTGAGATTTTGCCTGAAGCTGCCCTTAGGAGCAGTGGACTCTTTAATCTGGCAGAGGAAATATCAAGATAGTCCAATGTTCAGGCTGTGACATAGGTATTGTTTGATGCTTTTAACCAGTTTTACAGTGGAAAGCAGGGGTAAAACAGCAGAGAAAAAGATGCAAAAAGTTTGCATTTTCTCCAGAAAGAATGTGACTCCAAGGCAGAAGAGCAGAAGAGCACATTATTGTTAAAGAGATTAGCATTAAAAAGAAGCCAAGTCCTTGGAATCAGGATTGTAAAAAAAAAAAAAAAAAAAAAAAAAAAAAAAAAAAAAAAAATGCCTTGAAGGTGTCTCAGGAATCAGCAAGACCGTACACTTCACCAATTAGAGGATGAAAAACCAAAATATTTTGCTTTGAAAAGAGACCCCCAAGGCATCCATCAAGGAAACCTAGGAAGATGAACCCTCAACTATGTCAGCCATCTGAGAACTCAAGGGCTGCAGTCTTCACCATGGTTCTGGCCTCCCAGACTACTGCTCAATCCAGGGGTAGACTTTGGTGTCATCCATGTGGTGCTGGCATGCAGAATGCAAGAGTTGTGATGTCATGGAGGCTTCCATCCAGATATCAGAAGGCCTAGGAGGTCAGGAAGTGTGCCCCTGGGAGAGCAGTGCATGAAGTTGTGAAGGGGAATTCTAAAGTGCACTGAAGACCCCAGAAATCTGTAGATGCCAGAAATGTGGATCATCTACTGAGAAGGCCTCTGAGTAAAGCCAAAAAGGAATCAGTGAAGGTTTAATCAGAGGCAACACAGTAGGGGCAGGGCTGGCGGAGCTTTTTGGAGTTCACATCTCGTCACAATTTACCTATAGTGCTAAACAGAGAAGTACACAACTTAACAAAGCTACAGGATTTTACTCTGACCCTGCTGGGTTTCTATCCTCATATTCCTCTCTTTTGGAATGAGAATGTTTACTCTGTGCCACTAAATGTTGGAAGTGTTTAACTTTTCTTTGATTTCAACAGGATCTCACAGCTAAGTTGACCACGTGTCTCAGAAGAGACTTTGGACTTAGACTTTTTAGCAGTACTAGAACTGTTAAGACTTAGCAACTCTTAGATGAACTCAATCCATTTTTGCATGAGGAGGTAGACATGAGTATTTTGAGGGCCAGGATAGAATGTTTTGGTTTGGATCTGGAATATTCCCCAAAAGATGCATGTATTTGGATGTTGTGGAATACCCATGCTATACCTATACCTGTGCTATTAAGAGGTAGAGCCTGGCCAGTAGATGTAGAACACTTAATCTGAAAGGAGCAGATCTCTGGAACATGACCTGGAAGGATGTATGTTAGCTCCAATTTTTTCTTACTCACTTGGCTTACCATCTTCCATGCTGTGAAAAGCTATTTCTCTGGCTGAGCCTACGCCATGTGCTTCTACCCTTGGCAGCCACCCATGAATAAACTGAGAACTTCTAAAACTGTGAGTTAGAGTAAATCTTTCCTCTCCTAAGTCATAAATGTCAGATATTCTGTCCCAATAATGAGAGAGTAACTAAGACTTCTGCTATTTCTTGTTCAGTTACCATTCTGTTCCTGAAATACTTTCCTGTCCCTATGTCTTCCGTTGTTTTGTCAGTCTTTCAGCAAGTTCAGTGTTTTTGTTTTGATTTCTTGCTGTTTGAGCCATTTTGATTTGACTTTAGTATGGGACAGAAGGTATGAACCTAGCTTCACTCTTCTATGTGTGGATATCCAGTTTATCAACACCATTTGTTGAAGGTGCTACCTTTTCTCCAGTAAATAACTTGGACCCCTTTGTCTAAAATCAGATGGCCAAGATTATTCGAATTTGACTCTGTATAGCCAATTCTGTTCATTGATTTTCCTATTGGGATAGTACTATGTAGATTTCATTATTATTGCTGAATAGTATAGTATGAAATCTGAAATTGTGATTCCTCCAGCTTTGAACTTAACATGGCTACAGCTCTCCCAGGCATCTTTTCAAAACAGCTAAAGTCACCTTATCATAGAGACATATGCATCCCCATGATTAAACAGCATAAATTAGAGCAGTTAAATCCTCGAAACAACCTATATGCCCATCAACAGAAGAATGGATAAAGAATATGTGGTCTATAAATATAGTGAAGCATTATGTAGCCATAAAGACAGTTATGAAGGATTTTCAAGAAAATGGGATCATCTTGAGTAAACAGAGCCTAGCAAAATGGATCACACACAAAAGATTAAGTGTCATATAGTTTTTCATACAAGATTGCCACAAATATATGTATAAAAAGATCTTAATGTAAAAGAGAAGACAGAAATAGATGTACTTCTTGGAAATGGAAGAGACATTAATGGGGAAAAGAGGGATATGGTAAGAGGGAGGGAAAATGTGGTCATAAGTGATATATATGAGTACAGATTCCCCAAGTTGTGTGTAATTAGCATGTAAATGAATCTTCAACATATATATATATATATATATATATATATAAATTTTTATTTGAATATATATATATATATATTCAAATAAAAATTTGAGAGACAATCATGAATTCCTTGTTCCTCTGACATCCAAGAATCTAAAGTCTTCTTTCTTTAGGTTGTTCTTCTACCACCACAAACTTCACATCTTTCTGTTCAGTAGGTGTGACTTCACCTTTTATGCATCATTTTTATGTGTGCCCAAGCCTTTCATCCTTAAGATCAAATGAAAGAAGCAGTAGGGTATTTTCATAAAATTTACAGAGACCCTTTATGTTTCCCATATGAGCTCTTATAAAAGAATTTAGTGAGCAGTGAACTCAACTAAATTATCCTTACCATGAAAGTCATGATAATCTCATGATATAATCCAAGTATCTGAGCCAGAAATAATCTAAATCTTCTAGTCTCTGTTTGTCTGAGCTCCTCCCACTGCCCTGCCCAAGGGTACTTCAGCAAATCTGTCCTAGAGTTTCTGCTTTGGAAAAGCCGAAAGTATCATGGGTAAAAATTGAGAGAATGGAATCCCAAATAATCACCTAAGTCTAAATAATCCATGTCTTTTTCATCCTCACCATTACCTATGAAGAAGTTGAGAAATACTTCCTTTCTAGGGCCATCCACCTGACTCAGATATGTGGGTCAAGATGGGACCAGCACAAGTCATTCATACAACTTGACCAGCAGTTATGATTGGTTTCTATAGTTCATAGATCCAAAGAGGAATGTTTTTAACTGGATATCCATCGTTTTCCAAGTAGCATGCCATATGCCCAGACCAGACTTTTTCAATATCCCAAGGGTCACTAAAATACAATAACATTCATCAAGGACCACACTGGACAAACCTCTGAGAATAACATAAGAAGTCCGAAAGTGTAAGAGAATTAATTCTCACAGGGATCACCTTAGACATGTAGGACAAGGAGCACATAAGTAATTTTTTCCCACTTCTCCTGGGTGAGCTGTTCTGCAACAGTTACGTGGCTCCTCAAATTATGACTGCACAAGACAGAAAAACCAGCCTCGCATGGCTGGAATGAACTCGTTAATGCAGCCTCTACTGACCTCTTTTCTTTGATGCCCATCCCCCTTGTCTCTCACTTCTATTCCCTAAGAATTTACTCATCAATAAAGTAGAATCCAAAGGGCCAAGGCAATGAAGAAAAGTTCTACCTAGGAGGCTCTGTTTTCTTTCTTATGTTAACCTAAAAACATCACTGTTTTCTAGCATGGTGACTTATGATATTAGAGAAGGTGATTATATTAGCAATTTTTGTAATAAGCTACTTGGATGTGGGGCGAAATGGTAGTTTAAAAGTAAAACGTACTTGAAAACACTCCAGTTTTTCTCTTTAATAATCGTTTATGTGGCTCAGCTTACGGCGCCATCATCCGTTTGTTGCCTTGTACCTCCATTGCAGGCCAGGTAGGTAGGAGAAGCAAGCAAATTCCTGAGCTCCGGCCTTGCAAAAGCAAACTCCAAGGCAACAACAGAAGCCACACTTTGAAATACAGGAGGAAAATACTTAGGTTTCAAACACGCAAAATAAAAGACAACTGACCTAAAAGCATGTTACATTTTTTTAAGCGTTGAATCAAACCTGTAACTCTTTAGTGCACCATTCCCTACTTCCCATCTGGAAACTAGAAATATTGGTGACATACATCATGTAGCAGAATTTAAGCAAATCACTTAAGAACCATAAATTTAAATTCATGCAGAAAATCTGTATATATTTGTGAGGGTTTTTTTTTTTCTTTTTTTTAAGAGAGGTGCTTTCCACCTTCGGGAAAGTATGATTTAGATCCGTTTTTTCAGCCTCGACTCTGAACTCAGTGTTTTCTTGGATTTTTCAGAATTTATGTTCCACTTCACATTTTTCAGTCCCACTATTTCTTTGGAAGGTATCCCTGCGGGAAGTCACCAAAAAAACCATTGCTATTTTGCTTTCCTGAGAATCTTAAAAAGTCAAGTAAGAAAGATGAAATGACCAACAACGGTTCCCAAGGGCCGCCTGAGAAACAGAGAAGATTCATGGGGGCTTCTTAATGTGCAAGTTTCTCTCTACATTCATAACCCACATAACTGTCCAAACCTACTGGCTGGAAGACACAGGAGTCTGAGCTATACTTACACGTTCACAGGAGCAGCTAGGGGCCCCTGGCATCCTTATCTTCCCAAGATGCATTGCTCACATCCCAATAAAATATCTGCCCATCCTTCCTAGTTCAACTCCGGCCACATCTCATTAGGAGGACTTAACTATATGAAAGTGGCCACATGGGACAAAAGTTCTCCTCACACCAGCAATTTGACTTAGCATTGAAATGTGATCCAATACAATCAACACCGGATCCACATCAAGGACACACAGAAAACAATCCATCGTCGTTTCCATGGATGACTTCATAAACAAGACCCTTCCCCTGGTGGAAAAAGATCAGTTCACATATGCCCTTCTGTTGAGTGTGCCCTTTGGACACCATGACTAAGAAATACGCACTTTGCTTTCACAGAACATGTAATACCAAGAGCAGAAGGAACAGAAAGAGTTTTGGACCATGGATCGTTGAAAACGTAGAATGAAAAAATTCAGAGAAAATCATACTTCTTATATGCTGGTAGCACTATAAAATCCCTACTGGACACCATGAGAACTGAGAACAATCTGGAAGAAAATGCCATAGCTAGGAAGAAGTCACATAAAAAAACTAGAGAGTAAAAGCAATCACAAAAAACCCTTGGCCTGATGGATCAGAAACTAACTTTGAATTTTAAAAAAATAATATTTTGTTTAAGCATAACATATATTGAACAGTACATACACAAACATTGTACATTCACACTAACGCTTCGCCCATCATGAGAAGGGGACAGATTCAGGAAGTGAAAACCACATAAATTAGTGTCAGTCCTTTGGACTTGGTGCTAGGTCAAGGAAGAACATGGACAAAAGTAAATATATGGACCACCAGTATAGGACTTTAAAGTTTATTGCCCCGTGACATCTCACCTCAGTAGCAGGATCAAGTTAGGACCCATTACTCTATCCCACATTAGGAGGTCTAGGCATAAGGCCTCATGATCTCACACCTGGCTAGGAAGCTGAGATGCGAGGTCCCCCTGACTAAGCCTGAGTAGCAAGTTTTGGTACAAGATGTTTTTGGGTTCAGGCATAACAGTTACAGCCCAGGAACTTCACTCTTGGAATTAGACATCATGGACTTGGCACAGAACTTCCACATTTACTATGGATTACCTGTTCTCTCTTCACTCACTAAATTTTTATTCTAAGATTTATAGGCTTTGTGAGGGAAAAAATTAGCAACCAAAGCCATTTTGACGGAGAGTTGACTAACTTTTTAGTGTTCTTGTTAAGACAACTCTCACTTCCAAGAAGACATTAAGAAAAAAAAAACCTATCTCTTTGAAATCTACATCAAGTTGTTAAGACCACAAGACCAAGATTAAATCTAGAAATGTTTCCTCTCTCGCCCTCTTCCTCCACCCTGTTATCTCTCTTACCCATTCCCGTTGATTGCGCCAACTCACTGAAGTCATCACCACACTTTCCCACCTCATCCTGAGGTTTGCTCAAAACACAGAAGAGCTAGGGCTGGATCTTTCCACTTGCTGCCACGCAATTACTCATTTTGTGCTTCCTGAGATTTTTCAGAGGAGAGAGTTGTGAGTCAGGAAAGTTGAGAAATCCACTGAGGTGAGTACCTGCATGTTGACTGTCAGTGTTGTGGGGTTTGTTGCTACAGGAGAGAAGGGAGAGACTTGCATCTGGAACTGGAGCCCCTGTAGCAAAGAGCATTTTCTGTTCCCTGGGAGGGGTATACTCAGGATGCTCAGTCTCTGGGAAAGTGATGTAGGAGAGAAAGCAGCCCTCCTCTGTCTAATACTGAGGAGAGGTGCTAATCTTCTGACATGGGTGCTGCGGGTTCTCCTAAATTCCAGCATTTTCCAAGAAGAGCTCATGGCCTGTCCATCCAGGTTCAGAGAAACGGATCCTTCTGAGAAAATGGAGAAGATCCATCTTGCATAGCTCATGAAGAACCTTGTAAAAAGACATAGAGAATACCCGTGCACTTAATTCTTGTGCAACAAAGAAAAGGTCTGGAGATCTAAGACACAACGGTGGGATTATAGTCAACGTTTTTGAAGTGTACACTTTACTATAGTCGAGGTAGGAAATTTCATGTTTACCACAAATTTTAAATAGAGTACAGAAAAATGGAGGGGTTATAATACCTATCTGATATTATTGGTTGGAAGAGAAGAAAATAATATAGAATACTTAGCTCAGTACAGTCCTCCTCCTCCCTACTACACTCACATTCACACAAAAACACACACACACAGTCATGTATGCACTCATAGGCATGTGCTCACAGGCTCACATATACCACACACACAAGAACATGAACACTCATACATCCACATACATACACACACACACACAAACACATGGTTCCACAAACATACACACAAACTCAGACACACATACACACACTCCTTCTCCACTAACCAAGTTTCCTCATTTATAAGTATCAATAGTAAAAACGCTTCATGTTCAATGACTTCTGGCCTCAGGAAACTCTCCAGCATTCTGGAAAAATCTCCCTTCTCTTATGTCCTGGCATGAATCCTCATTCCTAAGCATTTTAAGGCAGCACTTAGGATAATGTTTTTCAATGTGCTCCCTCCAAAAACTTACACAACTGGCTGGGGGCTACAGATAATAAAACATGATAATGCCTCATACATCTATAAAAAGAACATTACATTTTATCCAACATGCTAATATATTTAATTCTTAAAAGAAAAGAATATTACTCTCCTCCTTCTTAGATAGGAAGAGCCTCCCCAGCATGCTTAAGGGAGATGGACTTCAAGTCTCCCCATGGGTAGGGCTCAGTGTGGGGGAAGCAGCCCTTCTTGGCCCCAGGATTCTTTGCTTCTTGTCTTTCTTCTGGAAAACCGAAGGTGGGGCAGACAAGAGTTACCTCAGAGAGTCCAGGACAAACTGCCTAGGCCAGGCTTTGATTCAAGTTGGTCTAGAAAAGAGGACATTGGCTTCTCCAAAGGATCTGGTCAACAGGAGGACATCAGAACAGATGACACAAGCTTCATATTGGGAGAAAAGACATCTCAGGCCACTAACCAGATGTGTGGCTCCTGAGGGCTCCCTTCTGGTAGCATGCCTGGTCCTCAAGTTTAGGATCAGAGGAAATATTCCAATACCCGTAGACAAAGTTCCACTGGCGCAAGAGTGGGATTCACTTTCTTGGCTACTTCTTAAATAAAGAGTTTGAAAAGTCAGAGCTCCTACATGATAGTAGCAAATTGTATACATGTTACAGAGAAGATGGGAAGCCTTACTTTGATCATTTTGATCTAAATCTAAAAAATAAAACATAACTCTATTCCCTCAGAATCCACACAAGTGATCAGAAAAGAAGAAAGAGGAGTATCTTAGGTTGGGCTTTCTAGAAGCAGACCTGGAAATGGGGGTTCTTGTGTAGATGACTTTTTATGTAAAGGTGCCTCTGGAGAAAGACAGAAAGGAGTGGAGGAGTGGAAGCAGGAAGGGAAAAGTCCAGCCAAGAAGATAGATCTGGGCAGAGTGTTGTAGAGGACAGCCTCAGTCTAACCAGATAGGGAGCTTTAACAGTGTATCCAAAAATAAGGAGCTGACGTGTTTCAACTTTTGAGGCTATTTATCACTAGACAAGGGTGCCCCAAGAGGATATAAATTCCCCTGGCACTTCTTGCTCTCAGATACTACAGACTGCAAGTCTCCAGTGCCCTGGGGCATGGAAAGACAAGCATCCCAAAGTCAAAAGACACACAAAAATGGCACAAAGGAAAGTAGAAGTTATCTGGGCAGAACACAGACATCATTTTCTATGAGGAGCAAGGACTGAAACCACAGACACAGTTTCCCCGGTTACAAATTATGTTATCCACTGTTCTACCTCCGGATTTCTTACCTGTAAGGTGGGGAACGTAATAGCATTACGTGTCATATAACATTTTGGTTGATATTAGGTCATATAGCCAATGGGATCCCATAAGAATCATAGTGGAGCTCAAAAATTCCTATTATCCACTGACATCATAACCCTTGTGACATCACAGTACAATGCACTCCTTATATATCTTTGGTGATACCGATATCAATAAACCTACACACAGCTCATCCTAAAAAAGTAGAGCACATACAATGGTGGACAATACATAATATTTGATAACTCCAGTAAATGACTATGATCTTGGTTTATGTACTTGTTATAGCTTTTATTGTTTCTTTAGAGCATATTCTTTCCACTCACAAAATGTGACTATAAAACTCTCTCGTGGGATGCCAGCAATGTCTCATGCATCTCGTGGCTAATTAGTCTTTTGATTACAGCCAGAGGCCCTGTTAGGTCACTGACCTACACTGTCTAGGTGAGGGTAAGTGCACTCTAGTGTGTTTGCACAAGGACGGAATCACCTAATGGAACGTTCTTTCAGTATTCCAGCTAAGTGACAAGTGACTGTGACACCTACTTCCTTGGGTGATTGTGAGGATCACATCCAATAACTCAGGAAGACTATGTTTTGAGCACTAAGAAATCTCAGCTCTGATAAATATACACAACCAAGCATAACGGTAATTTTAGCTGGGAAATAGCTCTGGATGTCTCACCAAAAGAAATGTAGTGACAACAGCATACATCCAAAAAATCCCTGAGGTTTCTTCCTTTTCTCAGGATCTGGGAAAAAAGACATGCTGGGTTACCTGGGAATTAAAGGTAGGAGAGACTGTGAGGCAGAAGAAACTTGGACAACATCTAAGGGAAATTTGAAAAGTCTTGAAAGATTCTTCAGATAAAAATCCAACCTTGGGTCAGCATAGTAGTTTCTGTCCTGTTCATTGTTCAGGCACAATTATGAAAGTGGCTTTTAATGTAGCCAACAATTTCTTGTGAGCGCCAACCTACTATCAGGTTAGCCACAGACTAAGCAAAGCAATGAGCCAGGACAGAGTCATTTTAGAGTGCTCAAGTAGCACAAAATATGATTTATCTCTGGAGAATCTTTTGGAAAATTAGAAAGAATTAGTCATATTTTCCAGTGCGGGGATATAACAGTTGTCAAATCATGAGGAAGGCCTGACTCAACAGTTCCAATATTGCAATATGTCACCTTGCTGTCTTGTTACTTAAAATTACATGCCTTAGAAGTCAGTGACTTTAAAAAGAACTCAACCGAGGTTGGAAAGAAAAGAAAGATGTGCAGACGAAGCAGGGGAAAATATAAAATGCTGAACATTTATAGAGCTGTTGAACAATTTGGAGCTCATTTAATACATTTTTTCTTAAGTAGCACACTGAATAGGCATGTTTATCCTCTCAGTGAATTATATGTTAGAAATGGACTCATTAAACAGTGCCTTATTTTAAACCTACAATATAGAGTCTGAACTGGATTTAATGTTGCTAAATATTCAAATGAGTCACCCGTTTGGTCTTGCTTTTGATAGGTTAAAAAAGATGAATAGGCCTGTGCTAGATAAAGATGATTATGTCAATTCCAGACCACCTTTGTGGTGTATTTTCCAGCCTCTTCAGTAGCTCTCATTAACTACCCTAAATGCACTACGAATAGTATCAGGTCTGTCCTTCATATATATGAAAATTAGGTCATTAGTAAGCACACAATACTGAGGTATTTTCCAAGAGTAGTGAAGGGAAGGGTTTGAATTTTTTAGGCATATCTCTAGGTTCCTCTTGTCAAAAGCATGAATATGTAAGATGGTCAGCCAGGGTGAGGAGGAAGCTGTGGACTCCAAAAGAGAGGGTTTCTAATGAGCGTGGTCTCATTAACATGGAGAGGTAATTAGGTGACCTCCACCAGAACAAACACATCTCAGGGCCAATTTGAAGAGATATAAATAGCTACATGAAAAACCAAGTACAAAGCAAGACAGGGTATGACCCCGTACAGACATAAAGGAATTGCAGAGTAACCATAAGGAAGGTAAGGTGGGTGTTAATGAAGAATGCACCGAATTCTGAAATGCACATACATACCCTTTCTTTTATGTGTTTTGCTATTTTTGAAATCAAGTAAGTTGAGAGAACTCAGCTTTATTCTAGACAATTAGGAAAGAGTCATCCCAAAGAATCTTAAGTATGTGGAGTTGAGAAGCTGTTTACTTCTCATGTACTTTTAACAAAACAGTTCTCTCTAAATCAATCTGTACATTAAATGCAATTCCAATAAAAACTCCACAAGAATTAAAATTGAAAATTCATTCCAAAAATCTGTCTTGAAAAACAGCAAGAAAATTTGCCTGACCCCTGAGATACCTCAACGATGAGACAATCAGAAAGCAAAGTAAAAGATGGTCTTCTTGGAATCAGAAAAGACAAAGACATCAATGGAATAAAATGGGAGACCCAACAATAAACCCAAGTCAGTGTGAGAATTTGTTTTACAATAGAGATGGCATGTTAAACAAGGGAGGAAAGCATGGAAAACTTTGTAGAAACTGGTGTCAAGAAACTTCACAGATGGGAAAACAGGTCTACCTCACGAAACTTAAAAATTCAAATCAAAGTTGATTAAAAACCCTATATGAAAACTTAAAACAGTAAAATAAATATTTTTAAAGCGCTGTGACCTTAGGATATATGAAAAGTGTTCTTAAGCTCCAAAATTACAAATCCAATCGAAGGTTAACTGCCACAAATTGAAGATCTCTCTTCAACATAGAATACCACAGCGTTCACGTATCAGTGAGAGCATGGGGAAAGAGACAGGCAATATCTAAACTGGGCTGGATGCCGATCTTAATATTGTACAAGAAGCCCCCACAAACTAATAAGAAAAGAACAGGAGCTCGAAATTTAAAATATCCAGCTTAAATTGATGCAACTTGAGACCATCATGCTTATTGAGGTGAGCCAGATTCAGAAGGTTAATATCACATATTTTCTCTGTTATGCGAAACCCAGGATACAGTAAATTTATAGAATAAAAGGGGTGAGATGTCGGGAGTAGGGTGCAGGATGGAGAGGACAGAAGGAGAGGAGGGGATTATAATGATGTTACAGGACACACGTGCACAAAATTCTCAAGCTGTAATATAACTATTACATACGTGTATATGTGTGTGCATGTGTGTGTGTGTGTGTGTGTGTGTGTGTATGTATAAAACTAAGAAAACTAAAAATGAAAGCGTCTCGCTCACTTGAATAGGCAATTCAGAGAAGAAAGAAAGCCAGACCGCAGGTAAGTATGTGCAAGGACACTGCGCTTCAATCCACCAATAACCAGAGACAAAAAAATTAAGACAAATTTGTGTCCTTTTGGTTTACAACCGGAGTGAATGATGGTAAATAGCAAGTGTAAGTGATAATGTTGGTATTTGGGAATCTCATGCACTATTGGCATAAGAAAAATGCCAGTGGATAGCATGTGACTTTATAAATTTCCAACATATTCACTAGTTATCTGCCACCTCCATAAAAGGACTACACTTTCTTCCTTCATATGATTCATCCATGTAGTCGTGAGGTACATTTTCATGTGTATTTTCCCTGTTCCTAGACTTTGAATCTGGCAGTATGACAAGTTTTGGACAAGACTATATTCACAGTAGTGATTTGAACAGTGTTGTCATATAATCACTTAATTGGTCTAATCCCTGTGTTTCTGCCTTTGCCATGCAGAGAGTATGTCTGAACTGAGTCCACCTTGAGTGCAAGGCAGAGAGAAATATGTCGAGAAGACTAGACTCAACTTGATCCTGACCTAGAGCCAAGCCCAGCTAACCTTCCAGCTGTCCCACAGGCTTGTGTCTGATAATAAGTTACTGAATTCTAATTTATCTAGTCTTGCATGTTTTTTTTTCACAACTCCATTTGGGTAACAGATATCCAACACTGATACAGCACTGAGTCGGTGCTCATATTGTGTGTATACAATAGTCTACCCATCATGTAACAGGAGGGACCACACAGCCTCCTCTGCTTTTCCTGCTGGCACAGAAGATCTACTCTGGGACCAAAAGTCCCAGACTTTCATTCCCAGGCTCTATTACAACATATATAAGATGATAGTTGGAGAGACGTAAGGAGAAACCCACAGGAAGACTTCTGGTAAAATGTTCCTTTATAATAAAAAGAGATACTCAGGAAGGTCTAATCCTCTTCTTCGTTGGCTGTGATTGTGTTTGAAGCGACACCATAGCTATTATAACCGTCTTGTGGTCGTTGAAGAAAATAACACTGACTTACACATGAGAGTAGAACAGAAAGATGGAACACATCTGGATCCTTGATCAAAGCACTGAGCTACAAATGCATCCTCTAAAACTCTTGCTATATGAGACAATGTTGGTTCTTAGTAGTAAAGTTTGTTAAGTGGAATAATAAAAAATCTGCAATGGTTCATCACTAATCTCAATCCCTAGATATGAACAGATGCATATGTAAATGGATACTTGTGATGGTATTTGTCACAATGTTATTTTGTGGTGGCAGTACTAGGAAGCCACCTAAGTGTCTTTCGCTTAGAATATGATAATATTCTACATTCAAATATCAGGTGATAAACCAAAGGAAATAAAATAATGTTTACAATATACTGCCATTTATGTTAGTAAACAGTGCAAATGGATAACACAACATTAAAATTTTCAGTTTATACAAGAACAATATTTAAAACATTATAGTTTAATTGGGAAAAAAGAACATCAGTAGAGTTGTATAATAAAAATACAATGCACATCTTAGTACTTACATGAGTTACTGCTACTTAGTATAGGATGTCAAAAGTTATATCACTCAAGCAACAAGTATTCATCACCTCCAGGTTTATTTGTGCTGGAAATCCAGGCATGGGGTGGGGATTCTGACTCACATTAGCATATACGACTCCACTCAGTGTTAGAGCTGTGTTCTCACCTGAAGGCACAAAAGGAGAATTCCTTTAAGTTATTCACGTTTTTTACAGGATTGGGTCCTTTGTAAACTGTTAACTAAGGGCCTCAGTTCTTCAGTGGTTGTTAGCAGAACCCCCCTCAGCCTTTTGGTCTTTCTGTAGGACAACTCAGGTTAGCAGCTTGGTTCACCTCAAAGTGAGTAACAGAATGAATGAGACAGTGTGCAACATGGAAACTGTGGGCTCACATTTGCCATATTTCATTTACTAGAAGCAAGTCCTTAGATCCAGCCCACACTCAAGAGGAGGAGCATTAGACGAGGGCAGAAGGATCAAGAGGTGGAGGTAACTGATGACAACCTTAAATGTTCCCTACCACCCTCTTAGTGTCATGACCACAGATAATCACTCACCATGAACGGAGGTGTATGACAAGTTCAACTTTATGTATTTGAGCTCCATAAAATGAATGGCACAAACAACCAACACAGTTTTGATTTTTAGGCATTAGCAGATTGTGTGTAGCTAATTGAAATTAAACAGTATCAGATACACTAAGTAGTTTGGGGGGAAGGCAAAATGCTAAATTTATGTCTGAAACTATCAAAAAGCACAGAAAAAAATACATTTTTATGATTTGAGGTCAAACATCAAGAGATTGAAGAATGTGAATATTAATATAATTTCTACTAAAAGCAAAACCATACATCCAAATTTAGCACCAAAAAATACTAATTCTATACTAGAGGAAAACTTTCGTGATTCTCTCATTTAGCGGGGGGAGAGTCAGAGGTCCAGATGACCGACGGCCTGGGATCAAGCAACCTCACCGAGAGCAGACTCACCTTCCAAAAGGGAAACGTGATCTTCATAGTCTCCAAATAGCTTCTGACCTGATTCCAAACAGGCTTGAGTTGGCACAATCTTCCTTCCTTTCTCAGGAAATTCACAGCAAAGAGGTAATTACGTTACATTGTTCTGTATTTAACCTCAGTTTCTGCGAAGAAGCAAATTTCCACAACAGTCTCCATTTTCCATCTAGAACCCGAGAAAGGCGGCTGTTACTTGGTTTCAACACAATTTTCCTGAAGCTCTCTCATCCTTTTCATGCTCCCCATCACAGTGTAAGTCTATGAAAAATTCACACTCCCGTTCAGCAGGGGAGCTAGCTCCTTTTAAGAGAAGGTTCTGGCAAGCCCAACGCCAGGACATACATCTCTGAGCGGATCTGCCTAAGAAAAATACAGTCTGTTACAGAAGCTTCTCCGTAGAGAGTGTGGGTCTCGTGGGGGGGGGGGGGGGGGGGTTAGCAATTACACGAGAGCTCTTTTGTGCTTCCCCTACTACCTCTCCTTTAGTTCTTTCACACAATAGATCATTTTAGGTTTATGAGTTTGCAAAACCAAAACAAGGCACACTCTAGGATGTAGAAGCCGTTATACCTCCATGGACTCCAAGGTCAATGAGGTAAAGCCAATGTTTTAAATACTACAAACAAAATGCTATTTGGTGTTGCTGAACAAAACTTTTGAGAATAGATAATGTATTTTACAAAGAGCTTAAAATATGTGTCAATTAGGAAAACATGCAGTAAAGAAACCCAAAAAAATAAGCACTTAGACCACAGATGTTCATCATTGTCATGAAAATTCTAGTGAAAACGGATGGATGGTATAATATTTCATGAAAATCACAAGTGAATCTTTTCCCTAAAGCTAAGAATGTAATTCTTTTAAAAATTTCCTCTAGTTCTGATATATATAACTGCTCAATTATATTTTTCATTAAAAAACTGATTGGAGGTTTAAAATTGTGTCAGATTATTAAGCAGTTACTCTGAGTAAAAAGGAAAGTAAGATTGTATTATATCGTATTACTTGACAGTTACTCTGAGCAAAAATTGTGAGGACATTCAACTAGACTTTTCCTCGTGAATTTAATCCTATGCCTAAATAAGATCACAGTTCTCATTCTTCTTTTTCACCCCCATCCCAAAGATATTTTGACTTAGTTTGCTCCAGATTCTTACCTGGTAGACATTATTTTCTGAAATCACAAAACCATCAGTTGATTCAAAAACTAAGATAGGAAAAAAGTATGATTATAGGGATGGACACTGGTTGGCAAAATGGGCGATTGAAAAGAACAGACAATTTTAAGAAGAAACGCAAATGGCCAAAAAATACATGAAAACATGTTCAACATCTTTAGCCATGAGAGGAAACCCAGATCAAAACAACACTGAGGTCCCATCTTAATCCAATGAGAATGGCTAAGAAACCATCATGCTTAGTGAAGTGAGTCAGACTTAGAAAGTTAAATATTTAGTATTGTATGAGATTCTATAATATGAGACAACCAGAATACAGGCTATGTATAGAACAGAAGGGTGAGATACTGGGAGTTAAAATTGAAAGAGCTCCATCAAAGATAATTCAGAGGATTTTTAGCACCAACCACTGGACACTATGATGTTATTTATAAAATTGGATATTCTCAGTGAGGAATTATTTAGTTACCTATTAATCAACAAATCAGAGAATAAAGAAAAAGTTGTGACCACTTAAAGTTTTATGTCAAATTGAATAAACTAGGAAATGCACCGTTAATACAGAAAACAGTTTTGGGCCAGCAAGTGGGGAAAGAAGACCCATCTTTGAGGTAGATGGCCTAACCAATAGACCAGCAGCTTATTCTAAGTAAAAAGTGAAGAAGAGGGAGGGTTATTACAGCTTCTTCCTCTGGAGAGCTCTGGCCTCCTCAATCCACTCCAGATATTGAATTGCTCCTGTTCTCCCACTGTTGATCCCATCACGGACTTTCCCAGTCCTCAGGTCTTCATCATCACCTGGAAACATCAGTCTGTGGCACAGACTCACACTGGCTGTCCTGCGGTCTTGGAATGGTGTTCTTCAACTCACATTTGAGCATTCAATAGACCTTCTAGCTATCACACCTACAGGCAGCCATTTTGGACTCTCTTTGGACTTGCAAACTATCCTTATAAATGTGTGTGTGTGTGTGTGTGTGTGTGTGTGTGTGTGTGTGTGTGTGATTCCTATTAATTTTGTTTCTGCAAAAACCCTAAATAATACAAAATGTTTCTAGATGAGCAAAGATGGACCTGAAGTAAGGAAGGGAGGAGTGAAAATACATAAGTTTGAAGAATCATCAGTACACAGATGGAATTTATAGTCATAAATTAAGGAAGGTAATGTGAGGCCACAATACAAAGGAATTGTATACTAGACAAGACAACTCAACTTGGAATATTTGAGTGTTAGAAAATATTCGGGGGTGAAAAGTCCCTGGCACTAGGTATTTGCTCAATAGGGACATTACTTTCTTATAATGTAGTAAATAGTAAGGCAGAATTTACATTTTGTCCAGTGGTTATTATTTGGTTTTGTACTTTTTATATCATGTAGTCAGGAGAATGGGCTTTCATGCTAGCAAACATAGAACTTAGAGTAAATCATTTCATCTCTCTCCTGTTAATTTCTCACTTGTTAAGGTGATGATGTTGGGCCAAAAATAGCTTCTCAGGAGATTTTATAATTCCACTGAAAATGGTGTAAAAAACATACAAAAAAAACCAAACAGCAAAGCACCTTCCTGAGAGCAACATCAGCATGTTTGCTGCAAGGAATGTGTGTTTGTTTGTTTGCTTTAATAACATAATAACTCATATGAGGTTAGCAGGGGGGAAACGTTATAAAATACCTGATGTTGCCTTAGAAATAAACAGGACTTAGGGAATGAAAGGAGAGACCAAAGAGGGACAGAGACAAGTTATCCAGATACTGAGGGCAGAAGCTGTATTTGTGTTAGTGAAATCGTAGCAGGTAGGTGATCACAAATGGGTTTGGGACTGCATTATTCCTGGTGCAGGTATGCACTGCTAGTGGTGCAAGTTTCTTTCATCTTTCTCCATGCGGAGTTGTGATATAAGCATGGATTTTGCAAGTGAGATTGTTTTCTAAGTTTCATTTATTTTTGTGGGGTGAAGGACACCATTCTTTCCACATCTGGATTTATTTCATACAGCACAGAAGCAGTATGTAGGGGGCCATGATAAGCTCGGTGCTAACAATTAACACGGTCTGAATTAAGCCTCAGTGTCAGGAGTGGCCATGAGAATGGGATGTTCCTCCAGGAAGCTGCTGTGAATATCTTTGGCGGGGAACCACACTGTTTAAAATGCGTTGCTGATATAAAAGCGAAAGGAATGAAAAAATCAGGGTGCTCTCCAGCTCTTAACTGCTGTCTGTTAGTCAAGCTTCAATTTCCTGGAGACATTCCAAATACTCCACCAAGTCTTCATATAATACTCTTGAGAGATACTCGTCAGAATCAAAATGGAGTCGCTTGTGCCAAACCCTAACCAAAACAGCCTGAAGATTGTGGAGAAGGGCCTTCATGTGCACTTACCTTCGACAAGAACTGTTGCAAAGAGTGCCAGAAGGGTTCTAACGCACACACATCTGTAACTTTTGCCAAGGATTTTCAGTCTGCAGCTTGCTCCTTGAGTCTCAAGGACAGCCCGATGATGTACAAGAACACTTTCCTGGTACATATGCTTCTGCCTTTCAAACTAAATTCACCTCCTTTTCTCCCCCACCTCCTGTTATAGGCCTCTGTAGCCAACGTCCCCTTCACCTTAAAACAACCTATAAGGCATTCCTTATTTTCCCCTTAAAAACCATTGTCTCTCTTTGCCTCCTGAATACATTTATGATTCAATATATGTTATGGTTTAGATCTTTAATGTCCCTCAAAAGACCCATGTATTCAAAAGGTTATTGAATCATAGGGGTTAATTGGATTCAGTGAATTAATCCACTGACAGTATTCTGGGCTGTTTAGAAGTAGGGCCTGGGTGGAGGGAGGGGTCATTGGGGATGTCTCCTGAAGGGGTATATATTTCTCACTAACTCCATCCTTCGCCCTCTCTACTTCCTATGACCATGGGTTGAACAGCTTTCCTGTAACCAGGCACTCCATCGTGCCCAGAGCAGCTTTCCTCCATGCTAGACCCTTTCACCATTGATAGCTGACCATGCCCAGGATGAGATCTTTTGAAACTGGGATCTAAAATAAACCTCTTGTCCCTTATGTTGTAGGTGTCGGGTAGCATGTCCCAGTAATGGGACAGTAACTAAGACTCAATGGCACTCGTATCTGGATGTGCAAATTTTTCTGCTTGATTCTTAAGCTTTGAATAATCTCTGCTATTATTTAGGTTAACGTAACATATGTTTCTACAACAAACTCTTTTGTATTATTTGAGGCACTTCTGACTGTGTATTTTTTCTGCTTCTAATTTGTGTTTATGTAAAGAGATTCTAAAAAGCCTCTTAATCTGTTAATTTATGTTTTTATCTAGCTTTTGATGAGAAATTGTGGAGAAAAACAGCACGAGTTTAAAACACGTGCTTGTATTCACCAGAGTCAAAAGTTAAAATGACATTTTTTTTTCAAGACAGAAAAAGCAACAATTATACTTTTGGTTTATGTCATCCAAGACAAGGAACTACCTACTATGAAGAGCAAAAAGACAAATACTTCCTTTGAAAGAGTACTTACAAGCTCGCACACCCCTGTAGACTAGCCAAGAAGCCACCACAGAAAGAGGTACATCTTGTGCCTTGCCACCACTCTCTTGCAGGCCCTCTCAAGGTCCTGGCAGCTCGCTTGCCCCAGAGGACTCACCAGAAGCCATCTGAGGCCTAGGTGCTTTTGATGCATATGCCACCAAACTCTACCTGTGCACTTTCAAGGCCCCAGTGGCTTATGTACCTCTAGGAGCCTGCCTGCAATCCATTCCAGGCCGAGGCCTATACAGCACTGCGCCAGCCCCACCCGGAGGCTGCACCAAGCCAAGGCTTATTTGGTGCTGTTCAGGATCTCAGCCTGAAATCCTACTGGGGTCCTACTGGGTTCATCTAAAGGCTGCCAGATCCAGCTGAAAATAACACAAGGACAAAAAGGAAACCCCCAGGATCAGTAGTGGAACTCACCAGACTGTGAGACCCAGCACCTAAGGATGTTTACATCCAAATAATACAGAGGGGTAACTGATTTTTTGTTCTGTTTTGTTTGATATTCTGTGTTTTGATTTGGGTTCTGTTGGGTTCTGGTGATCTTGTTGTAGTTGTTGCTGTTCTGTTCTTGCATTTCTTTATCTTTCTTTGGTTTAGGTTCCTACTTCTCCTAAAATTGACCAAGTTTCCTCAATTTTTTTCTTCTCTACTTCTGTTTATACTCTTTCTTTGTTACTTTTTTCTTCCTTCTTCCTACCCTTCCTTTACACCTTTGTTTCTTTATTTGAAGATTCTTGATTCTCTCCCCTTCTTGATTAACTATCTAAGCACAGTACCATAAATGTTTCCACAGAAACACTTCCCCTCACTCACAGCTCTCCCTGACTATTGGAATCCAGCTTTGAGACCTCTTCCCCATCTGATGCTCTCTGACAGGGAAAGGAGCACTGACAGATCACTCACTATCATAGGAATATTCTTCTGTTTCCCATTGTATAACTAAAGTTCTTGTATTGTCTGGGTTATATAACTCTTATCAATAGTACACTTTAATAAGTCAATAATAGGTTAAGTTATATATATACATATATATATGGTAAAGGTATAATGCACCTACTAATCTTGTGTATATAGTGGCCATACTATTAATTTAGCTACTAATATCTACCAGTGAATTGTTAATATTGGATAGTATTGTAAATGTAAACCTTTATTCACAGTTTGGATGTTAAGATTGCTGCCAAGATACTCTAACAAGTGCTCTGGCTGTAGACTATATATAGTTCTGTTCTCTGGTTCTTCTCCACCAAAGAGTGCAAAAGATTAAGGTCTCAGAAAAGGAATGAACATTGAGAATACCTTAAAAATTAATAGCTAAACAAATTGAAAACAGTTCTATATTTTAAAACTCTAATGAAATCCAAATAACACATAAAGCGAAACAACAAACATATCTCTGAAATAGAGAGAGTCCATCAACAATACCTGAGCTTCAGCTCACTACAACAGAACTATGGGGAAATGAGACACTCAGTCACTGACAAAAAGGCCTAACTTCAGAAACTGATACCAGGGATCTTGAAATAGCAGATCCAACAAATAGTAAAACCAATAAAGATGATAATTTCTGGGCCCAGAAGCTCACACAAGACATAAAAGAGATATGCAGACATACAAAAAGCACACAAAAAAATCATTAACAAGAAGTTCAAAGAATTTAAAGAAGAAACAAATTGACAATGAAGTCAGTTCAAGAAATCAGGGGACAATTCAGCCAATATATAAAAACAATGAAAACTGAACTTCAGTAAGGGAAAAACCCACAGGAAAAAATAAATAACCAGTTTGAATATTTTGAGAATAGACTGTCAGACCTGAAAAATAAAGTGGAAAATCTGGAACATGAAGGCAGTGAAGAACAAAAAACAAAAAAAAAAAGAAAGAAAGAAAAGAAAAGAAAAGAAAAGAAAAGGAAAAAGAAAATGGCTACAACAGCTGAAGGATGACCCAAACAAAAACAACCTCAGAATTATGGGAGTGCAGGAGCAAAATGAGGACAGAACAAAAGGAAGAGGTCAATGAAATTATGGAAAAATTTTCGCAGATTTATGGAAAGAAATGAACATTGAACTACTTGATACATATATATAGAACTCCAAACAACCTAGATCAGTAAAGAATATCCCACAACACATCATAATTAAAATCATAGAGACCCAACAGAAAGAAAGAATTCTAAAAGCTGTAAGAAAAAAAAAAACAGCAAGTGATTTATAAAGACAAGCCCAAAAGGATAACTGCATATTTCTCAACCCAAACCCTAAAAGCCAGGAGATCATGGAGCAACATCATCCAATTGCTAAGAGAACATAAATACCAATGCAGAGTGCCATAGACAGTGAAATTGTCTTTTAAATTACAAGGAGAAATTAAAACTTTCCATGATAAATAAGCATAAAGAAATTTAACTAAACCAACACTGCAGAAAAATAAAAACATAACCTTACACAGAGAAAGGGAAACTAAAAACACCAAAGACCTTAAAGAAAAGGTGACAACAAAAAAGGAGAGTGAGCTGACAAGAGAGTAAGTCAAGTAAATAGCCCTTAAAAATTATAACTACAGCAGGACATACCATATACACCTCGATATTGACTCTGAATGTGAATGGCCTTAACTCACCTACCATAAGACACCGACTGGTTGATTGGACCAAAAAACAAAACCCCACAATTTTCTGCTTATAAGATATACACGTTACCCATAAGGAAACTCACACATTGAAAATAAAAGGCTGAAATTCAATATTTCATGCTATGGGACCTAGGAAACAAGCAGGAATAGCTATACTATTCTCAGACTCATCAGGCTTTAAAACAAAACAGATTAGGAGAGACAAAGATGGTCACTATATACTGGCTAAAGGAGCAATAGAACAGAAAGAATTCACAGTCATCAACACTCTGGAGCACCCAATAATATAAACCAAAAATTATTAGATCTGAAAGGCCATGTAGACCCCAATACAATTATAGAAGGAGACTTTAATACTCCACTATCACAGATAGACAGATCAACTAGAGAGAAATTCTACAAAGAAATACAACAGATAAATGACACTATAGATAACTTGGACTTAACAGAGGTCTACAGAGTGTTCCATCCAATATAAAAAGAATACACTTTTGTTATTTTTCTCAGAAGTACATGGGATATTTTCTAAAACAGGCCATACTATAGGCCATAAGTCATGCTTAAATAAGTACAAAGAACCAAAATAATTCCTTGTAGACTTGCAGATTACAGTGGAATAAAACTGGAAATTATTTTTTCAAGACTGGTAATTTTTCAAGACTGGAAATTTTTTTTTCCTGGGCTGGTCTTGAACTCACTATGAAGTTCAGGCTGGCCTTGGACTCAGGATAATCCTTCTGCCTCAGCCTCCTAAGTACTGGGACTACAGGCATGGATCACCATGCCCAGTTTATGTGGTGCTGGGGAATCGAACTTGGGTACTTGGCACTTGTGTAGCACTTGCTAGGCAAGCAATTGAACCACTGAGCCATTCCTCCAGCCCTAAAATTAGAAATTAACAGCAAAAGAAATATCAGGGAAAAAAAGAAATAGCAGAAGATACACAAATACATGGAGACCAAACAACTTACTACTGACTAAACAATGGATTTTTGATTTCTTCTAATCAAAAACTTCATACAGTTAAATGATGAAGGAAGTGCACTATATCAGAAGCTATGGGACACAGCAAGAGTGGCATTAGAGTAAAATTCATAGCCATAAATGCACACATCAAGAGAACAGAACAATCACTAATAAACACATTAATGAGGCCCCTCAAGATCCTAGAGAAACAAGAACAATCTAAGCCAAAAAGTAGTAGAAGAAAACAATTATAAAGATCAGATCTGAAATATTTAGTATATGTCCAAGAAGTCATCCATTTCTTTCCAGTTTTCTAAGTTTTTGGACTGTAGGTGCTAGCAATAATATTTTGTAACATTTTGAATTTCTGCAGAGTCTATTGTAATTTCATCCTTTTTATTTTATTATTTTATATTTTATATATTATTTTATATATTTTATATTTTATTTTATTATTGCATTAATGTGTGTTTTTCTTTTCTTCTTTTGGTGAGGTTTCTCAATATTATTTATTCTTTCAAAGAACCAGTTGATTTATTAAAATTTTTGGTTTAGTTTTAATTTCATTAATTTTAGATCTGATCTTTATAAAGGCAATGAAGAAGACATAAACCCTTAAATAGTCTCTTCATATACAGAGGAATTGAAGCAGTAAGAGCTCAGAAGAACAATTCCATTCTCAATACATCAGCAAAAAAAAAAAAAAAAAAAAAATTAAATACCTAGGAGTATACCTAACCAAGGAAGTGAAGGACCTACAGAAAGAAAACTATATTACACTGAAGAAAGAAGTTGTAGAAAACATCAGAAAATGGAAAGACACGCCCTGTTCTTGAATAGGCAGAATTAACATAGTTAAAATCACTATACTACCCAAACTGAAATACAGATTCAAAGCAATTCCTATCAAAATACCAGCAACTTTGCTTCACAGAATTTGAAAAAAACAATCCTCAAATTCATACGGAACCAGAGGAGATCTAGAATAGCCAAAGCAACCCTGAGGAATAAGACTAAGGCAGGAGGCACTGAAACTCCAAGCATCAAGTTATATTACAAAGCAATAGTTACCAAAACTATAAGTACTATGGTACTACCACAAAACAAATAGGTAGACCAGTGTAACGTAACTGAGGATGCAGAAACAAATTTAACTACCCTCAGCTACATGATCTTTGATAAAGGAGCCAAAAGCATACACTGCAAAAACGATAGCCTCTTCAACAAATAGTGCTAGGAAAATTGGACATCCTCATGCAGAGAAATGAATCTGGACATACACCTGTCACCATACACCAAAATTATATCAAAGACTTAGACATTAAAATTGAAACATTGAACCTCCTGGTACACAAATTAGGCAAACATCTAAAATATATGTGTGTAGGCAAGGACTTTGTCAACAAGACACCAATAGCAAAAGAAATAGTTCCCGAAATTAACAAATGGCATTATGACAAATTAAAAAGTTTCTGTGCTGCAAACGAAAAAATCAACAGTGTAAAAGGACAACCGACAGAATGGGAAAAATGATATTCACCAGCAATACCTCAGATAGGAGGTATTCTTAATCAGAATATACAGGGAACTGAAGAAAAGGAAGCCCCTCAAAATCGATGACCCTATTGAAAAATGGGCAAAGGAAATGAATAGGAAGTCCTCGGATGAAGACGTTCAAATATCCAATAAATACATGAAAAGATGTTCAACGTCCTTAGCCATTGGAGAAATGGAAATCAAAACATCACTAAGATATCATCTAACTCCAGACACATTGGTGTATATCAAGAACACAAACAGCAATCAGTGCTGGTGAGGCTGTGGGGAAAAAGGAACCCTCCTGCACTACTGGTGGGAATGTAAACTGGTACAACCATTATGGAAAGCAGTATGGAAGTCTCTCAAAAAATGGAAATAAATATCTCCTTTGGTCCAGCAATACCTTTTCTGGGAATTTCCAAACAGAATTAAAAACAGCATATAACAGAGATACATGTTTACCCTTGTTCATAGCAGCACAACTAACAATAGCTAAAATGTGACACCAAAATTCCCATCAACAGACCAATGGATACACAAATTGTGGTATTTATATACAGTGGAATACTCCTCATCTATAAAGACAGGTAAGTTGGAGGCTTTTGGAAGTAAATGGAGGCAACTTGAGACCATCAGATTCCTTGAAATGAGTCAGAAGCAGAAGGTGAAATATCAAATGGTTTTTCTGATATGAGAAGCCCAGCCCCCAATTATTTTATAGAACTAATTGAGGGGAATAATAGGAATCGGAGGGGAGGAGTAGGGACAGGAGAGTTGAACAGGGAGAGGAGAAGAACTTGCCAAGATATGTATATGCATAAAATATTCAAGATCAATGTAAAAATTATGTACTGCAACTATACAAATCAATAAAAAGGGAAAAAAGAAAAAACTTACAATTAACTTACATTATTTTGAATTTTCTTTTTGGTAATCAAATCTATCATCTATTTTTGCCAATTATTCTAAAACAAATTCATGTTTAACTTCCTATTTTTGCCATTGCCTGCCAATAGCTTTTGTGTAAGAGATGTAAAAATAAAAATAATATTAAACTCATCATATTCCTCTTTTATGTAATTTTTTTAGAATGATGCCCTACTCTTTGCCATACTGTAACTTTTAGCCAGCCCTGCAGAGTTACAGATGTGAATCCTGGGGCTAGAAATCTCATGGTGAAAATTTAGCTATACCATATATTGTTTGAGAGCCATTGGGCAAGGTGGGTTTGTAGCGCTTGAATGTATTTATCTATAAATGAGGATTATACTACCTCCCTTTTCCCCCAGTCCACATCGTGAAGCTTTTGAGGAAATTACAGGAGTTCTGAGGGGAATGTAACAGTGAGCAGTCCACTGGGAGGACTATGCACTTACTCGTGGAGAACATCCAGAGATGTCTTGAGAGTATGTAGGTATTACTCCCTTCCCACTGCAAATTTTTCCTAAGTGTATTGTTCTGATGAGCATTCACTACAGTGGTTTGAAACAACTCTGGTGATTCTCTTAAGGTAAACTCTTAGATAGGAAAAGAGTGAGGGAAAAGGTATAATTTTAAGACTCTTGTTTTCTGTTTCCAAACTGACTACCTGAAAAAGCTTTTACCACTTCTCTTAGCAGCAACACAGTAGCTATTTCCGCTGCAATATATATATATATATATATATATATATATATATATATATATGTATATATATATATATATATATATATATATATATATATATATGTATTTATATATATATACATGTGAGAGAGTATATATATATATATATATATATATATCAATCTTCTTAATTGCAAAAAAGCAGAAATAGCATTTCACTAATATTTTCATTTGCATTTATTTGATGAGGGCTCTTGATTACTGTTCCAAACAACCTTTCTGCTATCCTAACCCCATGTGCCTCACAACCTACTACTGCAAGCAGCTAATTTATTTCCTTCACCAATAGATTATAGACCACTAGTTTTTTCTACCACTTATAGAAAATAACGAAGAAGGTAATTCTTTTCTGAACATGTTCCAGCTTGTCATTCTCCTTCTTAAAATATGGCCCCAGAATGGAACACAATACCCCATGTGTGGTCAGAACAGCAGTTATATGTGCCAAGGAATAAGATTATTCAATTATAATGTGTTTTTCTTTTGAGAATCCATTAGTGTGCAGTTCCCTTTGTGTTTCTATTGAATCTTGCTGTGGTTTAGAGTGGATTTAGATCAGAGTAGTTTTGACTGAAAGACTATTTTTTAATTGTGTTTACAGCGGCTTTTTCTGTTCTTCTGGCTTAATGCTGCTCTAAGACCACATGGCAGAACTATTACCTTTTAGGGTCTGGATTCCACAGTTCCATTAGGGCTACATTAGGTTGTAGTAGCTATTTTAGCAGCTATGTTATGCTTCACATCCTACTGAGTCGGCGGTTAATGAACTTGTTCTATGGGGAATGATGGAGGCACATACAGACAAGGAGAACGAAGACAGCTGTGTGAGATTCTGAGAGATTTTGTGCTGCCGATTAACAAATTCTGAAAGGGAGAAGGACCTTTTAGTATTTATCTGATTGTTTTTCTGTTTCTTCAAAAAGATATTATTTTTATTGTTGTTTTAAAATCTTTCAAATGCCTACACTCCCTGGTGTCATTCATTTTTATTACCTGCAAAAGTTAAGGAAGAAGGTGGTTGACCTGTGAAATAGTTAGAAAGTAGGTAAACATTGCATGTTTATATGTAAAGTTGATCCAAATGCTCCATATATTTCATGTATTTTATCTTTGTTCCAAGATATTGAGGCTGTTATGAACTTTGAAGAGGATTTGCTGAATAAGTGGGCCTGTTAGAACCAAGAACTGACTGTGGACATTGAATGTTATTTTTGGAGTTGGGTGATTGGATATAAAGAAAAATCAGGCCTACAGGGAACTGGTGGGACCACCAGGATTGTAAGAACAGCAAAAGGCTATTCAATTAACAAAGCATCTAAACGGATTCTGAAGAAAAAGAGATGTCTAATGTGTTGAAGGAGAAATAGAGCAACAATGAAAGGAACTGATAGTTTTCCCCGTGAGTTATTACTTTTATTATGTGTTTGTGTTATTAAATAGGTACCTTAAACTTGAAGAATTGGTGCACCTACATAGAGTATCAACTTCACACTCATTCTCTTCTTCTTTCCTGCACTCCTACGGCCTCCCTTATCTCCTCTCCCTTTCCATAAATCCATCTCCCCACTTCCTTCCATCTCTCTTGTTTGGCTCCTGTACTTGTTTATACTATTTGAGAAACCGTGTCGTATTTAATCTTCAGGGTCTGACCCATTTCTCTAAGCATAATGGTTCCAATGTGCCTCCATCTTCCAACAAATGACTCAGAAGTTTTGCTTGATGGCAGAGTAATAGTTCATTGTGTATATCCACCACATTTTTAAAATCCCATTCCTCTTTAGATGGACATTTTGGCATCTTTCAGGATTTAGCTATTATGAGTTGTGCTATTATAAATATGAGTAGGTAAGTATATCTCCTATATGATGCTTTTAACTCTTTTGGAAATATATCCAGAAGAGGTATAGTTGGGTCAGATGGAATATCTCTTCAGCTTTTTTAAGGAATTTCCATATGGCTTTTCGTAATGGTTGTATGGTGTTTACAGTCCCATCGGCAATTTTTGAAGGGTTCCTTCTTTTCCCACATCTTTACTAATTTCTCCAGTGGCTAAGGATGTTGACCATTTTTCATACATTTGCTATTTGTAACTCTTCTACAGAAAACTATTTTAATTGCCCATTTCAATTGATTTTGAGGGGTCTTTTTCTTCAGTTCTTTGTATATTCTAGTTATCAGCCTTTTGTCTGAGATGAAGTTGATAATTTTTTCCCATTCTAATGCTCTCTATTCACTCTGTTGGTTGTTCCCTGTGCTGTGGAGATTTTAATTTGATATAATCTCATTTTTTAATCTTGGGGTTATTTCTTTTGCATCAAGTGTTCTTTTGGGCAAGTTTTGGCCCACCCCTCTATCTTCAAGAATTTTACCTATTTTGTCTCCCATGAGGTTAGTGTTTCTATTTTAATATGTAAGTTTTAAGCCACTTTAATTTGAATTTTGTACTAGTGGGTTTAAATTCACTCTTCTGCATGTGGATAACCAGTTCTCCCAATACCATTTATTGAAGAGGCTATCCTTTCTCCAGCGTATTTTTTCTTCTCTTTATCAAAGGTTAGATAGATGAAGGTACCTGTCTGTTTCGGTGCCAACACCATATGGTTTTATCACTATCGCTTTGTAGTGTAACTTGATGGCTAGTATCATGATGACAATTTCTTTTGTCTTGTTCAAGATTGTTTTGGCTCTGGTTTACTTTTGGTTCCATATGAATTTGAGGATTGTTTTTTCAAGTTCTGTGAAAAACATTGTTGGTACTTTGATAGGAATTTTATTGAATCTGTGAATCAGTTTTGGCTGCATACACATTTTGATAATGTTAGTTCTATCAATTCGGGAACAGGGAAAGTCTTCTCATTTCCTAAAGTCCTCATCAATTTCTTTTTTCAGCAGACTGTAGTCTTCATTGTAGAGGTCATTCACTTCCTTGGTTAGGCTTATTCCCAGGTGTTTAATTTTTAGGAGGTTACTGAGAATGAAATTATTCTTCTAAACTCTTACTGAGCTCGTAGGTTTAGATTGTTCTTGATTATTTGGGACCTTGAGGTGCATCTTGAAATCATTTATTTGGGATTATCCTGATTTTTTAACATGTGCATTCATGGGTGTGTTTTTCCTCTGAGTGATGCTTTCATTATGTCTTTTAAGTTCTAGTATGATGTGCTTCCATTGTCCTTGAACTCTAGGAAGTTTTTAATGTGTTCCCTAGTACTTTTTCTGACCCACTGTTTGCTCAATAATGTATCATTTAGTCTCCGTGTATTTGTATAATTTCTGTAGTTTCTTTTTGCTATTGATTTCTAGTTTTATTTCATTATAATCTGAAGGTATATAATAAATTATTTCAATTTCTTTGTATTTATTTAAACATGCTTTAAGGCCTACAATATGGTCTATAACCAAAAAAAAAGTCTTGTGGGCTGCTGAGAAAAACAGTGTGTTATGTTGATGTTGGATGGAACATTCTGCCACTCTGTAATTATCAGTTAAATCCAGTTATTCCATAATGCTTGTTTAACTCCAATATTTGTTTGTTATTTGTTTGTCTAGTGGTAGTGGGGTATTGAAGTCCTTACTATAACTGTATTGAAGCCTGCTTGCTCTTTCATGTCCAGTAGTTTTTCTTTTACAAAATTGGGTGCCCTGGTGATGAGTACATACATATATTAATAATTGTGACTTCTTCCTCTTGTATTGTTCCCTTGACCAGTATACAGTGTTCATCTTTGTTTCTTCTCATCTCTTCTGTCTCAAAATAGTATAGCTGCTCCTACTTGTTTTCCTGATCCATTGATGAAGTATGAATTTCCATCTTTGTATTTTTCAGTTTACGTATTTGTTTAAGAGTAAAGTGCACCTCTTGTAAGCAACAAATTGTTGGGTTTTGTTTTTGACCCAATCTGCCAGTCTGTGTCTTTTGATATGAGAGTTGAGACCATTAACATTGAGTATTATTATAGCGGTGTATTTGCTATATCCTGTTATCATTATGATGCTTCTGTGTTATTTGTTCTACATTATTACTAGATCATTCTCCTTTTTGTCGTATCCTTTTCTCTGGGTTCTTTTGTGATGCTAATTTCCCTTTCTCTGTCTAAGATTTCTTTAAGTATTCTCTGTAGTGCCAGTTTAGAGGTAATAAATTCCTTTAGGTTTTCTTTTCTATGGAAATTTTGAATTCTCTCTGTATTTTGAAGAGTAATTTTGCTGGACATCACAGTCTGGGTTGACAATTATTTTCATCTAGAGCTTGAATGATTTTGCTTCACAACCTCCTGGTCTTAATAAGGGTTGTGTTGAGAAATCTGCAGTTATTCTGACACGTTTGTTTATGTAGGTTGCTTTCTGTTTTTCTCATCTTTCTTTGTGTTGAGCATCTAGAATTTTAATTATGATGTGTCATGGACAGGCTTTTTCTGGGCAAGGTTTTTGGTGTTCTACATGCTAGCAGGAAATCAGCATTAGTTTCTTTTCCTAGATTTGGGGAATGTTCTGCTGTAATTTTGGTGAACGTATTCTTTATACTCCTTGTGCTGCTTTCCATTTTCTCTTGCTCTCCCAAAATTCTGAGCTTGTTTCCCCTTGACTAATCCATCAGCTGTTGCATCTAGTCACTTTCTTGTCTGCTTGTTTTTCGGTCATCACTAGCCAAATGGATCAATTCATCAACCTATTGTCAGGATCTGATCCTCTGTCCTCATACTGCTCATTGAGCTTTTCATAGCCTGAAATTCAGCTTGAAATCCTACTTCTCCACTAAAATGTTCCTTCATTTCTTGCATTGCCTTGTTTATCTTTTTATTTGTGTCTTGTACATGATCACTGAACTTTTTATCAACTAGGACTGTTGTTTGTTTGATCAAATCCTCTTCAAAGTCACAGAGCCATCTCTTGCATTTGTTTAAGCATCCCTTGTTTGAATCCCTTGGACACTAGATCCACTTATTGTTTTACTTCCTCTCCTATAGTTTTGCTACATTACATCCCATGATATCAGCTTGTGAGTAGTCAGCCATTTTTGCAGACCACCGCCAGAGGCACAAGGTCTCTGTGTCCAAAGGTGATTACACTTCTCTCCCCTGGACAAACCACTCCCAGATGATCCGGTTCTTCTACCTGTGCTGCAGGGGTCGGGGGATGAGACCTCTGCCTTCTGAGATCTGTTCTCATTGGCATCAAATCTTTAAAGAGAATCACATTGTTTTTTATTTCCCTTCTCTGCTGCTGGCATTCTTCCCTCTTGATCATTAGGAATGAGAGCGCTGGAATTCTCTGGAGTGTAATTTGCTTGTAGACTACATCCTGGGGCATCTCAAACTAGGCTTCTGAATCGCTTCTCAGGGCCCACCTACAAGGCCATCTGGTTGAGACTTCTGCACCACACTTTCAGCCTGAAGTCCTTGCATTCTGAGGTCCTGCAGAGCTCTGCTGGTCTTGGGATTCTGCAACTAAATGAGCTTGGGCACTCTAAGGCCAAGGACCCTTTTTGTCTGTGGTTCACAGCTGTAAGATGGCCTGGCACCATCTAGGAGGCCGTCCTCACTGCAGTTCTCCCTCAGGGCTTGCCACTTGTAATCCAAGAGATGGCCAGCCCTGCCTGCCCAGTGCGGTTCCAGGTGGTTTCCTTTTCTGGAAGTCACACTCACCTGCCTGTTGATCTTCAGTGTTTTTCTACAGATACTTGGTCACCACCCAAATTTGTTTGTTGCTCCATTTTTCTGCACTAAGTCATAAAGGAATTTTAGTCTTTTCACTCAGCTGAGGTGGACAATTGCTGGCAAAGCAATCCTGCACCGAGAGAGCCCCAGCATCTTCTCTTGGATTAGCGTGCGTGTGTGTGTGTGTGTGTGTGTGTGTGTGTGTGTGTGTGTGTGTTTGTGTGATTTCAGCAAGGGGTTTATCAATCTTGTTTATCTTTTCAAAACACCTACTTTTGTTTCATTTATTTTTGTACTGTTATTTTTCGTTTCTGTTTCATTAATTTCTGCTCTAATAATTTCATTTCTTTTGTTAGGTTAGGGTTGTTCTTTTTTTTCTAGGGCCCTGAGTTGTGAGGTTAGGTTATTTATTTAGGCTTGCTCAGTTCTTTTTATGTATGCATCTATAGAAATAATTTTCCTCTTAATACTGGCTTCATTGTGTCCCAGAGGTTCAGTCGTGATGTGCTGCCATTGTCATTTGTCTCTGTGAACATTTTTATTTCTTTCTTGATTTCTTCTGTAATCCAATATTTATTTAGAAGAGCGCTGTTCAGTCTTCATTGGTTTGAGTTATATTTTTTTGTTTATGTTGTAATTGATTTCTAGCTTTATTCCATTGTGATCCCTTGGAGTACATGGGATTCTATTAATTTTCTTGTATCTGTTTAAGCTTGTTTTGTGGCCTAGGATGTGATCTATTTTGGAGAACGTTTCATGGGCAACTAAGAAAAATGTGTATTTTGTTTTTGTTGGATTAAAAAGATGTCAGATCCATTTCTTCTATGATGTAGTTCATATCTGCTATGTCTTTGTGGATTTTGTGTCTAGTTGACCTATCTTCTTAGGAGAGAGAGATGTTAAAGACCCCCATTATTATAGCACTGGAGTTTATGTGTTTTTTGAAGTCCAATAGCTTTTGTTTTATGTAATTAGGCACACTATAGTGCGGGGCATAAATGTTTATGATTGTCAGTTCCTTTGGCTGGGTTGTTCCCTTTAGAAGAATGAAATAACCATCTTTGTCTTTTTGTCTTTTTTGACCAGTTTTGGTTTAAAGTCCACTTTGTCAACAAAGAGTATCACTACTGTGTCTCTTACAAGCAACATATAATTGGATTATATTTTTTAACCCAGTTAGCCAATCTAGGTCTTTTAATTGGTGAGTTGAAGCTGTTAGCTTTTAGAATTATAATTGGTATGTGTGTCTTAGTTCCTGCCACTTTGTAACCCTATGAATATTCAACTCTTTGATTACTTATTTTTAGATGTTCTGTCTATAAAGGATAAAACTGCCACTGTGTTCTTTGTTGTGGTCATTCCCTATTTCTCTATGCAATAGACCTTTGAGAATTCTTTGGAGTGATGATCTGGTTGTCATTAATTTTTTTAAGGTTTCTTTGTCATGGAAGGTATTAATTTCATTGTCAATTTTAAGTGATATTTTTGCTGGGCACAGAAGTCTTGGTTCACAGTTACTATCTTTTAGGGCTTTAAGAACATTACTCCAGTGTCTTCTGACTCTTAGGATTTGTGTTGAGAAGTCTGCTGTTACCCTGATGTGTTCGCCTTGATATGTCACTTGTTTTATTTATCTTACAACTTTTAGAACTCTTTCTTTTCTTTGTATTTCTGTAAGTTTCATTATAATATGTCAGGGTGAGCTTTTCTTTTGGTCACCTCTAGTGGGTATACAGTATGCCTTTGTCACTTGTGTGTCTACTTGATTTTCTATATGTGGGAAGTTTTCTCTTGTGACGTCAGCAAATAGGTTTCTTAGTCCTTCCGTATTTTTTCTTGCATTCCTGCTATTCTGAGATCAAGTTTCTTTGAGTCTTCTAAAATCTGTAGCGTTCTGTTTCCCTGTTGTTGTTTAATTTTTTCATGGTTGTTAACAGTCTGGTTCATTACTGTGTTCTTATCCTCCAAAATTCTATCTATCCAAAATTCTCTCCTCATTTTGTGTTGTCCTGTTCCTTAGACTTCCCACGGAGGTTTTCATCTCTTGATGCTCTTCCTTCACCTTTTCATAGTTTTGGAATTCTTTAGTGAACTTGTCATTTATTCCCTGGATTGACTTCTGTGGTTCTTTTAGTTTTGCATTTGCTTCTTAAGTTCTTTGGTTAAGTCTTTTTAAATTCCTCAAATATTTTGTGTAAATTGCTGTCTGAATCTGTCTTGAATACTTTAAACATTTTGTGTAGTTTGCTGTCTGAGTCAGTTTTGTGTTCTTCAAATAGAGTAACTATTTTTGTTTCCAAGTTGAGGAAGTTTGGATCTTCCTCTGGTTCTGAGTCTCCCTTGGAGGTCTGGGAGGTTTCTGCAGCATCTTGCCCCTGTGTTTTCTCATACTGCTGTTGAGTATTCCTTTGGCTTATTATGGTTACTCTTTGAGCAAACTCTGCATTTTGGTAGTGGAGGCACTGCTCTATGGCTGTGTAATATGCTGTCTGTGTCACTGAGGTGGGTTCCTTGTTATGGGACAACTAGTTAATTCTTTTTCACTTGGTAGTTGCTACTAGTTCTATTTTTAGAGAGGTTTTTCTGCTGTTGAAACAGCCAGCCTTGGTGCCTTCTCGACTTCTAGCAGGTTGGATGGGGAGTGGATGCTTCTGGGTGCCTCCAGTGATGGGTGGCAATTAGGCCCACCTGTGTGAGCTCTGAAGTGCAGGCATGGGTCTGGACACAGCTACTTGGATGCCTCTGGCATGCAGCAAAGTTGGGGGTCAAGTAGGCTCAGTTGCACTGGCTCTGAGGTGTAGGCAACAGTCTGGATTTGGCTATGTGGGTGCCCTGCATGTGCAGCAGTGATGGGTGTAGACTAAGCTCAGTTGCACGGATTTTGAAGTGCAGGTGGGAAGGCTGGGTGCCTCTGGCACACTGCAACAATGGGTGCCTGTTGGGCCCAGTCACATGGGCTATCAGGTGCAGGTGAAGGTCTGGGCATGGCTACCGGGATGCCTCCTGCCCACAGCAGCAATGTGTGTCCAATAGGTTCAGCTGTGTGGGCTCTGAAGTGTAGGCAGGGATCTGGGCAAAGCTACCTGGGTGTGTCTGGTGCGTAGCAGCGACAATTGCCAAGTAGGCCCAGTCGTGAGCTCCAAGGTGCAGGCAGGGGTCTGGGCGCAGCTACCTTTCTGCCTCTGTACACAGCAGCAATGGATGGAGGTTAGGCCCAGCTGTGGGGACTCTGAGGTACAGGCATAGGGACTGCTGGCAGCTACTTAGATGCATCTGGCATGCAATAGGGTCTAGGAGCAAGAAGGCCCAGACCTGTAGGCTCCCAGATGCAGGCAGTGGGGTGCTGGGTGCCTCCAGAGTGCAATGAAGATGGGGTGTGAGAAGGCCCCGTTCGGTGGGCTCCTACATGCAGGCAGTGGCTTGCCGGCAACTACCTGGATCGCTGTTTGTTTGTTTGTTCATTTGTGTGTCTGGCTTATCCTTTCACATTTAACCTTCCTATTTCTTCATTTGTAAGTTGTTTCAAATAACTGGACTTTTAAAAATCCAGCTGCATTAAGTGCTGCCTTACAATTGGCAAGTTTTGTTTGTATCCACTGCAATTACTGAATTCTTCAGCTTTGTTCCAGCCACTGTAAAACTGTGCTTCCTTACAATTTCTAGTGCTGATGTTATTCACAATATTTCTTTCTCTTTTCATGTTTTTGGATTGAGTTCATTTTGTATTTTGTTGGGTTTTTTTTTTTTTTGCTCGATTTTTCTTCCTCTAACACTTTGAAAATCGTGAGCTCTATTTCTCTCAAAAATCACTCTCAAAATCGTACCACACAAATTTAACACCAAACACTTTTCCAGTTTATACCCTCTTCCTGAGAAATACTAAAATTTTAATTTCAATGGTCTTCCTTCTAACATACATGCTATTGTTTTCCATTATCTTAGTTTCATCTAGTTTTATTACAAATAATTCATTGCTAATGTTGCTTTTTGGCACTGTTAATTATTGACATTCCGTCAGAATCATTTTCCTCCTTTGCAGTGTAGGTCCTTCGGAACTTTATTTAGTGCGTGTCTCTCAGAGGTAAATTTTCTCTATGCTTATCTATAACTGGCAGCAGTATTTTACCCATTTTCAGATATAGCTTTAACGTGGTCGGAATCTTAGGTATCTCTGCCACTTCTAAGTTTATGTTTTTCTGTCTCCTGACTGTTGATAAGCATGCTGATATTAATCGATTTTTTCTTCTCTTGGAAGAATTTATCTTTTCTTTCTGAATTCTTTAAGATCATCTCTTTGATGCTACAGTGGCAATGAAATACCACTATTGGATATATACTTATTTTATTTTTCTTTATCTATTAAAAAACAGTTTTCATGCTTATTGTAGTGGTTTGGATCTGGAGTGTCCTCCAAGAGCCTCATGTTCCTACGGATACTATGTAGGGTTGGGAGGTGGAGCTGGTCGGAAGGGGTGGACGCGTGGGCTTGACCTAGAGGGGTGTGTGCTGGCTCAGCCCTTCTTCTCACTCTCTCTCTCTTCCACCATGATGTAAGGACCTCTGCTGCTGGAGCTCTGGCTCCCACCTTGCCTCTGCTGCAGCCCTGCGTGTGCTCCCACAATTTTCCAGCCGCCCACCTGTAAATGGAATATAACCTTCTGAAACTGTAAGCTACAATAAATCTTTCCTTCCAAAGTTGTGGATGTTGGGTATTAAGTCACAGTGATGAAAACATAACTAACACGCTTATGAAGAACTTTTAGGCACTATTGCTTCAAATATTTTCCCCAGCCAATCTCTCGGTTCTTTCATTTGAATTTGCCATATGCTAGACCTTTTCATTTCAACTTCTATGTCTGTATCTCTCCTATATACTTTTCGCTTTGCTCAATGCAGGTAACATCTTCGATAACATCCCTCTGCTTCATGAACTCACTTTTAATTTATATATAACAGGTTGTTAAAAACATGACATGGGCTAGAGGAACAGCACAGCTAATAGAGTGCTTCATTAGATAGCACAAGGCCCTGAGTTCAATTCCCAATACCATATAAGCTGGGTGTGGTGGTGCACACTTGTAACCCCAACATTTGGGAGTATGAGGTAGGAACGTTGTTGTGAGTTTGAGGCCACCCTGGACTACAGAGTGAGAACCTGTCTCAAAATACACACACACACACACACACACACACACATTATATTATGTAAAGTTTTATACATATATATTTTATAATATATATGTATATGTTCTGTAAGCTTAATTTTAACTATTTCATAGACAAATTTTATTTTCAGAAGCTGTATGTTCTTTTCAAATATCTCTAGACATTGTTGGCAATCTCTTGGTTTTTCACTCATTTTAGGGATTTCACTTTTGTTTCTTAAAGGTTTGCATATTTTATCTCCTTTACTTGTGTAATCCAACATCTAAAGTCATTGAAGGCCTGCAGCCCTGGACTTCTGCCAGTCTTCACTGGCTATGGCTTGCTATTTGTGAGGGCTTATAGTTTTCATTTAGAGTTTATATGCACTTGAACTTTAAGTATGCTCCCCTTCAGGGGTGATTTGCATTTGTTTCTGCCTGGAGGTCCTTATACAAACACTTGTCATGACACTGAGGCTCACTCCCAGGTCCCGCTGTCACGTTAAGTTGAAAACAAAATTGTAATTTGAAACTGAAATGCTCCTCCCTGGGATCAGCCAAAGCCATCTGATTTCATGTCAGATCTCTCCTTTACCCGCCATGAAGCAAAATGAGGCATTCCCTCTTTCTCTGGTCCCTTCTTTCTTCAACATTTTTTTCTCCCCATAGCTTGCCACCTGTAGTCTTTCTTCCTTCAGGATCATTATGAAAAGAAAGAATTAAGAAAAAAATCAGTAGGGTCACCTCTGGGCCATGAGAATAGCCAACCTTTTTTCTCATAGACACTTCCATGGACACTTGAGCGATTCTTCTGTTGGAGATTTTCAACCACATCTCATGGGACATGAGTGATACTTTTTGTGTGCTATAGCTGTTTTATTTGAGAGCCTTTAAGTGCATAGAAAAATTGAGAGAAAATTGCAGATATAACTTCTAGTTCAAGTAAGCAAGAAGGAAGAAATTACAGATATTACTTTTAGTTCAGGTAACCAAGAAGTGACCTCCCCTCCTATCATACCAACAGCCCCTCACAGAGCAGTACGTTTGTTACAATCCCATGGACTCCCATAGGCACGCCTATGTCACCCAGACTCCAGAATCTATGTTAGATTTCATTCTTGGTATTATACTGTGGGTTTTGACAAAAGCACACTGACATGTATCCACTGATACAGTGAAAACACACACAATAGTTAAGCTACTCTAAAATTCTTTGTGTTTAACCATACTTAATTCTCCTCTAGCCCCTGGCCAACCTCTGATATTTTTGCAGTCCCTATAGTATTGTTTTTTTTTTCCACAATGCCAAGGAATCTTCAGACTCTGGGCTGTGGACCAGTACTAGCTCATGCCTGGTAAGAAATGGGCATCAGAGCAGATGAACAGGAACAAGAAGGTGGGCAGCAAACTCCCTCTTCCGTCAGTGCGTACTGATTAGGTGCTAATGCTGCTGCCGATCTAACAAGAGGCTCCCCTCCTGCTGCTGAGAGAATGTCTTGGACTAACCCAGTCCCTGGTAGCGAAAGGCTGGAGGTCACTCATCTTGTTGGAACTATGCAGTAGGAAAAAATAAAGATTAAAAATTAAAAAAAAAACTTTTCAGATTAGCTTCTTTCACTTAATCATATGTGTTTGAGTTTCCTCCATGTCTTTTCATGGCTTGATAGTTTATTTCTTCTTAGCCCTCAATAGTGTTCTGCTGTTTGGATGTACCAGTTTATCCATTTTACTTTGTGAAAGACATCTTAGTTCCTGATTCCATGTTTTAGCAGTTACAAATAAGGTTACTATTAATATCCACATGCCTGTGTGTGTGTGCGCATGTGTGTGTGCACATGTCTGTGTGTATGTGCAAGTGCACGCATACATAGATTTTTACCTTCATTGAGTGGGGGATCATAAGATAACTGCTGTGTTTAACTCCTGATCACTGGTCATCGGATAAGAGTACGTTTACTTGAATGAGAAACTGCCATGCCCTCTTCCAAAAGTTTTTCCTGGCTGAACTTTTTTCCAACCGAACTAGCTGTTGGCCCCCGGCCTCTGGTGCTCAGACGTGAGCCCTGCAGACTGCCAAGGCTAGAAGCCATGACCTCCGCTTTTTGAGCCTCTTAGGAAAGATCTTAAAATGGCTCAGGGTCTCCCTCACTCCCATATAGACCACATCTGGCCCACAGAAGCATCCCCTGGTTCTCCCAGGAAGCACGGTTCCTTCCTTGATGGGATGACAATGCTTCTTTGCTCCATCTTATCAGCCAGCATCTCTTACCCTCCAGGCTACTTGCTTGGTGCCTGTGGATTGCAGACAAAACCTTAGGTGGCACTAGAATACGTTAGCTTCTGTTAGAAAGGCTGAGGCACTTATAATGAGGCATTTTGTGTGCATCACTACTATAGTTGAGGCCACTGGAGCCTATGTTGCATGTGGTGTGAGGGCAGCTCTCCCGGGTTGGCCTTTATTCCTGTGGCGTGGACCGCAAGGCCTCCAGTGACAATGAGGTGTTTACTTCTCCTCCTTGGCAGCCTGAACTGCAAGTTCTGTCTACCCCGGACTAGGAGTATGCCAGCCTCTTGGCTTAGCTTTTAAGCCTCTTAGCAGCTGCTTTTGTTTGGTTTCTTGGCATCTCACCCTTCACACGCACAGCTTAGAGACCAGGAAATGGTTTGCAGAGAAATTACATGCGGACTCAGTTGTCTCCGGTCCCCTTTCCTCTGTGTTCATGGTCCATCAAGTCCTGGCAACCTTGTATCCTGAGCTCCAATTTTTTTGACTGTGGCAAGCAATGAGCTGTCACTTTCTGTTTGGATCCCACACCCCATGACAGTACATGAGTCAGCAAATGCTCCCAGGGGACAGGAAGGCCGTAAAGGACTCACTTCAATGCCTTTCTCTCCTTTCCAACATCTTGGCCCTTCCAATCCAGCAACCTTGATTTTTCTTTGATGCTCTCAAGCTCCTGTTTTACATTTTATTTTTTTCAGCTTTCACAGTTCTCCAGCAAAAGGGTTATTCTGATACAAACTACTCCTTCACAGCCAGAAATGGAAATCCTCCCCCTTCTCATCCCCCAAGAAATATACCAGGTGGCACATTTTCTTATTTAATGAAAATATCTTTCTGTTGGATTCCAATGTGGGAGATAAATTAACACGGAACAAAAATGCTTGGTTCACAAATACCTTTACTTCAAAATTCTGTAGATGTGGTTCTATATTCTTTTTGCCTGTAATGTTTCAGAGGAAAACTCTAACATGGCGTGATTTTTGCTCTTTGTAACAGGTATTAAAAATAATTCAATTAACGTTCTGCAGGGGGGAAAAAGGCCATTACCAGCTTACACTGAATATCTGGGCAGAGTTTCTGAGTAAGTGATAGAGACGTGACTTAAGCCCTGGCCACAATCAGAATACGGGTGATGGTGGGAAGCAGGAGCAGGGACAAGTCCTGAGGAGGACTTTTGAGGAGTGGTTTGGAGGTTTCGAGTCCTTATCTAGGTCAAATGTCAGGGTGGTAGATGAAGGGGAAGTGGAAGGAATCAGTCACAATCCTCGAGATGTTTTTTCACCTTGTTACAAAGAAATCTTTCCCACACAGTCTTCTATCAATGTTTCTTTAATAACTACATTTAAAATTAATATATTGGGTATGTCTCAACAAAACTAAACTTCCTCAGGGAAAAAATATTTTAAGAAAACACACCAAACAAATCAGGAAGCTGGGTGATTTGTTTTTAAATGTTTGTCTTTACATATTTCCTTATCTTCCAAAAATTTGCATATTATCTTCTATAACAAAAATCGTATTTTAAAATGTCTCAATATATAATGCTTAATATTGGACTACATGTGTTGTATCTTATCTATTTTGAATATACAACTATGTTATAAAAATGCATTAGCAAAAGACTTGGGTAGAACAATCCCCCACCAAAACAAAAAATATAAAGTATTTTTTTAATTTTTTCTTTTGGATTGGTTGGTTTTATTTTGTTTTGTTTTGTTTTTCCATTTTATTGGTATGTAAATGTGGAAAACTTAAGGTTTACAATGGAGATGAGCATTTTGTGCACATACGTATCTTGTCAAGGTGACAAGGACTTTCCCACTCTCTTTCTGTCCCTCCACAGCTAACAATAGCTAAAATATGGAAGTCACCAAAATACCCATCAACAGACCAGTGGCTACACAAACTGTGGTATTTGTACACAATGGCATACTATGCATCTATAAAGTCCAACAGCGTGGAGGCTTTTACAGGCAAATGGAAGAAACTAGAGAACATCATGCTTAGTGAAGTGAGTCAGAAGCAGAAGGTGAAACGTCGGATGGTCTCTGTGATATGAGAGACCCAGATCGCAACTCTTATTTTGTCTTTTTGGATGGTGATTTCCCTCATCTCTTGCATTTTTACTTATTTATTTTTAGAATAGAGGATTTAAGAAAACGGCAATTCCAGACACGGTAGGCCTGCGTGGGTGGTCCAAGGGTGTACCTTCAACGTGTGCACCGCTGTTTCTCTTGGTGTCCAAGGTTCCTTCCCCCTCCACCTCAAGTTCAAAGTGACCCATTTTCTGCATCTTCCTGTGGCCAGGTGTTTGGGTTCCCCCCCCACCGCTACTCACAGGCCCTCTCTGAGCCCCTGTGCCTCTCACAACCTACCCCGTAGGCGGGGTTCAACACCTCTCCCTCACGTTCCGAGGCCCATGATCCCCTGCAGGGCGCGGGCCTAGCATCCTTAGTCCCTTTCTTGGGCTGGCTCAGGCTGACCCAAGCAGGCTCTCTGCTAAAGCAGTTAAACTTGACAGGGCCTTTCCTCTCTGGGCCTTTCTCCACTTGCCCCACTCCAAGGACTCAACACCAAAAGGGACTCAGAAGCTCCCCTGGGAAAGAAACCTGAGCTTCCCTCTCCGGTCGGTAATTAGCCCTGGCGGGGGAGGGGCAGGCCCTGGCGTGGTCTGGTCCTTCGTGGCTACTGCCCCAGAAACTGCCTTGAAATCCACAGCCGAGGGAATCGTGATGAAAAATTCATCGGCCTCTTCTTTTCTGCGGCCCAGCTGCGGGCGCGAAGCGGATGACCTCTCTGGAGCCGGCGGCTGGAGCTGCGCCCCGTGCTTGGACACAGGCGGGCGGCCACTGAGCAGGGAATGAGCCCGCCTAAGGCAAGGGACTCTAGAGGCCACGGACCCGCGGGATTTGGGCTCAGGCCCTCAGTGCGCGCTGCTGGGAGACAGAGTCCCGCCTGAGTCCTATCCAGCGCGCCCGCTGCCCCAAAGCGCTCGCACCGCCCTGTTCGTGCGGGGGCTTGACCCGGCTGTCGGCCCTGAGATGCTCAGAAAGGATCTACATCTTAGCCTCCCGGAGCCTGTAAACAGGCCAGGGATGGTTTCTGGGCCTCCCAGCTAGGACCTGTGTCGAGGCGGCCACCTTGGGCCACCTTGCAGCCGCCGGAGCGCACCTACCGGGCTGCAGGGGTGGCCGAAGCCAGCAGGTGCCACAGCCCTGGAGCTGGGGCGGCGAGGGAGGGTGACAGGGCCAGTGCAGGGGAAATGCAACCGAGTCGCATGTTTCCAGAGGCCTCTCCAGCCCCTGCCATCTGGGCACCGCGCGAACAGACGCTGCGTGGGCCTCCGGAGCCCGCCACCTCCGCTCTACGGAGCCAGCCACGCCGCTGCGACTGCAGAAAAGCTCCACGCCCAGCGCTGCGGGAGGAACGCCAGCCTGCGGGCGCTTGCTCCCTGGTTCTCCGCATTTTGAAGTCGTTTTCTTAAAATCAAACTTTAAATAACCACCGATGACTTGCCTCCGGGCCGTGCAGGACGGTGAGGTGCTATTCTCTGGCCTCGTTGAGATGCACAGAATTTTTCTGATGTTTTACGTTTGAATCGAATGTGGTGATTAGAGAAGTTTTAGATTCAGGTCAGGCTTTCCCAGGACTTCCAGGCTGGGGAATGCGCTAGATTTTAGCCCAACAGCGCCCCCTGGTGGACGTGGTCGGCCTGTGCGCGCCGTGCTGGGAGACCGGCACAATGATGTAATGGTTTACATTTTTTCCTTAGGGCTTTGCAGCAGACCTGGGGTAACCAGGTGTTTGATAACTCAGGGGCTTTTTTGCAGTGGAATCACAGGGAAAAGGTTTTTTCTTTTTTCATAGGGCAAGTGTTGCAGGTTGTAAAATAAATTTCCCTCTTTGCAACCTATCCTAGAATGACTGATTTTGAAAGTAAAAGTTGTTGCAGATGGAAATCTCACATCTTTGATTGTCAGCCATGAAGCAATCCGGATAGCTGGATCTACCTCATTCCCACCACGCCAGGACCTGAGCCCATGCCCCTGAGGATGTTGACTTTTTTTCTTCTTCTTTTCTATGTTATCCTGCATTTCTGTGACCTCAGGACTGAAGAACAGACTCCAGACTGCTTGATAAATTTTAGGGGCACTGATCTCTACAGGGTCTCCCTCCATGGGTCAGGCTTGTTTCTCTTCCCGTCCCACCCAGGCCTGCACCCAGCTGTGTGCACCCTCAGCTCACTCGCTGGCCTGCTCTGTCTGTCTTACCTTCAGCCCCTTTCCTTACCCCTGGCCCACACCTTTGCATAGGCGTGTTCCTGTCTAGCACCCCATGGGCATCAGGGGTTCCAGGAGCTCCAGGCTGTGCCCACTGGATGTGTGGCGGCTGGACTTCAGGCAGGCCCTCCCTGCAGCTCAGTGTCTCTGCGTTTGTTGATTGCTGCATTGCAGATATTCCCAGTGTTTCCTGCTCATCTCTGGCTCTTGCTCATACAGAGCCTCACAAATTGAAACAGAGACGCCTCCACTTTCCAGAGATGAACATCGCCACATGTAAGTTTCCTAAGCGCTGCTTCTTTTGCCCTTAAAATGTTTGTGTCATTTTCGAACTTTTTATTTTCTCTTACTTCAGGGGAGAAAAAATCCTCTGTCTTTTTCAAAGACCAGATGCAACTGCTTTTACCTCTAATATAAAATACTGAGTCTTAATAAATGGGGGGGGGGGGAGAAATGCAAATGCAAAAGGAAACTTCAAGAAACCATCATGAACATTCTCAGAAGAATGAATGAAAATATTGCATATGCTAAAAAATACAACGCAAGAAAAGGGATATTCAGGAGAAGCCCAAAACTTTTTAAAAAATGATAACAATAAAAGATTCAAAAAATTGGATTAGGATAAAATTTTAAAGAAGCATCCGAGGAGGGCAGAAAGAAATAATTTTAAAGAAAACAATAAGACTCAGCTGCAAAATCAGCTGCATAATTTGAGGAGCTTATTGCAAAAGATAAAGTGGGGTCCTTTGTTTCGTCTTCAAGAATCCCAAAGAGACAGCAGAAAGCAGTCGAGCAAGTGTGGGCTGCTGGCACGGCCCTTTTCCCGGGCCTCTGCTTCACTCGTCGTTCCAGAATCTCAGCAACCCATGTCAGGAAGAATCCTCATTGGTGGAATTTAAGCCACTACCTTGTAGCTGATGTTAAGGTCGGTGGAAGGCAAGGTACGCTTCAGCCTTGAGAGTTTAAAACTGTGCTGACAGACACTGCAGAATGTTTAAACTCATGTGGCTGCAGAGACATATGTGTCTGGTTTGATGGAGATGTGCTCTCTGTGTCCCACTATGTCATAAATGTTTATTATAGAAGAAGAATGTCAAGATATTAGTCTTTGTATTCTGTTGATTACGTGAGATTTAATACTGAGCTAAACACTAAGCTAGCCCCTTCTGTGTCTGGTTTCTTGATCTCTGATTACCGGGTTTCTGAATGGCAGGCTTGGCTACCACTGTTCCCGGAGAAGAAAATAAGCCATCCTAGGTAATGGAAAGCTAAGGAGATTTAGGGTGGAGTTACCACATTGTTATAAGGACCGGAACAGCAGAAAGGGAAAGGTGGTATTCCTAGGGTCTTGATCCATAGGAAGCTGCTACCACCTCCATGAGAGCCAGTGCACATGTGAGCCCACTTATCCCTAGCTCTGCACTTGTTTGGCAGCTCCAGGAATTCATGGTCATGGGCTGCCAAACCAGGTAGGAAATTCTTACTGCTGGTGTCCTTGTGGGCACCGCTGGCACTGCTGCAGGAGCCGAAGGCCACCCTGTCTAGTCTCTGAGCTGGAGTTACTAATCTTGCTGAGAAAGGCTCGATTAGAAACATAATGGCTTTTATCTTTTCACACTTTCTAACTCTTGAGAACGCCTCCAATTGGTACACCTAAACCGAATCCAGCTGGGAATAGTCTTCAAAACGCAGTTGGTGAGCTTCCAGCCTGCTGATGGTGATGGTGAAGGGTCCAGGACCACGGGGGAGGTACAGAGCCTTCTGGAGCGTCCGTCCTAGGAAGGAAAATGGGAACAGATACATGGAATCAAACAGGCTAGGGAAAAATTTCTGGCAGAATGGGAATGAATTATTGACAATGAAACAGAAAACTAAAAGAGCAATGAAAATTTAGACCTAAGTAAGTCAATTATAAACTCCAGGAATAACAATGTTGTACAATGCAGGAAATATAATCAGGGCACATGACATTGTGGAGCTGTGAGCAGTGTTTCTGCAGTCCAACTATTATAAATCATAATTAATAAACATAACAATTATAACATACCTGAAGCTGTATATAACTTTATTAAGATGATGGGGCAAGTAGGAGACCACATGTGACAGGCATGGTCCAATTTGAGATCTAAGTCTTTACGATCTACAGCAGGAACTTAGGCATGACTTCAAACCTCAGTGGAGGGACAACGAAGAGCCAGCAGTATGGGTGGCTGCTTGGATGTTTGAAGGCATGTCCTCAGCAAAGCAGCTGAATAGTTAAAGCAGAAAGTGGAATCCACAGGACATGGATGACGAGGCACTGCAATATGGTGTTATAAGGCCCAGGAATTTCATAAGGTTACATAGTTTGCAAATCACAAGTTTTACACACACATTTCTGTATGTAAAATTCAATAAATGTTTAATTTTGTGAGTAAGGAAACCCCTGCTCCACCAAACCCTCCATTTGTCATAGAACACTCATTATGTACACAAATTTATGATAATGATGAAATGAAAATGCCATTGCTGTCAGAGTATAGCAATGCATGACAGCCCAGGGTGACATGATTTATTTATGCAAGGAGAAGCCGACTGACCAGGAGCTAATTACAATTCTCTTTATCCCGTTTTCTTTGCCACAAATTCATATAAGTAAGTGCAGTTATTTTTTGAATGAGTGACTATGGGTGCAGACCCTCTTTTGGAAAGGATCTTTCCGCCTCAGACCATCAGCCATGGTGAGACTGTTAGCTAACTTTGGAATCCGTGCTAACTCTTTGAAGGAAAATTATATCTAGACAGAGATATTTCCTGCTCACCTAATATTAAGCAGGGCTGTGTGATTTATTGTAGCCAATAGGATATGCATGGAGGTGATTAACTTCCCTTCTGACACAGAGTATTTAAGAGCCACTGGCCAATTTTTCATTCCTCTTCCTCCAGCCATGGTGACTGTTGAGAAGAGACACAAGATGGTGGTAGCATCTTGGATTGCTACACTTATCACTGGGAAGAAGTTATCTTAAGAATCACCCATCAGGGGTCAGGGCATAGCTCAGCAGTTAGAGTGCTTGCCTAGCAAGTGCAAGGCCTTGAATTTGCTATCTCAGCACTACATAGCTGAGCGTGGTAGCACACACCTGTAATTTTAGCACTCAGGAGGCTGAGGCAGGAGAACTGATGTGAGTTTTAGGCCAGTCTAGGCTACATAATGAGTCCAGGACCAGCCTAGGTTACAGAGCAAGACCTTGTCTCAAAAAAAAAAATAAAATAAAATAAAAAGAATCATACACCATCTATGTATTTTGAGTATTTGAGAGATGAACTTTCACTGCTTTGAACTTTTGAGTCATTTGCATGTATTGTTACTAGAATATAACTAATCCTATCGTAACACAGCATTCTTCTGTATAGTTTTACACAAGATATAACATTTTTCCATGTGTGTTTCTGGGAATCGTTTTATTAATCTACCATCTTAAAGTCATAAGCAAAATATTAATTTTTACATCTTGATCTTAATAAAGGTCGTAGGTTTATGGTGGAGTTTATACTCTACTGCACTGCAGATTCTACACTGTAGATGCTGGGATAACTGACCTTAAGGTGATTGTTAAAGAGAGTGTCTTTTTATAGTTCCAGGTGTGGCAGAGGTTGAGGCTGGAGGATTCCAAGTTTGAGCCCAACCTTGGCAATTTATTAACCACAAGAACGTTATCTCAAAATCAAAAGTAAAAAGTGCTTTAGAGGTTTAGCTCAGCGTGAAGGCCCTGGTTTGAACCTCCAGCACCACAAAATAGATAAAGAGAAAGTCTTAGTGAGGCTGCTATAATAAATTACCATAGATTGGGTGCCTTGAACAACACAAGTATGTTCCTTAGAGTTCTGAAGTGCTGAATCCTGAGATCAAGATGCCCACAGGCCTGAGTTCTGGTAAGGGCCCCTGAGGAGTTGCAGACTACTGAATTCTTGTGTCCTCACATGCTGTCCATGGGACCTCTTTCACAAGGACAATAATCGCAACCATGAAGTCTGCACTCCCCAGGTCTTATTACTTCATAAAGGCCCTCTCTGCTAAGACCATCACTTTGAGGGTGAGGACTAGAACATAGAACTTGGTGGGAGAGGGACAGAACATTTAGGCCACTGCAGAGAGTGAAGTATAGCAGGTGGGTATATGGCGAACCTTTTCTCTGTAAAGCTAAATTACCTTTGAGGGAACTGAACCCAGAATGGCCACCACATTCCAGCGCATAAAGATAACTCACAAAGGGACCAGAATGAAAGGAGCTACAGTGTTTAGCCCGAGTCAAACGTTTCTATTGTCAATCAGTAACATAGTGCCACGCCTGCTGAGTTCTCCGTATGGAGCCAAGTACAATAGGAGAAGACAAGAAAATGGGACATACAGTCAGGTGTCCCAGCAGCCATGGGCGGGCCAAATTACACGTCTATAAAATCTCTTCTGAACAAATGCACAATAACATTTCTTAAATTTCACACCTGTGCTGTGATAAAGGGATAAAGGAGACTGGGTAAGTCACTCAGAGAATTTACAGGAATTGTGGGGCTCAGATGGAGCCATGGGACAACTGCTAGTGGAAAGGACAGTGGAGTGTGCGCTAGATGGAAACGCTGGCCCCAAGACGGGCAAGGGAGGAATAGGCGATGAGCCCGTGGGCATGTGAGTGGGGTGGGGGTTTTCTAGAGGGTAGGAAAATCCTAGGGGGTGGGGCAGAGGTGGTGCTTAGTGGTAGGTGGAGTGTTAGTGTCCACAAGGTCCTGGGTTCAATCCCTCCCACCCATGCACACACAGACACACACAGCTCCAGAGAATGCTTCTATGAGGGGTGTCTACAAGGGAGCAGGCTCCAGGCACACAGGCATGCCTTTGTCCTTTGCCCTCCCACCTGTGGAGCCAAGTTGGAGTGACTGATCATCTTGTGCTTACAAGACAAAAAACCTGTAAGGACAAAGCTACGTGCCCAGGGAGGATGAGCAGAAAGACAGAAAGGAAGGACTGTGATGGCCTCACAGCACGGTGCGATGCCCATTCTGGGTCACTTACCAAGTTTTAAGAGTAAAACAGCCTTTTAATCAGGTTACGTCTCTGGGATTCTGTCCCTCTGGCGTTCTGTCCGTTTTAGCCAGTGCAGTTCCTAACTGTCCACTGTCTTTGAACTTTGCTGAAGCTCTGGTCAGCTCTCTTCCATCTTCTCCACATAATCATTCTTTCTATCCTACTTCAGACCACACCTCCCAGTCTGATCATTCCGTTGGAGTGATCCCTCGTCAGACTCTGCGGTGTTCACAGGCTAAGGCATACAGATCTCTTTTCAACCTCCCTTAACTCCATTAACTTTGCTTTTCAATTTCTCCACCACCTTGGAAGATTCCATTACCAGAGAACATGGCCAACACTTCTTTTTAAACTTCCACAGAATTTTCCACTCAGTACAACATGGTTCCCGAGTGTTTCCCTTTTAAAAACGTAATACCACAACACATTTTCTCTAAAGTTCATAAACTATTTGGTCTCAGCTTCCAACATACAGTACACTAATCATGTTTCCTCCAGCACAATAAAGCCATACTCCAGCCACCCAACACACAGCACCAGACACAGCCAGCTACTCCCAAAGCTATTGGGAAAATACCAACTCTGGAGTCTCATTTTGTTGGAGCACTCCTAACTCTTCCTGGGGAAACTTTGAGTGACTCCCAGGGTCCCTCCCTATCCTTCACCACATCCACCTCATTTCCTGTGGCCAAAATAGCATTTTGGGATGCCTGGCCCCAAATGTACCCAAAGAGACCCGAAGAGACTGGGGTGGTAAAACCTCTCCTGTAGCAACCAGGTTATTTTCTGGAAATAACAAGGTTCTTCTCTGGGCCGGAATCCTTGCTTTGCCCTTTTAACTAAAGCAGGATCCCAAAACTCACCTCATTTGCCCTTCCCAGCATGTTATTTCGATAGCAAACTCTGCCCCAGGCCAACAAACGCACTTCTCAAGAGTTTCTGTCAGTCCCATTAGATATTGCTCTCCGAGGTCAGAAAGATGGCCTCAGAGCGAATAAGTGAGTAGGTGACGTCGTTTCCATGTGGCAGCCCAGACCATCGGCTCTGCTTTCCATTGTGCAGCCTAACTAGATATTTATTTCAAGACCCAAGGATCTCCCTGTGTGCTCAGTAGACAATTGTAGCAGCTCACACAAAACCCAGGTGCTATGAACAAACTCAAGCAGGGAAACTTTCCACTTATTGGATTCCAGTGGCCTACACTACAACATTTAGATTTGGATTCGTATTCTAAATATGGATATATGGACCTATTTTGGAAAGGTTTTCAAGTTATTCCTTACCTGGCTCTCCAACAGGTCCCTCAAAATTACAAGTCTTGTGGGAAGCTGCAAACCAGCCATAGGGCCACTAGGGGGCTCCCCGCTAACAGCCGCCTGAGCCGGTGGGGCTCTGTCTGAAGTTTTCTGGTATATTCCTCATAACTTATCAAACTGGATGTTTTCTCTTCGCACAAAAATTTAAAAAGCAATAATAATATGGCAGGTGCCAATCAAGGAAAATATTTTTCTTTCATTTTCTCTGGGAAAAAAAATAAATTTAACATTGGCCCACAGTGTCTAAAGGGATTGGAGCTGGGACCTGGCAGCTACAAAGTGCTGCTGGCAAACCTCAGCAGGAAGGCCGCTGCAAGGGTCCTCTGGTCTGACAAACGAAGGATGTGGGGTATTCCGTCCTCGAATTAGCAGACATCTTATTAGCCCTACCCAAACACGATATTTCAGTAAGGTAAGTACTTTTCTTAGAATTAAAAGTCTTATTGGCATAATCATAAGTTCACATGCAGCTATAAGCAAAAATCAATAAAGACTATTGTTATTAATAACCTCTTTGCTGTTATCAACAACCCAGAGATTCGGTGTATACCGAGCTAGTTTCCCCAAATGCAACATTTTTCAAAACTATGATATATCATAGCCAGTATATAACTAGACTTCTTCCGTTTTAATAGTGTTTGTGTGTGTGTGTGTGTGTGTGGTTCTGTGCAATTGTATCACCCTTAAATTCATGCATTTACGCTCATAAGCAGCTACTGAACGTTTTCAACACTACTGGAATCCCCGTATTGCCCTCTGAACTCCCACTCTTACCTCCTTACCATATCCCATACCTGCCAAGCCTCTGGCAAACAGTATACTCTCCTCTGCTCCTCAAATTTTGTCATTTAAAATTTTTACATATATAGAACAAGATAGTATATTCCTTCATTAGTTTTTTTTTTAACTTGCCATATTTCCTTGGAGAGTCACTGAAGGCTAAGACTGCTTCAATAGTTTCCCCCTTTCTGTAGCTGAGTAGTATTCTAGAGTCTATATGCATCTCAATATACATTGGAGTCCACCTGTTGAAGTACATTTAGGATAATTTGAGATTTAACTACTTACACAAATCCTGAACATCTGCGGCAGAGTTTTTAGTACCAATGTCTGATAATACTGGACATTTTTATGTTCGTGCTTCCTAACCATAGACTCCCCTTGGTAGAAGATCTCTTAATGTCTTATACCCAGTTTGTAATTGGATTATTTTTTACTGTTGAGTTTTGAGAGTTCTTTATGTAACTTTTCACTAATTCATATTCAATTATGTGGTTTGCCAGTATTTTCTTCAAGACCATAGTTTGCCTTTTCATCTTCTTCAGATGGTATTTTTACAGAGTAAAAGTTTTAATTTTGATGGGGGGGTCCAAAAATATGAATGTTTTTCTTGTGTGGCTTGTGCTTGTGGTACGAATTCTAACCAGATACTTTGCGTACCCTACGTTGTGAAGATAGTATTATTAAAGGTTTTTTTTTTTCTAAATTATAGAGTTTCCTATTTGCCTTTTGTCTGTAATCAACTTTGAGTTACTTTTTACATGAGATGTGATGCTGAGGTCTTTTGTACTCACAGCACCCAGAATTTAAGAGGAGAGGTTTATTTTACCTCATGTTTCAAAGGTCTGTTCACGGTTAGCTGGCAGAGGCAGGCAGACATGGCAGAGAATCTGGACCCTAGACGCAGGAAAACTGTTCATCATGTGCTGATAAGCAATAGAGAGTGGGAGAATCTGGGGCAAGAATGTACCCTTCCAGGTCAAGTCCTCAGGGACCCATCCCTCCAGTCAGGCCCCACCTCCTAACAACAAATTAAATCCTCCGCAGATTAATCCACTGAAGAGTAGAGCACTCCCAGGATTCAATCACTTGCCAAACACATGAGACTTAGGGAATACATTTCAGATTGCTTTCCTGTCCTCCAAAAGATTCATGTCTATCTCATGCATTTTCCTCCATTTCTAAGAGTAAAGTCTTAATAGTTCTAGCTCTCCTAAAAAGTCTGAGCCAAATGTCTCCTGTGACACTTAACACAAACTTTTAGTCATGAGTACCTGTGAAAATCAAAGAAAAGTTAAATATTTCCAACATATACTGGCACAGGATAAACATTACCATTTAGGGAGAAAATTAGGGGACAGAAAAGAACGGGATCAAAATGAGACCGAAGCCCAACAGGGCAAACATGAAATCCTGTCACTCCATGTCAAGCACATGGGGCAAGGTGGGGGAAGATTTTAACCCCAAAACATTTGAATGGTTCCACTCCTCTGGCCTTACTAGTGGCAAACTTTGTGGCTTTTCTTTTGTTCTGCTCATTGCCTGCATCTTTTCGCAGCAGACCACCACATTCTTGCCGTCTGCAACTTTCTAAGGTGGCCATTCTCCCTGTTTCATGGACTGCTATCTCAGGAGCACACTTTCAGGTCTCCCAGTCCTCAGTCTGAAATAAGTGAAAGCCTCACTGATCCCACAACCCTCATATTCTGTACACCTATAAAATCAGCACTGCGTGGATGATACCAAGGTCTGATGCTGGCTTGGACAGTACTCCACTCACCCTGGACTGTAGTCACAGCTGCCTCTGGCTATCTACATGGCTGAACTTGGGGAAACATTTTTCTAGGAGGTTCAGCAGCAGACCTTGAGACTCTCTTTTCAAAGTAAATTCTTATAAACCCTTGATACTTTAAAGATTGAAGTCTGGTTAATTCCTGGGATGTTTTCAAGTCACCTTTCCTATTGGCCTGATGCAAAATATTTAACTTCTTTTCTTTTCTTTCTTTTTTTTTTTTTGTTTGTTTTGTTTTGAGACAATATCTCACTTTGTAAGTTCAAGCTGGACCAGAGCTCATTATTTAGTCCAGGCTGACCTCTAACTCAAGCTGACCTCTAACCAAAGGCAATCCTCCTTCTTCAGCATCCTGAGTTCTTGGATTATAGGTATGTGCCACCATGCCTGGCTAACTATTATGTAATGCCAAGGAATTGAATCTAGGCCCTACCACATGCTAGCAAGCACTTGAATCAGTGAAATATGCCCCCACCCCTTAGCTTCTTTTTAATGTTAATCTCTGTAGTGACCATGTTATCCTTTCCTTCAAGCTTACAGGCATGTCTTTTCTGATGAAACTGCAAACTTTTAAATATCTTTTGATTCTACCATTTTCTCCTAATTCTCAGTGAAGTCCTGAATAAAACAGAGCCTAAATGTTGAACTGCCTTGACACATCAGTCTACCACCCTTAATTTCATTCTTGGGCAAGGTCTCAAGATATGCAGACACATTTTTTTTTTGCCAGAATGTAACACACTTGACTTCTAATCTAATTGTCAATAGAGTCTTCTTCCCTTCAGAAACTTCTTAAGCCTTGTCCTTAAAATCTGCATCCCTATTGGCACTCGGACCTTCTGAGCTCTGGTCAGGAGCTTCCATCAAGCTCAACTCATGGCCTTCTAGCACTTCTCCAGCTGGCATCTCCAAACCTTTCCAAACTCTTCCTGAAACCAGTTCCAGAGGCTCCTAAAGAACCACATGATCTGACACAATCACAGGAATGACCCCACTCCTGTCACTGATTTATGCCTTATCACTTTCTTAACAGTAAACACAATACTCAACCCCATAAACTTAAAGGAAGGTTTCTTTTATTATTTTAATTTAGTCTGTATTTTAGAGGTCTCAGTGCATTCACAGTCAGCTGGTAATGGCAGAAAAACACGACAAAGTGGCTAGGATGAAAAGTGTTCACCACACGGTGACAGGAATCATAGAGAAGAAGGAGAAGCCAGGGCAAGAGTCTGTTTCCAAGCCATGCTTTCTGTGACTCATCTTTTCACCAATGTCCCACACAGGAACAGTGTCCTGACACAGGTGGAATGTGGAGAGCAGACTTGAAGGCATGGGTATGAACGGCATGAGGACCGCAAAGAGAAAGCAAACCCGTATTAAGTACAATTAAGCAAATTGCTGGAAACCGCCTAAAGCTCTGTATGATACTGATAAGTTGTGAGCCACCTGCGTGTGGACCCCACGGGATGAAATCGCTATCTGTAGCCTGCGGACAAAGCCCTTGTGTGATCGATAACCAGAACCCGTGTCCACCTGCGTGTGGACCCTGATGAAATTGCTGTCTGTAGCTTGCAGGCATAAAAGTAGTATATAAGCCATCCTGGTCCTAAGCTCAGGGAGTCACAGACTCTGAATCCAAGATACGTGTCTTGCCCCTCAAACTCAGCCTCCTCGCCTCCTGAGTGCGAGACTACACTTCCTTGCATCCCAGGAGTGAGACCCCCTGGAGAAGGAGTGATTGTCCAGCCGGACAGCTACTGGGGGTCCTGATCCAGCTATCGACTGGTGAGCCTTGGACAAGCTCATAGGTGGGTCAGCTGTGTCGCTGGTAGTCAAGAACATGTCACGTGGTGAGCATAAGGGACCCAGGAGTGGAATAGTTTCAGGAGGCAAAACAATGCTTGCTTTACTGCTTAACTAATTAATTGATCGATTTATTATGGTTTGATTTATGAATTGGATTGATTGATTGTTGTGTGAATAAAGAACATTCCCAGGTAAATTCATCTGCTTCTGTCCCATCTGTCTCCCCTTATGGAGTGCTCGCGACAAACAGCACATGAAAACACCAACAAATTAATCCACTGATGATTGCTGCACCCACATGAATCAGTTATCTTCCAAATACGTGAGACTGTTAAGGGAACATTTCAGATTCCGGTCATAACAGATCTAAGTTCACTTCCTGTCCACTAATGTCTAAGGGATTCAGCATCATTAAAAAGCTGTTTTCCTTCATTGAAATGTGTTTTAGTTACTTATTCATCGCTGAAACAGAACACCTGACATCCACAATTTAAGAGAGCGCACAGTTATTAGCATCCAGCTTCAGACCCATTTCTACCTTCTCCTCACTGGAGCACAATGATAAACTCTGGAAATGACCAAAGGGACAATTACAGTACCAATGGAAAAAAAGAAGATGGATTTATATGGGATCCCACAACTAGAGGAGCAACATAGGCAAGGTTGTCTTAGGATTCCTACCCAACAGAGGAAGGTCACCCAGACCCGGCATTTCCCAACTCCACACCTGCACCGAGTGGCAGCCTTGTTCATCTCTGAGATTGGGCGAGAGTTCCACTGACTACATCAGGTGCACTCAGCACCACCTGCCCCACAGAGACCCATTAACAGCGATGAACTGAGTAAACAATCTTTCCCAACAGACAAAAGAAGCAAAGAATGCGAGGGCAGAACAATGAATTTTACCAGTATTTAAAATATAGAAAAATAGAATAAAGAAAAATGAACAGAGACTTGAGGACTTGGGGAACGAGGAGAAAAGAATTAACATTGACATCATGGTGCACAAGAAGAAATGGGAAGGAGTCGGAAAGAAAGAAGATTTCAGGAAATGCTAGCTGAAACTCCTCACATCTGGCAAAGAACACAGAATAATAGACCCAGGATGAAAAAAAAAAAAAAAACAGGATGAACCTAAAGAAATCCATGCCAGCATATACTTTAAATTTATGAAAACTGGAGTTAAAGAAAAAAATCTTAAAAGCAATACAGATGTTCATTCTATTCAACTTGATCTACCATTTTGATGGCATCTCTGAAAACCAACATGGCAAGTTTTTATAGAAATAAATAGGCTTATTCAACACACACACACACACACACACACACGCACACACACACACACACACATACGGCTGCAATACAGAGACAAATGCTCTTCCAGTCTCATCTCCACTGAGCCCAAATTGAGACATTTATTAAAGCTTAACTTAATTTTAAAGCTTCTTTAATCCTGGAGGAAAAAATCATGTGTAGCTGGTGCACCCTGTAATAAAGGCTGTAATTAACACGGGAAGGCCCGCGCGCGTTGGAACGCAGTAGGCTGGAGCCGTGGGCTGCTCCTTGCCTTTGCAACCTTGGAACACAATGAAGGGCTGAGCGGTGATGGCACCGCACAAAGCTTACGCCATCGTCTGTCATTTCTTCTGCTGTGTCTTTGCCTGCAATGTCCTGTGGGTGTCAAATGTTGGGGGAAATCATCCATTTCAAAAATCAACTCTCCTGAGTTTGGCTATAAATCTTTTATGGAAATTAAAGATGGAAAATACATTTCTTTTTCATTGGTCTCATTTGTCTAATAAATGCCTTGGGGACTCATTGCTCAATCAATGCTTCCAATCTCCTGAAATTAAATTATCTTCTTTTCATGAGGTAGATAAAAATGATTTAAGTAGGTGGAATAATTTGGCTCTTAGTGTTATTGAGTGAATGCCATTATCATCAATGTTTTCCCCTGCCTGAGTTATTTATTTTAAGAACAACCCAGTGTTTCTACAAAAGAGAAGTGAGGTGGTTTCACTGACATGTATATTTCCAAAGTAGGTGTAGAGAGGAAACAGAAGGCCCCATTTTCCCTTTGGATTAAAATATACACTTGAGGCCAGTGCTCTTCATCAAATGAAAGTGGATTTAATTTCCTCTAAACCAGGCATTAATAATAAGCTTAACACAATATTATATGATATAAACATGCAAATTAGAATTACAAGAGAAAGTTAACAATTTTTCTTTGTCCTTTGGTGAAAGTACTTCATTTTTGTATGCCTTACTTGTGTGTTTATTGAATGTACTTAACAACCGGTATGTACTACGCTCATGGCTGGGCCCTGGGAATGTAATAATGAATGACACAGAAACCTTGAACCCACAGTTTACAGATAGAGAGATAAGAGGCGTTCATATAAATAAGTAGTAGTCTGTAAGCAAAACAGACTTAAGAATTGCTACTTTCACTACTGTATCACGGTAGTGAATATGCAGTAAATGGACAGTAACATCCATGTTCAAACCATAAGGAGCAATTGTCTGAGAGACACAGGAGCGGTCCTAGGACAGCAGGGCAGGGAGAGCCTTCCTGCACATCTCATTTTGTTCTCTTAATATTAACTCAAATCTTCTGGTTCTGTGAAATATTCTGCTGAATTCTGAAGACCTAAAGTTGTATATAACGGTCCCTCAAAGAGCACCAATCCAATAAAGGCACAGAAACTATATAAAATAGAACACGGCCTTTATTGAGCGTTAGTGATCCAGAGAACAGAGACCACACTGTGTAGGTGTAGTTAGAAAAACTTCCTAGGAAAGTGTCTGTGCAGCAGAGAGGAGATTGAACAGAAGAAGAGTGGAGAGGATGTGAGCAGAGGTGAGCTCATGGGCCAGCTTAGGAAAGGGAGTAGAGAAAAGATCAAGCACCAGCCAAGCAATCTCCGGCAGACACCAGCACAGTCATCTCTGATTCAATTGAATCTGGTACTGTCTACCAAGAAATAGCCTCAGATCTCCCAGGTGGAGGGCTCCTCCCCAAGACTGCCTTCTGTTTCAGATTCCAATTGCCATCCTGAGGACGTAGCCTTTGCTGCTGACCCATTGGCTACAAACCAATGTTCCCACAATCCTTCCTTGGGTTCAATTAATCTGCTAGAGAATAAGAGTTTGAAGAAACACATTCATTATGAAGGATATCTGAAGGATGCACGGGAACAGTTGGATGGAGAGATGTGTGGGGCAAGGTACAGTAGAGGGAGCCTGGAACCCCCACCCCCTCACTTTGAGCCTGCTACCTTCCACGAGTACCTGAGGTTTCGGCTGTTCCTGCCAGTGTTGTCCTTCGGCATTCTTCCGGAAGCTTCATTATATGGGCATGAATGAGAGGAAACTGACGATTGGTGTTCAACTTAAACTTCAGCTCTACTGCCTTCCTTCAAGACAAGGGGTGGAGCTGCAATTTCCAGCCCTCTAATCCTGCCCATCTTTGGTCTTTCTAGTGAAAATATCGTGCAGAGATAGAGCTTCTACAGTTTTTAACAGAAAAGCCAAGGGTGGACAGAGATAGCCAGGGGTCCATCTGAGAGCTGGTGGGGATGCAAAAGAATGAACAAGCTCATTTCCTGAAACTACCTGGGGCAGCCAGCATTCACTTACGTCAGTAGCCAAAAAGGACACTCATCACTGGGGGATTCCAAGAGCGTCAGAAGCTGTGTGTCAGAAAACAAGGACAAAAACTAAACACGTATTTCACAACATCACGGGGAGGAAGAGAAATGGCCTGTTTTAGAAGGAAATCTTTCTGAGGCGGCCATTGCTATTTGAACAGCTGGAGTACAGCTTCTTTCTCCTTGTTCTCCCAGGCTGACATGTATTTTTGAGCCCTGGGACTTTGAGCAAAATCATTCTCCAGCTGTCCCTGACATTTTAAAATCTGTTTCCAGTTTGAATTAAGTGGAGTCTTCAGTTCTTAGATACGAAAGCCATTGCGAAAAGGTTGGAGAAACCAGTTTGTTTCGGCTTTTCCCCCCTTGTTTCGGCTGAATTTCTAGACAAAATACTAGACGTAGACAGGCTTTTGCTGTCTCCTGAATCTCCACAGTTTGCTTTTACCCTTCTCCCCAGGTCACACGGTACCATGGTTACATGGTACCATGGTCACATCTAATGTTAAACGAATAAATTACAAGTCATTCTTCATGCGCATGTCTCCCAGTTCTAACTGTCTGAAGTTCTGCCCTTGGAGGAAAGCAGAACTGTACAGTATCCCCAGGAGAGAAGTACTTTTGCGTTATCAAAGAGGGGATACTTCCTAATTTCCACATTTTAACAAAGACATGGTGAATTTTATAAGTATTTCTTGACAGATAAGTTTTAGCATCAGTATTGTAATCTGTCAAAGACAGCTCACTGCTTCTGAAAAGCAATCCTCATTTTCCGAAATCAGAAAAATCTTACCATTTAACATTTTCCTCTTGCCATAGAAAGTGTGAAAATTAAAGAAAACAAAAAAAAAATGGTGATTTTGCAACAGGAAACTGACTTTGAAGATCCAAGGGACTTTCTTGACGGTTTGAGAAAACGACATTTAAATTGAAAGTAACAAACTCTACTTGGCACAGTTAGATACTATTTTTAAATTTTCTTTTCAGTTGCAAAAGGGCTACATAGTCATGGTAAACGATTCAACAATTACAGGAGGACGCTTTTAGGGTGCCTCTTTCTTCACAGCATATCACAGAACATTCAGTTATACAAATTACATATAACATTTTCAGCATTAACATACAGTGCATATTTGAGAGATGCTGCAAAGAAAGTAGACTCTATGTTGTGGCATCACTCTTGGCTCTGTGTCACCAAGAAAGGGTCCTGGTGTCATCACTCCAGATAACCTTTTTGAAGAGATGAGTAATCATTGCCAAAATGTCTTCCCAGAGCTACAGGAAACATTTCCATCAGGCCCAAGCAAAAAAAGAGAGAGAGAGAGAGAGAAAGAGAGAGAGAGAGAGAGAGAGAGAGAGAGTAGTGTACCTATCAGAGGAAGGGTGCCAACTATCATGATTGTGAAGAATTCCTCTTCAATTTGAGAGAAGATTTTTCTTCTCTTTCAAAGTGCTTGGCTAGCATGTGCAAAACCCTGGGTTCAAACTCTCAGCATCACATAAAGATTAACTGAGCACGGTGGTTTATGCCTGCAATCCCAACATTTGGGAGGTTGAGGCAGGAGGATTGCCTGGTCCAGCCTGGGCTACAGAATGAGTCCAGGACCAGCCTGTGCTACAGAATGTGATGCTGCCTAAATAAATAAATAAATAAATAAATAAATTATTCTTTTTTAAAAAATACAATGATGGGAGATTTCGGTTTGGAAATTCTTTTCTAAAGTCATTTTTTTTTCCAAAGTAAAGGTTAGCCATCACCATTTAAGATTTTGTTTTCCTTTGTTTTATTTTTGAGGTTTTTAAAAACTGTTTTAACCATCTTTAAGTATATACTCACAATGTGGGCACCCATCACTAACACTCTCCGGAATTTTTTCTCACCACAAACACAAATTCTGCAGTCATTAGAAACTCATTCTCTGTCCCTCAAGCTTTTAGAAGCATCAACATTATTTACTGCCTCTATAAATTTGCCTATTCTCAGTGGTTAGATGACATTAGTTCATTTATGCCTTGCTTATTTCATTTAACATAATGTTTTTAAGATGCAGACATATTGTAATACATAATCATATTTGAGAGAGTTTTTTATTATTGTTATGAAACAGAATCACTCTACATAGTCTGTTTGACCTTGAATTTGCTATGTAGCCTAGGCTGGCCTCCAACATGAGATCCTCCTTCTCTGTAGGGCTGAATAACATTCTACTGTGTCAATATACCTCATTTTGTTCATCCATTCATCAGTCGATGGATATTTGGGTTGTTTCTCCCCTTTAGCCAGTTAGAGCAGTGCTGTAAACATCAGTACACAAGTATCTGCTTGAGTCCATCCTCTCAGTTCATTCAGACAAACACCTAGAAACAGAGTTTCTGGATCATATAGCAATTCTGTGTTTTACTTTTTGAGAAGGTGCCAACTTTTTTCACAACGGATGCACAATTTTACATTTCTAGCAGCATGAGTAAAAGCTCAGAATCTCTACATCCTTATCACTTACTATTTTCTCTTGTTTTTTTTTTTATTAGCAGTGCTAATGGGTGTGAAGTGATATCCCATTTTGGTTTGGCTCTACACTTTATTAATGACTAAAGTTGTGGAAATCTTTGCACAAGTTAGCTAAGAGAAATTAGGAAAATACCTCTTCCAGTTTATTTATTTATTTATTTATGTTTGAGACGGGGTTTTGTTCTGTAGCCCAGGCTAGTCCTGAACTCACTATGTAGTCCAGGCTAGTCTTGGACTCATGGCAATCCTCCTGCCTCACCCTCCCAAATGCTTGCCCCACCATGCCCAGCTTTATATATATATATATATAGATAGATAGATAGATAGATAGATAGATATATCTATCTATCTATCTATATATAGATAGATAGATATATCTATCTATCTATATAGATAGATAGATATATCTATCTATCTATATAGATAGATAGATAGATAGATATGACTTGCAAATATTTTCTTTCACTCAGTAGATTGTCTTTGCACTCTATCAATAGGGTCTTTTGAGAAACAAAAGGTTCTGATTTTAGTTTATTTTCAAGAACACAATTTATCTTTTTTTTCTTTTTATCATATTGCCTGTTGTGGTCTAGATGTGTTTTCGAATGCTCCTCAAATTCTGTGCTATGTGTTAGCAACTGGAGTTTGTACTAGCAGTAGTGGGAGGTGGCATTACCTTTAAGGTGTGGGATACATTAGGAGAGGTATATTAGTCAGCTTTGACATTACTGGAACAAGATACTTGACACCTGCCGCTTAAAAGAGAAGAAATTTATTTGGATCACAAAGTAAAGAGATTCTATCCATTGTTAGCTAGCTCCAAAGCAAGAACTTTGTGGTAGAGAGGCTTGGCAGAGAAATGCCCCTGGCATAATGCTGGCTGAGATGCAGAGCAAGCAAATAGAGCCAGAGAGGGAAGCACCAGGGACTAGAACTAGAACCCACGGTCACTACGCACCCAGACACACCTAGAAATGTGCTTTGGTAATCCCTCAGGCGGCTCTGAAGTTAACCAAGTCAACACTCCAATCTAACTGAGCTCCTTGGCTCATTGAGTTCCTTGAATCATTGGCAACAAACGGATAAAGGTAGTTATCGCGCTACTTTTTGGTAATTTTCACAACAAGGTTGTGCTAAGAGGAGCAAACCTGGTCCTTCCCTGTCTCTTCTGCTTCTTGGTTCAAGAGTGACATTTCCTCCCCCACACACTCCACCATCTGCTGTGCCCCCGTGCCAAAGCTGGCATTACGCTGTTTGCGCTTCCAGCCTCAAAAACCGTAAGCTAAATAAACCTCTCCAATTTAGAAAGTTAGCCTGTGTCAGGTATTTTTTATAGAGACAAAACTATGATGAATACATTGTTTGCATTTTAATGACATTTCCAAGAAATCACTGTCACGGGTATTGTAATGGGTCTTCTTTGTCAACATTTTCTTCTAAGAGTTCCTGTAATCTTAACTCTTAAATTTGAGTTCTTGACACATTTGAGTTATTTTTATATATGGTATAAGGTAAAGATAGAGTTTGATTCTTTGAGTGTGAATATCTGCTTTTCCCAGTAACCCTACATGAAAAGAGCAGCCTTTTCCCATTGAACTGTTCTGCTGTCCCTAGTAAAAATCCACTGTATATGTGAGAGCTTGTTTCTGAGCTCTTATTAGGCTCCTTTGGTCTACATGCCTGTCTTTATGATTGTGCTAACCTGTTTTGATTACTATAGCTTTATAGCAAGCTTTGAAATCAAGAAGTATGAGACCTTAAATTTTATTCTTCTTTTATTCTTCTTTCTTCTAAATTTTTATTCTTCTTTCCATGGTCTCTGAAGATGAGGTGTGCATTTTTGTAATTGGTTTTCTATTCCTACTGCCATTTGGATTTTTCACGGAGATTGCATTGACTCATAGCTTACTTCAAGTAGTGCTAACATCTTAACAAATTTAAGTCTTCCAATTTAAAAATATAGATGTATTCTGTTTATATTTTTCTAAACTTCTTTTAAAAATATAGTTTTCTGTATACCAGGTTTTGTTTTCTTGGTTAAATTTATATCTAAGTCTTTTATTCTTTCTGATGTAAACTAAATTGATTTTTTATTTTCTCTTTAGGTTTTTCCATACTAATGAATAGAAATATGACTGATTTTCATGTGTTTGTGTTTATTAATACCCTACAGCTCTGCTAAATTTGTGCATTGATGTGTTTATTAGTTAATTTAATTAGTTCGCTTATGAATATAACATTTACAACTTTCTACACAGAAAAATGTAATCTGTGAGCAGAAATCATTCCGCTAATTTATCTTTCCGTCTGAACATCATTAATCTTATTGTCAAATTGGTCTAGATGAGACTTTTACTGGTAAGTTGAGGAGAAATGGTAAAAACATAAATGTATGTCTTGTTCCTGGTCTTAGGGTAAAATCATTCCATCTTTTATCACTGAGTATCTGGTGGTTTCACATACTGAGCTCAAACTTGTATTTTTTTTTTCCTTGAGGTATAGAATGTGCCAATTGAAGCTCCTCCTGAAGGACAATGTACACCAGCCTTGGAGTCGGGCAGACTAACATTCAAACAAAATATTCTTCTTCCAAGGTTTCAGTAGACTTTCTACAGTGATGGGGTAGTGACCATCAGATGCACTCACCTTCTTAGATAACAAGATGAGATATGTAAAGCAATTGTATTCAGGAAATGGACAACAGGAGAAGAGACTTAAAATAAGGGAATGTTATTTAAAATAAGGAAAACGGCCTGGAGTGCACCAAGTTATGGTGCAAGTAGGCAGCCCACCACACACAGCGCTGTTCTAAATGGTGTGAGAAAACAGCTTAAAGCTCGGGGATGCTGACATAACTGGATCTTCATGGTGGCCTCCTAGCTTTTCAGCCCAATACTAAGTTATGCACATGCAGGGCAAAAACCTACAAACCCTACAACTAAAATAATTTTGAAAAAAAATGCAAAGGAAAAAAAGAGAACTAACAGAGATTCTGGAGGCTACTCGGTGTTGAGACACATTTGAGTCTTACTATCCAGGCTTGAGACACTGTAGAAATTAAATTAAAACTCAAAAAAAAAAAAAAAAGCACAGTGCAGAGATAAAGCTCCCCCGGCCCCATAAACAGTGCTACTCTAGGACTGCTAACAAACTCTAAACCAGACTTTGAAATGATAACCAAACAGCACTGGGTTAATTTCTTAACGGTTTTTGCTAATAGACTCTATTAACAAGGTTCAAGCGAAGTTCAGTGGCCCAGACCTATAATTCCAGCACTCTGGGAGACTGAGGCAGTAAGATTGCAAGTTTGAGGCCAGTCTGGGCAATTTAATGATTTAATGAAATTTTGTATCAAACTCAAAAATAAAAAGGGGGGAGCGCTAAAGATATACCTCAATTCCCAGTGCCACAAGAAAGTTATTAGATACTTTTTAAAGGCAGAAAAATACAACTCACAATATATAAGTTAGCAAAAACACTTAGGGGTGACCTATATTTGGGGCTTAGTCAAGAAGGACTTTGAGGTTTTCCTTAAATGTAAAATGAACAAATGGATTAGTGGTGTCAGCAGAAAAACAGAAACTATGAAAGGTAGCTATGTGGAAACTGGAGAACCAAAAAGCATTTTACTTGAAATAGAATATTATAAGTTTCAAACCCAAACTTCCCAAATGGGAGCTGTGAGTTAAATAAGATAGAAAAAGTGAGTAGAGTCTTAATGATCTGTGTAACAATACTAAAAACCTGAAAGTGATCCAGTTCCAGAAAAAGAGAGGATATCTGTTAGAGCAGAAAAAGACTTAAAGAAATTATGGGCTAAATTTTTCCCAAATGTTAAATAACTCAACTCACATCTCTGTGTAGTTCAAAACCATAACAAAGCACATCAAAGTCAAATTTATGAAAACCAAAGATAAAGACGAAATATTAAAAGCAGCCAAAGGAAAAAGAACATTACAAGGGAAACAATAAAAATAATGTTTAACAGCTTGTCAGATGCAGTGGAAACCAAAACACAGTGAAACAAGATCTAGACTGTTACCTGGAATTCTATGTATAGCTGAAATACTTCAAAAATAAAGATGAATAAAGAACTCTTCAGATAAACAAAAACTGGGAGAATTCATTACCAGTGGATCTGGAAGGAAGTTCATCATTTAAACTGAAGTCACAATAGATGGAAAATGAGACTCACACACTCACACACACACACACACACTCACACACACACACACACACACACACTCACACACACACACAAATTAATGAAAAGCACTACAAATAGAGAATATGTGAATAAATGCAAAAGGGTATTTTTCCCATTTTTTTAAATTGATGTAGAAGACAACCAACTATTGAGAGAAGCAATTCACCATGGGCCACAGGCATGGTGACACACACCTGTTATCATTCTAGTTGGGATATTGAGGCAGGAAGATGGCAAGTTCGACCCTAGCTTAAGGAACCTAACAACTTAGTGAGACCTGGTCTCCAATTTGTAGAAGGCTGGGGATATACTTTTGTGTGAAAACCTTGGGTTCAGTCTCCAGTAAAGAGGGGAAAAAAACAGAAGGAAATATAATACTTTTCATCTTACATTCACTCCTTTATCATGTAGCTCACTTATTAGTTTATTCACTCACTCGAAGCAATAGAACGCTGTAATTAAAAAGAAAGGATTGAACGTTAGTCCTAGATTTCATTCTTATCTCTGGCACTATGGATTCTTGGACAGATTACTTATACAATACCTGCCCCAAATCCATGCAAAACTTGTCAGTTGTTTGTTATCGCTGTTGGTGAAACTAGTTCCGAGGACCATTACCTATAGTCCAGACATCATTAAAGGCAGCAAGGACTAACGGCTGAGTGATAGAGTCATTTCTTCCACAGAGAAGCCCACATATGGACCTAATTGCCTACCTCAATGGCTATTATGAGGCTAAAGAAAGCACAAAAGTCGGGGAATGCACTAGGGTAAGAATATGAGTGTTGTTATGTAAGTGCTCATATCGGAATGTATAATCTTTTTTTCCTTGGCAAAACACAACAACCAAGCAGCCTGAAAAAAGGGATATATTTCTGATTCAACAATTCTATCCAAAATTTAGTAGATTGTACCCTACCAATAAATGGGGAGTAAATTATTCTCATTTACATTTAAAAAGCAATTTGGAGGCTGAGGATGTAGCTCAGTGGTAGAGTGCTTGACCGGCATACCGGCATGCTCAGAGCCCTGGGTTCAATCCCCAGTACCAAAAGAGGAAAAAAAAAAAAAAAAAGAAACACAAAAAGATCACTTTACTGAGTAAGCAGTTTTCTATTTGTTTACCAAGAAGGTCAAATCTTTAAAAACATGCTGTTAGAATCTATATCTTTGGTATTTTTTTTCACTAGCTTCATTTCACAAAAGCATCTTGTTTGTTCACATATAGGATCCGACCCAGAATTTGCAGAGTAAGGGTTATTCTATAATGAAGGCCATCAGGGTCTTAGTGCCAAAGCAGTACTTTTCTAATTATCATTCTTGTCTTATTTTCAAAACTGAAACTGTAGAATAGAACCACACGTTGTCTGTAACTTGCCATGGCTGCACAGTGGCCACGGGTGGGAACAAACCCCAGTGAGATCTGTTGGAGTTCACACCTTTTGCAACATCTTCTTTAAAATTCCTCCTCGCTTCCGGTGGATACACAGAGAACACAATTGTGGGGCCATGTTATTTCCTATTTTGTAAAAGTATAAGACATCACACATCTCTTACCAAAACATCCAGAAGTCTCCAAACTGTCCACAAACTACAAGTTACAGTCATCACAGTAGCATCCGTGGTCCAGAACTGTCTGTTCTCTGACCAGAATGGGAGCTGATGTGATGTACCATAAAAATCCATCTTTTTCCCACCTGACTTCTCAGGTAATCATCTACAAATACAGAGCAATTACCCAACCAGACATAATACCTCGTGTCCAGAATTCTTTTTGTTTTTATTTACATGTTTCAGTACTCTACATATTTCATTAATTGTCTGCATCACCCTCAGAGTAAACAGAAGTCTCAATGAAATCCCCTGGCAGGATTTTTTCTACCTGCACAAGATGACAAGAATTTATCCAAGGATAAAGTGCACTGTGCAAACGGGAAGTGACAGCAGTGCTTGCTGAATAGAATTTTTTAAAAGATCTGAATTCAGCACTTCCTTTCTTTCATTCAGATTCGATGTTGCAACAGCCTTGCACAAGAACTTAAAAGGAAGAAATACAAATGACCAGAAATAACAATCTGAGAAAAATTCAGGTATATTAGGAATGAAAAGAATACGAATAAATGCAAACCAATATCTGCCAATTAAATTAAATAAACACAGTTTTTAACTGATGGCTAGGTGCTCATGAGATTGTCAAATTGTTTAATACACCTGGAAAAATGGGATTACATGCATGAAAAACCTTAAAAAACGTAGTAATTCTTTTTGCCAGACATTTTACTTTTAGGCATTTACCTTGAGAAAATAAACCACAACTAAAAAAAAAAAAACATAACAACAAGACAACTCATCCGAAGATTGTCTTCTATTATTTTACTATTAATATCTGTGTAAATATCTAAAGTATAAACTGATTAAAATGATTACTAAGTCACTTATTCATTGCTGTGACAAAATACCCAACCTCCGCAGTCTGAGGGAGGAAAGATTTACTCAGCTCACCCATGCAGAAGGTCTCATACAATCTTGTTTGTGAGGCAGCTGCCAGTGGTGGACGTATATGGCAGAGACAGAGACTGGAGAGCTGCTCGCCCCACTCAGGCAGAAGCCTAGCCTGTCAGCTTTCCCAGGAAGAAGCTGCAACAATGTTCCTTCTTCCTTCTTTACCCAAAGGTGGGTGCCCCTCCCTCACGTCCTGGCCCACAAGTCAAGAACAATCACCTGAAATCCTTGCCTTGGACATGCCCTTCCTCCCAGTATCAACAAATTGATGCGTTCTTTCCCGTTCAAACCTCAAGCGTCTGCTCCTTCAAGTCACACTCCGCCTCCTAATAACACAGTTCCAAATACATGAGGCTTCTGAGGGACACTCAAATTCCAAACCATGGTGTCAGTTAATCCAAACAACAGAATACTGTACAGTCAGTCATTAAATGTTACGTAATGGATGAATTCTAAATGACCAATGTGAGTTGTAACGTACATGTTACCGTATGTACAGTTTCCATGGTACAATTTTGTACAGAGGAGAGTTGACCTGAATATACTAAAGATTCTATTAATTAAAATATGCCACTTAAGAATCATAAGCAAAAGAAAGGAAAAAAGTGATCTGCTTTTAGAAAAAAAAATGACTCTAGAGTTTGTCCACAGTGTGGAAGGTCACAGTGGGGAAAAGCTCTTGCTTAACCTTACTGTGACAGCCCATGGAGTCTAGAAGGCCAAGCCAAAAAAGGCAATCTTGTTGGATCACACCATTTTTAAAATTTCTTCCATTCAATGTATAATATTTTATTGAGCACCTATTATGTGCTAGGATCTGAGAATATAATAATGAGCGGATGGGAGAAAGAAAGACAGATGGAATTATGGGAAAGAAGGAAAAAGAAAAACTACTTCCAGGCATATTGAATGAGTGTCTTAGTTTCCCACTGCTCTAACAAAATAGTTGAGACTGGATAATTTATGAAGAATGAAGCATTATTTCTTGCAGTTCCAGAGACTATTAGGCCAACAGTTGATAGGGGCTTCTTCTTACACCATAACTTGAAAGAGGGCATCATATGGTCAGACAGAGCAGAGTTCCTTTTGTAGGAAAGTCATTCCCTCACTAAACCATTAATCTGTAAGTGCACTAACCCATTCATGAACCAATCACCTTCCAATAATTCTACCTCCAAATACCATTAGCGTATTTCTTTGGAGATTACATTTCCAAGACCTAATTATGAGGAACAAATCCAAACCACCGCACTGAGCTGAGTGACTTGACTAAGAGCCATGCTACGGGAAGGCAGAGTCTCCAGGGCTCCACGTGTCTATTTCAGGACTCGTTGTCCAGTCCCAGCAGAGGAACTTGCTCCAGGAAGCAAGCACCGAGCTGAGCTCTCACAGATATGTTGGCACTAAGGCAAGGAAAAGGCAAGCATCTCAGGACATGCACTTGAGACATAGGCAGGAAGGGCAGGCCATCAGTGTCAAAGGACTGAGATCCAGAAAGGGTGGAGAGAGAGAAACACCAAATCCGGCAAAAGGCCTTAGAGACCTGCTCAGGGAATACTACTGACAGACTCCGGTGAGGAATTCTTTGACAGATTTGCATTCCATACAGGTAACTCCTGGTGTAGCTTGGTGAATGGATTTGAGAAGGAGCCATGGTCCATCCCAGGAGACGCCCCCCAAGTGAGGACAGTACAAACGAACATGAATGGATTGAGAGATCCTACTAGATCCAAGGGACAGATTTTTTTCAATGACTTCCTCTTTTACTCTCTAATGACGATTCTTTGATACTGTGTTTACAAAGCCAAAACAAAGGGAAGACCAGCTTTTTGGGCAAAGAATGTCAGCTTAGGGCCAAGGACTTAATTAAATCCCAGGAGAGCAGAGGCCACAGCCATGCAAAGCACCATTTTTGCCAGAAAAAATACAAAGTACTTTTTCTTTCTTTTATTCACTCGCAGCTGGAGCTGATAAAGCCAAACTTCAAAGGAGAAGCTTAATTTCAGAATATTAAGCACCTTGGCATGAGATACCTGACCCCTTTTTTGAATGCTGTCCAGGGCAGATAGGAAAAGTGCCATTCGTTGGACTTCTTTGAGAGCCCATCCTGTCACCAGCCATATTCCAAGGCCTGGCTTTCTCTCTCTCCAAAGTCCAGTTCTCCACAGCCAGCTTATAAAATTTCTAAAGAGAGATCAGTGTGTCCCATATGTGTCCATCCATTTGCTCTTTCTCTGTAGAACCCACAATGCAGCATTGGCTGAAGACCAGACTCTGCAAACTAGATAACAGAGAACCTTTGAGTATTAAGGCAACTCCAAGAATCTGTTTTTTACTGACAATAAAAAATATTGATATCAACTGTAACCATTTACTGGTTAATATTGAGATGTTTTATAGGTAAAGATCATGAGACCTGTAGATCCAACAGAGTAGAGCCAACCATCATCCCAGGCCTCTCTGATCACAAAGCCCATTTCCTTGGCATTCAGCCAGCCTGGTTCTTTCAAATGGGAGTACGTGTGTGTTTCTGAGGACTGAGCCTGCTCCTTGCAGCCTCATGGGCCCAGACCCTTCAGCTCCAAGAAGAGGCTTAGCAATTTGCTTCAATATCATTAGAGGGGAAGGTAGGCAAGCCAACAAGCACAGTTGCTAACAGGCTGTTTTCTCAGAGGTCAAGACCCCAGGCTTTGGAGCCCTTCTGACCTTCAGTGACCTTACCACATGCGTGATCTTGGACAGATTATTAATTGAGCCTCGGTTTATTCAAATGGAAAATGAGGATCATCGCAGGAAAGGTTCAGAATCTCTTCACTGAAATCCTTGGGTACATGTATTTTAGACATCAAAGTTTCTTGATTTTAGAAAAGTAATAAAGTTGGCATTTCATCACATTTAGTGGGGTCTGTTACAGGACCCAATATCTACTAATCAGTCTCATGAATATTTTTGCATTGAAGCAGATTAAGATTCATGTAGAGGAAGATAAAGTACAAATAAGTATTAGTATCAGTTTATATAGCATTTTCCACCAAAAAAAAAAAACCCTCAAAATAAAACAATGACTTTCCTTTTACAAAGCTTTGAAATTTAATATTTGCAGAGGGTTTGATGGAATTTAGGACTGTGGCTTATTTAAGGCTATTATGAGGAAGAGGACTGTGGCTTATTTAAGGCTATTATGAGGAAGTGTGCGTGTGCGTGTGTGTGTGTGTGTGTGTGTGTGTGTGTGTGTGTGTGTGTTTAAAAGGGTGTCTGTCATATAATTGGGGCTCAGTGCATTTTTATTTTAAAAGGGAAAACATACAAGCAATTTTAAAAATCATTATTTATAGGTCAAAATTAATGCAGAGCAAATTTACCACTTCAAGTACAAGGAAACCCTTCATCAGATCTTTTCAGGAAAATTCTAGTTGAATTCCCTGGCCACCACCAGGAGAAAAAAATTTCAGAAAATACCCAGAGGGGTTGGAGGTATGGTTCAAGGATAGAGAGCATGCTTAACTTGTTTACGGCCTTGAGTTCAAATCATCAGCAGAAAAAGAAAGGGAAAAGAAGAAAGGAAGGGAAGGGGGGATGGAGACAGGAAAGGAGGAAGGTAAGAAGGGAGAAGGAAGGGAGAGAGGGAGGGAGGGAAGAAGAAAGGGCATTCTTAGGGATCTAGCCCCCCCACCCCCAATATGTAGGTATTCCAACTACCACATCCCTCCAGTAAAACAAGCACTAATATAATCTGACTTAAAATTGACAAATGAAAATCCCACTGTGGCCTCCAGAAGTCCTCTAACCAACTGAAGTTGAAGGTGCCTGTCCAAGCCAGCGCCTAGGATTCTAGTTAGAACAGCAGATGAAGGCTGCTTCCTCATACTGGGTGAGGTAAGTCTCCAGTTCATTCCCACATTTCTGGTTTCTTCTCTAATGTTTTTCTTAAGCTTATTGAAATCACTTCAGTCTTGTCAGGGTGAAATCTTGAGACCATTTTCAACTTTGAGCAGCTGAACTTTAGTGTGAATTGTTAATTTGTCCCATGCTATAGAGAATTTTTATGCAAAAAAATCAATCTCTTTATACAAGACTTTCCCTCTCTGAATCTCAGAGCAATTTCTTTTGCTCTAATCAGATATTTCAATTTGTTGCCCTTTTAAATCATTGGGAAATTGATCAGACTAATCTATAATGTCCACCTCTTTCCGACCCCAGCAAACGTGCTTCTCAAACAAAAATCATTTCTGTTTGCAGTTTGTCATAGAATTTATAGATCCATTGAGAAACTAAGTACTTTGCATATTGTGTCTCTGGAATAATTAAACATTAATAATGATAACAAATGAAACAACACAAAGAAAATGGAGAGGGGAGAATGGCCGTTCAGATAGTCCTGCTACAGCTTGTCTGTTGGAGAAAGCAATCATTGGAAAATTCTAATGAGCTATTGGGCTGGGAATTTTTTTAAGTTTATTATATATATGCAACAACCAGTTGAAAATATTTCAGAAAACCCAGTCCAATTTTCTTTACAGAACCCAACCAATTTTTCAACAAGGAAACTCTATTTTCTTTTATTAAGCAATTTTACTAAACAAATTTGTTTATTGTGTGCCGCTTCCCATTAGAAAGCCAGCTCCATAAAAATAACTTTGTTTTACTGTATTTCTGGAGCTTGGTAGTATAGATGGCATGGCAGAGGTGCTTAATAAACATATCTTGAATAAATTATTGGATGAATCTGAGGAAAGTTGACAAAGACATTTTTTCCAGTTGCATAGAAAGCAGGCGGCTCCTCTTTGCACATTCTTATGAGGTGCATACATACAATATGTAGTATCAAAATCTCAAGGGACTTGGTGTGCAACTTGCACTTTATTTCATTGAGTTTTCCAGAAGTCTGAGAGATTGTGAGACAGATGGCACAATTTCTACAAGATATTTATTCACCTCACAATAATAGAGTATGCCATAATAAGTGAAGACTCAACAGCCAGCCAAGGGGCCGATACAGTGTTACACAGGAAGTAACATGACTTCCTGTCTTCTGTATAAGAAAACTGTTTCTGGATTGCACTCAATCTGAATGACAGAAGCCAGGTGAGATAAAACCTGTTTCCTCCTTCCGTGGTGTGACGGAAACTCAGTCCCACAGAAAGGAGAAAAGCAGCAGTGCTAGACATAGGGATGCCTTTGTTTCTCTCTAATACACAGCCATCACTGCTTAACACTGCGGATATGTTCTGAGAGATTTATTGTCAGGTAATTCACTTACTGAGTGAACATCACAGAGTTCACTTACGCATACGTAGATGATATTGAAGATTCTCTTCGAAGAGTAAACTTCCTCTACTTAGTCACTTTCCTGTTGCGGGGGCACAATAGTTGGCAAAGATAACTTAAGAGGGAGCGGTTTATTTTCGCTAACAGCTTCAGAGGTCTCAGTCCATGCATGGTCAGCTGGCTTCGAGGAAGACACAGCAATGACGAAAGGGCCTGGTGTGAAGAAAAGACGCTCACAGACTGGCAGCCAGGAAGCTGAAGAGAAGGAGCTGCTGGGGACAAGCACGTACCCTTCCCCTTCCAAGCTACAGCCCGCAGTGGTCCCCTCCTATCAGCACATGGAATTGTCAACGGATTAATCCCCTAGCGAGTATAGCTCTCCCACGATCCAATCACCTTCCGAACTCATGAGACTATTAGAGGACATTTTAGATTTAAGCCATAACACAGCTTATTTCTAGCTTTCAAACTTTTCATCTGCCTCCATATCAGTACTCACAGATTCACAAATCACTAAGTTAAAAAAAACTTGAAACATTTAAGCCATCAGCGCTAGCAGTAAACTGAAAATTGCAGTTGTGTTCAGCCTTTTATTTCAACACTGAAAATGTATTTTTAGCTATTGTTAGTCCTGCTGCTATGAACCTGGGTATACATTTTTCTCTGTTATGTGTTATTTTGGCCTCTTTTGGAAATATTCCCAGCAGGTGTGTCCCTGGATCCAGTCTTTTGAGGGATCGCCATACTGCTTTCCAAAGGGGTTGTATGAATTTACATTCCCACCAGCAGTGCAGGAGGGTTCCTTTCTCCCCACAGCCTGGTCAGCACTGATTACTATTTGACTTGTTGATACAGGCCGTTCTCTCTGGAGTGAGATGGTATCTTAGTATCCTTTTGATTTGCATCTCTTTTGTGGCGAGTGATGTTGAACATCTTTTCATGTATCTATTGGCCATTTGAACTAGACCAATGGATACACAAACTGTGGTTTTTATACACAATGGAATACTATGCATCTATAAAGTCCAACAGCGTGGAGGCTTTTGCAGGCAAATGGAAGAAACTAGAGAACATCATGCTTAGTGAAGCGAGTCAGAAGCAGAAAGTGAAATATCCAATGGTCTCTCTGATATGAGAAACCCAGATCACAACTATCTCATGGAACTTAAAACGAAAAACAAAGTGAACCAGGGGGGTAGGTCGGGGAGGAAAGGAGGAGGGGGGGGAGGGAGAGGGACAAAAGGAGAGTAGGAAAGTCCTTGTCACCTTGACAAGATAGGTATGTGCACAAAATGCTCAACTTCATTGTGAACCTTAAATTTTGCACCTATACATATCAATAAAATGGGGGGGGGGGGAGAAAATGAATTTTTTGCTTTGGCATAATTGTCATGATGCTGAGAAGAAGAAGATGCTTTTGTGTCCGGTCATCAGTCAAGGTCATTGAAGTGTCCTCATATCCAACACAGGCCCTTCTCAAATTTGTGTTAATCCCATCGCCTTTGGTGAAGCAGTTCCTTCAACAGTTTCTTTCACTCTGTTCGAGATTGCGTCTGCGGTGGGAAGAGGCACTCCTGCCTGATGAGTCACAGCCATCCAAGACTTTGTACCTTTGTAGTCCTTTCAAGTTGGGTACCCCATCAGTCATTCAACTTGACTTCTCACTGCAAAATTAGGAAGGGATTTTGGAAGCTTAGAAGGTCACCAGGGGCAAAACAGCATGCAATAAAATTAAGCACAAGAGAAAATGATGCAAGCAGGAGATTCAGTAAACCCAAGACAGATGAGGCTGCTGCGGCCACTGTCGTGTCTTGTCCACCAAGACATTGCTACACAGTGCACGGCTGTGATAAATATCTGAGGGGAATTAGAGGGGGACAAATACAGGTGAGTACAAGCAATGGCAAAGATGCGAGCGAGGCAAAGGGGTGCTACATTGTCTGCGTTTACTGTCAAAGAATAGTTGTGGCTACGTGGTCTCTACTGGCAGGAGACATGGAGAGAAAATTGGCTGGAAATATCCTTCCACCTCCAGAGGAAACACGACATCCACTAAAGATTGAATCGCTTTCCCATGGAGCTGCATTCCCGTGGCCCTTTCCTCTGTCACACACCACATCGATGTAAACATTCACTGCTTTCCTTTTCACACACACACACATGCAGAGTACACATAATGTGTACACAAGCAGCGTTTGTGGGTAATGAGTCTCCACTGAACATGGGAAGATCACAGAGTAGCAAGATCTGTTAAACTGCACAGGGAACAGCTCAGACTCTGTTCCTGTATGCCTGCGGCTCATCCCACCCCCAAACAAGCTGCTTCCCTCAGCAGCAGCCTTGTCCAGCACCGCTGGTCTCCCTCCTTCCGTACACCTCGCTCTTTTTTCACGGCCCTCTGTGGAGCGGGCTCTCCCTTACTCACTTATTCACGTCATTAGATTCTTAGCCTCAGAGTCTCGCGTTTTAATCTTTACATCTTTTCTTAAACACTGGTAAACCCAGAACTCTGGGAGGCTGAGGTAGAAGGATTGCAAGTCAGAGTCCAGGATGGACAACTTAGAAATTTAGCAAGACCTGCTCTCAAAAAAAAAGTCTGAAGAAATAGCTCAGTGCAAAGATCTTGAGTTCAATCCCTGGCACTGGAGAAAAAAAAAATAGAGTAAAAGAGTTCTCTCAGTGATAGTCACTGTACTAACAGTTCTACCCTGCAAAAAACAAAGGCGCCCTCTCGGAGCCGACCTCCATGGAAAGAGAAGAACGTGAGACATCTAGGAAAAGGTTGTCTAAAAAAGGAAAAGATGAATACAGATGAGACCAGAGACATAGATATTTTAGCCACAACTTGCTCAGGGACTAAAAACCAACTTCAGAGCCTGACAATACATTTGTTTACCACTATATATTTGAAATAACTATGAAAAACTGATTCTAATGTTATTCTATGGAGAACAAAACATTCACAAAGGGTGTTTTTGCTGTCTTTAAAATTTTCTGCTTAAAATTTTCTATTAGTTTTTGGTTGCTGGGACAAAATACCTAAGATAACTTAAAGAAAGAAAGGTTTATATTAGCCCATGATTCCGGGGGGTTCAGTCAATAGTGACTTAGCCCTGTAGCGTGGGGGCTTCTGTGAAGGAAATATATCATGGTAGAAGCAGATGACAGAGGAAACCGGCTCACTTGGTGGCAGCCAGGAAGCAAACAGGAGAGAAAGGAGACAAGGGGTACCACTAGCCTCTTCAGGGGCACGTCCCCAAAGACCCAGCCTCCTCCCACTAAGTCTCACCTCCTGACATTTCTTCTCTCTCCCTGTAGTGCCACAGACTAGAGATTAACCCCCTAACATATGGGCCCACTGGAAATATGCATGATTTACATCATACCAGAATTGATTATTACTGATTAAGTTCTGAAACAGATGAGTTACAAATAGTCATTTTAGTTAAATCCTGGTTCTCAGTAGGCAAAATTTTTAAGTAAAAATCAGTAGAGAAATCTGCTTACTCTTTTTTCTATGAGTATTCTATATGTCAGATAAAATGCTGTCACGTTACAAAATAATGTTGAATGAGTAAGTTTGTTTGAAAACTGTACAATCTCAAATGGAATAGTATTTACCAGTAAGAAGAATGAAATTCTCTCATTTGTCACAACACAGAGAAAACTGAAGAATATTCCGTTAAGTGAAATAAGCCACCCACAGAAAGGCAAATACTGTGTTCTCACCTATATGTGAGGCTCCAAAGTCAACCTCACAGAAGTGAATCACGGAATAGTGGTTACCAGAGCCTTGGGAGTGTGGGAGAAAGAAAGAGCAGAGCAGGGGATAAAGGAGTCTAGCGGCATATGAGCAACTGCCTAACTCCTAACACAGCGCCCTAGGGTAACCATGGGAGATAGTGATGCCAATTAATTGTGTATTTCAACAGGGCTATTAGGAGAGGATTTGATGTTGGAGGTGATGGAAGGACGCGCCAGTAACCTTTACTTGATTATAATTCATGGTGGACATGAAGTGTCACATTATTCTCTGTATATGTACAATCACTGTCAATTAAAATTGTATATATAAAATTTAGTAACAGACTAAATCTCATAACCCAAAGCAGAAGTTCTCAACATGTGGGCCCCAAAGCATCAGCATCACCTGGGAACGTGGATAAAGAAAATGCAGTGTATACAGACAATGGAGTATTATTCTGCCATAAAGAAAGATAAAATTGAATCACTTGTAGGAAAATGGAGGCACCTTGAGACCATCATGCTTAGGGAAATAAAGCACAAGCAGAAGGTGAAATATTGCATGCTTTCTCTAATATGAGAAACCCAAAATGTGAAACGGTAAAAGAGCAAAATTTTAAAGAGCGATTGTAGGAAACAGAAGGATAGATTATATGGAAGAGAACGTGGGAAAGGGCAAAAGAAAAGGGGAAGGGGAAAGGGAAGTAAAAATGGTTATAAGGCAATATGTATGTGCACCAACCTCCCAAGCTTGATGCAGTTAATACGTACCTCAAATACATACTAATAAAAACATCATTGGGGGATCCAGAAGAAATATAGCTCCTAGGCCCTTCTGAGACTCAATTATATAAGGAACATTGTCTGGGAGAAGGTAGTTTATATGTTAACAAACCTCCCAGAGAAGCCGATGCTGCCCCCTCCCCAGGTCACACTTTGAGAACCACTATTGCAAGCCAGCATTGTTGCACTTGCTTGCTGGTGAGTATTCTTAAAAATAGTTCATTGCAAATGTGCCCCTTCCCCCGATGGCTACCATCTGATACCTTCCAAGAAATCCAAATTACCCAAATTTTCAGATGAATTTAATTCCTATTTTGTCCTTAACAGAAATAGTAGTCAGTTGGCCTATGGAACTAAGAAGAATGCTGGTGCTCCCAGGGGAAGTGGCAGTCTTTGTAGCTTCTAAGCTGCGCTGACCTTAGCCTTGTCTCTAGGTCTCTTAAACTCCGCTGGAGTAGGAATGCAGGCAGAGCATCAGAATTGAGAGCAGGACAGCAGAGGTCACAGAAGAAAGAGAAAGTCATCTTGGTTTTGAAAAGAACGGGGGTGTGACAATCCTCTCGCCACTGGCCAGCAATTAAGTTAGCCACAAGAGGGAGGCCATGCCAGGCTTGTAATCCCAGCTCTCGAAAATGTTAAGGCAGGAGGATTACAAATTCAAGCCCAAGCCTGGTCAATTTAGCAATTTAGTGAGACCTTGTTTCAAAATTGAAAGTGAAAATGAGCTAGGGATGCAGTTTAGTATGAAGGCCTAGGGCTTAATCCTCAGTACTATTTTTAAAAATCTAAAAAAAAGAGGAAGCCTTGTCTACCCACACTTCCAGCTCCCACCATCGAGCCAGTAGATCTCAGAAACAGATCAGGGTTTCCTTCTCAGGGCTTCCCTTTCTCTCTGCTTCTACCCCACCTCCGAAAACCACATCTGCTGTTCCCGAAGCAAGGTCTTTTTCTATAGTCAGCGATTCACTGAGAAATCCTAACCCCAACAGCAGAGCCAGAGTCCAGGTAGAGTCAAAAGTCTCACTGTAGATCCCAACTGTCATTCTGCAGCCCTCAAAATGTCAAATGCCTCCCAATGGCCTCAGTCACATTCCAGTCTCACAGGCCACATTGAAAGCCTCCAGATCACAAGCCTGTAGATACCAAATGCACAGTAGCCTATGGTTTACTTTTCCTGAATTTACAGCTACCCCCTAGAAGTAGGGGCTTGAGGGAGGCCCTTCTGAGGGCCCAGGGGCATAAATTCAAGCATCCCTTGCTGGCCCTTTCCCTGTGAAAGCAAAAAGATAAAAGCCAACCAACCCCAGGCCAGATTTATCCTCATGACTTAAGTGCCAATGGCCCTGAAGAGCACTATTGAAATGTTGCTGCTCAGAAAATGAAAACATCTTAAGTCAATAATACTCAGTGAAATAGACCAGATATAAAAGATTAAGTATCGCTTGGTGCCTCTCATATGAGATTGCCATAAAACAGGTGTCTTAGTTACCTTTTGTCACTGTGACTCAATACCCAACATCCACAACTTAAGAGAAGAAAGATTTATTTTAGTTCACAGGTTCAGATCATGTCATGGGAAGCCGGCAACAGTGGAAGCACATGGTGGAGGCAGAAGTGGAGGCTTACAAACAGGAAGCCAAGTGAGGAGGGGTGGAGCTAGCACATACTCTTCCGGGTCAAGCCTCGGTCTTCTGCCCTCTTCCAGGTTAAGCCCCAGGCATCTGTCCCTTCCAGTCAGGCCCCACTTCCCCATAGTACATGGCTCCATAGGTATCCCATCACAAGACACGTGAGGCTTCTGGGGGACACTCGAGATCCAAACTACGATAACTTGCGTAAAAAGATCTTAACATAAGAGAAAGGGTAGGAAGAGGGGAAGAGACACTGAGAATGGTAGAGAGGGAGAGGGGAAGCGTAGGACAGAAAGAAAACATGGTGGAAAGTGATGTATACAGACACAAATTCCCCAAGCTGTATGTAATTAGCATGTTATTAAATCTGTAGTTCTTTCTTCTTCAGATTTCTAAGAGAGAAAGAAAAAAACGCTACTTCTCAGTCTTTTTCCACAGTGAGTGCCTAGGAGCTTAAAATTTGAGAAGTGAAACTGGACATGCCGCCGCCTTCATCAGGGGAGCAGAAGGGCCTTTGAGGCCTTTGGACTGAGCCTGCTATTTTCCAGTTGATCGCACGCAGGCCGTCGCCAGGACCAGCGTCGCCATGACCAGCGTCGCCATGACCAGCGTCGCCATGACCAGCTTCGCGGCTGCCCTCCTGCTCTGGACTCTGATTTCTCCCAGCAGTGGCGGTGGCCATGGTACGGAAGAGCACTGGCCCACACACAGGGCCTGCAGCAACGAGGGCTTAGAGTTGCTCTACCAGAGTTGTGGTAAGGTCTTTCACACATTCCTTTTATGGGGAGATGAAGGCCCACAGATGTGGGATAAAAGCTTAAGCACTTCGTTGATGGGGGTTGGGGAAGAAAAGGGACCAGAGCCCAGCACTTTCTTCCTTCTTCACCAGCAGTTTGCCTGCAAGAGCTGAGCTTCAGGAAGGCGGAGCAGGGTGGGTGGGTGACAGCCTAAGGAGAGCAACAAAGAGGGCGAGAAGGAAACTCAGGAGGTGAAATACAGTCCACTAATACCACCGGAGCCCGAAATAGAGCAAAATGATCCCTGAGTTTCCCCACGATGAAAATTAGGAAAAGGTACCTCCAGTACCTTTTACTTTTACTGAGGGGCAGGCTTTCCTCCAACACTGTACACCTGAGCTAGTCCAGTATCTTTAGTTTGGAAGATGAGTAAAATACTCACTTTTGCCCGAAAAGGAGGCTAAGCTAAGAGGCTCATAAATTCAAGCTGAACCCGAGCCATTTAGCAGTTTAGTGAGACTCTATCCCAAATTTTAATTTTTTAAATAAAATTATAATAAATGAGCTGGGATATAGCTCAGTGTGAGGCCCTGGCTTGAAACCCCAGTACCACAAAAATACATAAATATAACAACAGTGAATGCCCTGGTTTGAAGGTAGCCCTTGAAAAATATACGTGTTGGAAATGTGATCCCCACTGGGAAATGCATTTAGAAGTGAGTCACAATTAGAGGTAAGTAAGCTGCGAAGACCCTTCTTAAATTAGTGCTTTTATTCAGGAGCCCAGGGGTGGCCTATGAAAAAGCACATCATTGTGTAATTTGGCAATTAGGATGGGAAAATTCTGTTCAGACTGAAAGAGATGGTGAGAAAAATGCCAAGAAGTATCAATGTTGGCCCTGCTCTAGGCTGGGGAGTAATCGAGATGGGGCCCTTAAGCAAAGAGCTGGCCTCAGTGGCTGCTGCCCAAGAGCTGACCCAGAGAAAGACAGACAGTCCACCTGGTTGCCAGAGCCATTTATTAGAATTCTACTCCTTTAAAAAGAAAGAATATTGGAGTACACAAAACATTAAAAATAAGTGAAAGAATGAATGGCCGGATGGTGGAGCCAGTCACCTCGTTGCTCTTGCTAACCCCAAGGAGACAAGATGCTGGACCTCTGGTATGTCTTTTGCTTTAGGTATAAAATGAGAGCAAGCCTTGTGATGCTGGTATGATCAGACAAGTGTTTTTCAATGCAACCTCGTGTAAACGGTAGCCACAGATAGTCTGTCATTAGCCTGCAGATTTTAGCCTAGCTTGACATACCCTTTCAACTCACTGCCAGCAAAAGCCAGAAGACTAGGAACATCTGGGGAAAAAATGAGGACTTATGCCCAGCCCATCTGGGGCTAGTACTTCTTTATGGGGGTGGAGCCACTCCATGGAATCACTTATATCTCAGGGGCCATCCTTGCTCTGGTCACTAGGAGTATGGGATAGAGGAGATACAGCTCCCAACTGAGGGTGATGGGAAGGTCAGCCAGGGAGACCACAGGGTAAAGGCTTCCTGTGAAGGCTTATCATGGGAGAGCAGGAGCGCATGGAAGAGTGTATCTCTTATTCCAGGAGGTATGGTGGTGGAAGGAGGGTGAGGTTGTTATCTGAATCCGCGTGGGAAAGAATTATTAAGCTTAAGTCGAAGCGTAGCAAATGCTGAAGGTTGGCAGTGGGAACATCCCGTGCTCGCGGAGTGTTTGCTTGTATGTGCCAGGCACGGTGCCACATTCTTTATATGCATCAACCTTGTTTTACAGATGTGTGAGCTGATGGTTAGAGATGTTCAGTAAATTTTCCCAGGCCACACAGCTAATAGTGGCAGAATCATACAGCCAGGTAAACAGAGAGGGCCAAACATTGAGTAAAATATTTGTGAAACTAACTTGATCTTGGACCTGTCTTACTCCAGAGCCCATGCTCTATGGCCACGCTGTCTGGGTTTTTGTTGTTAAGCCAGATGGAACAGAGTAGGGAAAGGGGAGAAAAACTTCAGCACAGAGGGCAGTATGTAAAAAGGCGGGGCACAGAGATGTGACCAGGCTTGGAGTTCAGGGGGCTGAGGAAGAACTGCATGCACAAGGGAGTGGGAAACGAGGGGGCAAATGTGGGCAGGGCCCCGGACTTGGAGTCAAGAGGGCTTGCCTCCTTTGACAATGAGAAGGTTGCATTTCAAAAGATGCTTCACATCAGTAAATTGAGTTACTGATTTTAGAATGGAAGTAGTTTGTGGCTGGAAATAGAGTTAAAAACCAGGAAGAGTGACACTTCAGGAAAGAATCCATGAGAGCCTGATATTAGCACACTTCGTGAGTGAGTCTTTTTGTGCATTTTGGGATCAACTGAAGGGCAGGCCATGTCCCAGGAGCTTCTGCAGGGGTGAGTCTCACCCCCACCTTGCTTTCTGAGAGGCACTGAGCTATGTAGAGCTAACTGGTGCATGCCCTTGCCCAAGTGGCCCCCTTTTTGCTGCTGGGTTCACAGGGAGGCAGCTCTACAGAGCCTGTCACTCTGAAGCAATAGTGTAAAGGCTTCTAGTTATGGCACTCTGTCCCTTCATATACCCTTGGTGCCCATCAGAGGCCCCTCGGATTCCACTGTGCACTCCGGCACTTGAAGGTCACCCAACCAAATGAAGGATCCATTGTTTTTCACAGTGTGTGCTCCATTTGTGTCTTATCTTTAGTGAACCAGTTGGTGGAAGAGACTTAATCTAGAAACTGACTAATACAGGATCTTTGAAGAGAAACGAGGAACTACATATGTAATTTCTGGGCTCTTAATATAGGCCAGGAAGAAGGCAAATTTTTCTGAAAAGCAGAAGTTCTTCAGTCAGTGCTGCAGAAAAACAGCTACAGTTTTTATCAAAACACAAGGCAGAATAAAAGCATTCAAAAAGCATTTATTTAGTTTGGCAAATGTTAAGATAATACAAAAAGTCCAGAGATGTGCCACAGATGCCTATCAATATATTCACTTATATGCTGTTTCTAGTACACAAAAACATATGGTAGATTACAGAAATACATGTGACTAGAAGAGGTAATGAGTAACAGTGGGAGCAGCAGAACAACAGGGAGAGTGACTGAATATTTTTGTGCCCCCACACCCACAACTCCTACATTAACCCTTACCTCTACAGTGATGGTATGGGGAGGTAAGGCCTCTGGAAGATGGATAGCTCACGAGGGTGGGGACTGCAGGAATGGTATTAGTGCCCTTGTAAAAGAGGCCTCACAGAGCTCACCCCAAGAACTCAACCCTACTGACTCTTTGATCTTAAACTTTTAGCCTACAGAACTGGGAGAAATACACACTTGTTGATTAAACCAACCAGTCTGTGATAATCTCTTATAGAAGCCTGAACTGAATGGGGGAAATGAAAAATCAGGGCAGGTCAGAACATGTACAGCAAATGAGGAAATACAATGGGTTAGTGGCTGAAGTCAGGAGGCCTCATTCAACCTCTTGGGTGATACCCTCTAGGCCTCATGATCTTGCTGGGGTGGGTGCATGAGTTTCCTCCTGCTGCTATAACAAATTTCCACTTGGGGGCTTAACATACATTTATCATCTCGGAGTTCTGGGGGCTGGAAATCTGAAATCCGTTTCAGTGACTCGAGGTGTTGGCTCTCAGGGTAAATCCATTTCTTTGTCATTTCCAGCCTGCACAGTTCCATTCCTAAGTCTGTGGCTGCTTCCTTTGTCTCCAACGCCAGCTGCACAGTATCTTGCTTCAGTTGTCACATTGCATTCTTACTCAATGTCGAATCTCTCTTCCTGCAAGGACCTTGCTATTAAGATCCCCCCACACCCCCCAACTCAAGACACTGCATCTTGTAGGGCTGCATTCATAACTGGTTCCATAGACCAGGACATAGATATGTTGGTGACCATTATTCAGCTTAGCTTAGCAGAAGACAGATTTTAGCTATCTCACGGGGCTACATAGGATGAAATAAAAAGCGCTGCATGAAAATTGCGTAGCAAATACTATGTGGTCAATAAATCTTTGCTGCTAATGACTTTGTAAGGTACTTTACAGTCACTAGAGGTTTATTTGATTGTGAGGTTCTTTGAAGCCAAATCAAAGCAAGGGCATTGCTTCCTAAATAAAAACAGAGCTTAAGGAGATATTTGAATTTTTCTGGTACTGATATAGTACTTACAGGAATTTTTCCCAATAGAAGACAGTATGCTGGGTAGTATCTCTTTAAAAAAAATGCCACAGTGACTGACACCCTTCTCTCATGATGGTGTTTAGTCAGGGCAAAGGCCCAGAAGCAGGGTAGACTCTGCAAAGGGCCGCTGTAAACCTTCAGGAGTGCAAATACTCACAGGTTTAGCTAATTCAAGAGAGAAACCTAGATTGTCTACAGAAATAGATGAGCCATGTGTCTTTAAGGAAATTCTCCATAACTATTATATTTTTGCTATTGATATGGGGTTTGTTTATAGGTCTTAGTAAGGGATGGATTAGAAATCTGGGTTGTATTTCCTGGCAAAAGTGCTGTTTACAGATCCCAGTGTTGTCATTCCACATGCTTTGACATCAGCGAGGCAAAGAAGAAGGTCACAAGCAGTCAGGGGCTTGTGGCACATGCCTGAATGACCTCTGTCCACCTTGGTTTCTCTTCCAGTCATAGGCAACTTGGTAATAGTCCAGAGCTGGTACCTACAAACTGCAGTCCATGGGCCAAATCCCACTTGATGCCTGTTTTGGCATAGTCTGTGAACTAGGAACAGTTCTTACATTTTTAATGATTAAAGAAATCAAAAGCAAAATAATATCTGCATTTATTAGTCAGTGTTCCATCACTATAACAATATGTGGGATAATTGAGTTATGACAAGAAAAAGTTTATTTCGGCTTACAGATTTAGAGGTCTCAGGTGAGGATTAGTTGACCCTCTTGCTTTGGGCCTATGGTAAAACTGCCTATCACAACAGGAGAATGTGACCAAGAAGGCAAAAAAAAAGAGAGAGGTTAGGGTTCCACACGCCTTTGAGGACGTACCCCAGTGACCTAATTTCCTCTCCCTATATATCACCTACTAAAGGTTCCATCATCCCTTACTAGTAGCAAGTTAGGGACCAAGCTTTTAATACGTAGACTTTGTGAGATATTTAAGATAAAAGCTCTAGCACTCTTACACATGGAGGTTATAACATTCAGATTTATATGTCCATAACTGAAGTTTTATTGTGACACACTTATGCTCATTGTTATATGTATTATTTAAAGCTGTTCTTGTGCTACAATAGTAAAAACAAGTAGTGTGACCTTATCCATATGGCCCAGAGCCTAAAATATTAACCATCTTTATGGAAAAAGTTGGTCGATGAGATGAAGGAATATCTCAAACTCTTTTCCAGATCAGCCTCAATTTCTGAATGTTCTGGATGATTCTGGTCATAGAGAGGCTACATGGATAAGTGAACTAAATTTCCAAACTACCACAATTGCAAGGAATTTATGGGACTGATTTCTTTCAGAAAATCATTACTGTCGTAATAATCTCTCCCTTCTATGTGTCATTTTGAATTTTGTAAAATCCATTTACATGGCCTCATTTAATCCTGATAAACAAGGTTGACAGAGTATTTGTCATTCCTCAGACATAGAAACTGAGTCACATACATATTATGTGTTTAATGAAGTAACAAGTCTGAGCAACAATATAAACCTAAGTGTCAAAAAAGAGTCCCTATCGTGGAATTAGGCAGCAATTCATGCCGTCGGATCCCAGAAAGATAGAATATACATGGGAAGAAGTTGAAACTCAAAACTAGATCTTTAGATGAAAAGGTAAAACCCCAAGCCATGTGTAGACTAATAAAAGAAAGAAGAGAATGAGGGAAAAGATGTCAAGGTGAAAAGGAAGAGAGAAAGGGAAAGTGATGGAGATGGAAGGGAAAGTAGAGGAATGAAAGAGCAGAGAAAGAGGAAGGACGGACGAGGAAAGAGCTATGTCATCTGATTAAAGGTTGATTTCTCCTTGTCCCTGCCCTCTTTCCCTAGCCTCTTGCCCTCTACACAAATTCAGTAATGAGCTAAAATAGGCTTTCCTTCCTTACGCTCCATCAGGGGCCTGCATCAGTCAAAGAGGGGGACCAACACATCCACATTTTTCAACCATATGTACCAGATCTTTCGTTGGAAGACAGTGTCTGAAAATAACATACTCAAAATTTAAAAAGCAAATGGAAGGCTGGGATTTTTTGTCAGTAAGAAGTTCATAAGAACATTGCTATAGTTTGAATCTGAAATGCCCCCCCAAAATATCATTGTATTGAAGGCTTGGCTGATGATAAGTTCTTGAAAAGTAACTGAACCATGAGGGCTGTAACTTTATCCCAGGGGTTAGGTCATAATTTGATGGTGATGGAAATTGGATGTAGGACTGGTTGAAGGGAGTGGATTATGGATTATGGGGGTCATGACTTCACAGACTATATGTACTTGGTCCCAAGTCCTTCTTTCTGGCTTTCTCTCTCTGTCTCTCTGTCTCTCTGTCTCTGTCTCTCTGTCTCTCTGTCTCTCTGTCTCTCTCTCTCTCTCTCTCTCTCTCTCTCTCTCTCTCTCTCTCTCTCTGCTTTCCAGCTACCATGAGACAAGTAGCTTCTCTTTACCATGCCTTTACACCATGATGTCTACACACAGCAATGGAACCAGCCAGCCACAGATTGAAGCATTTGAAACTGAGGCAATATAAACCTTTCCTTTTTAAAGTTAACTTTCCCAGATATTTTATAAAAACAACAAAAACAGACTAGCACAGAAGCCAATTTCTCACACACAACAACATTTCTTCTGTGGTGTAGGTGGTGAGTGGAGAAGGGAAGGGAGACCTAGCTTGAGTAGTATGGTGTGGGTGATCCCATGGGCCCTGACTAGCCTCTGGGGGTTGCCAGTGGCAGGTTACCATGCCATCTGATCCCCATACTTTCAACTTGTAATCAACACCTGCTTTCCTGTCCTTGAAGGCAATCAGCCTTGTCCACATCTGCTTAAATAGATTTCATGTGTTTCTAAAGTTTGCTACAAGGCAGGCAATTTATCCGACCTCCAAAAAAATCCTTTAATTACAAAGTCTAAATCAAGTCACATGCACTTGAATAATCCATCAACATAGTCAAACAGGACAATTAATCAGATTTTAAGAATGCAAAACAATGTTGGCAACATCTCCCCCAAAATAGAGGGTAAACCACAAGTGACCTAGCCACAGAGCAGAACGAACAAGGCACATTGACAAAATGTTCACAGATGTACCCTGGGAGTAAAGATCTGGGAGACAAAACTATTTTGCTCAGAATCTCTAATAATTCTGAAGTAAATGGAGCATAAAGCAGAAGAAATAACATTTTAAAAAAATTACAAGCCATTTTGTCATTAAGCAACACTTTCATTTTCAGAAAGCAATTTCTCTTGGTTTCTTTTCACAGATTAACAGGGTTATAAAGCTGAAATTAAGGAAAAATGGACACGCACCCAAGGAGACTGAGATGCGGTTCTAAATGCCTGGAATAGAGCAGGCTTTTGGCTCAGATGTAAAGACAGGAAGTTGATGAAGAGATACAAGCATGTGGATACTGAGGTGCAGATTTTGTAAAAGCTAATTGAACATGAACTGGCACTGGGTAAAAAAAAGCAAACCCTGGCGTAGGTGTGTGTCCCTGGAACCCAGCTTTGGGATCCTCCCAGCCTCCTTCTGGTGGTAAACATTTTGCATCAGCACCTCCAAGGCAATGTTAATTCCTGTAAGTACTTTTTAAAGGAGATGCTAAGTAGCTCCGTGAATAGGGACCTAAAGAGGGAAAAAAGCCAAGAGCCTGTGGGTCTAAAGAGGCCTCTTCTGCAGTCAGGACATGTCTTCCAAAGGGCTGTTTGCTACTCTTTCCACTACTCAGGCAAAAATACTTCTGAGCAACCAGCTCTGTTCATGTACTGGGGAGGAGAAACTTTGGAGAGGTAGAGAGGTGACGGAGGGCTGTCCTCCAGCTTAGCAGCTGTTTTTGTAAAAGCTACAACACATTCCCAGAGTGTTCAGAAGACACAGAGCCAAAGATGCTCCCTCCAGACCCAAGCTCACAGGAGGATTTTCTATTGAAAGAAAAGGGTGACCTGCCCAGGAACTGCGTGCTATCTACGTTGATGCTATCCATTTCCTGGAATACTTTATAAGGTAATATTCTAGGTCCCTCATTTGATGGGGTATTTTGGGGTACCAGCCAAGCCAAAAGGATGGTAGAAGTATTACATTAGATCTACCAGAAAACAAGTGTTTGCATGCCTGGGTGAGGTGGGGGAGTGATTCAAGCTCAGCAGGCCACATGCAAGTTAGCATTTGGCAGCCCACCGGGTGGGAGTCAAGAAGGCATCAGTGTATGTTGTCCCTTCTTGTAATTCTGAGCCAGACTGCCCTGTAATGCCTCTCTACCTTCAAAACAGAGGAGAGTAGTTACCACCCCAGCTGCTAGGAGGCCAAAGAAAAGGACCACTAGCTCAGAAATCTCTGAGCTTTTTGAAACACAACTGTTTTGCCCTCAGTGGCCTCCCTTACTTGAAATCTGACATCTACTTCCCCTTATTTCTGGGTAGAAACAACACCCAGGGGCATTGTAGAAGCTCCAGAGAGAACTTCAGACTAGAATATTAGAATTCCCTTTGCCTGCTAACCATCAGAATCCTTTGCCATAGCTGGGATCTTTCTTATTCAAAGGATTGCTCTCTGTGTCTTAGTGTTCAATTTAGTCTTTTTATGCTGTTTTAAAATATTCCTTTAAACAATTAAACACCACTTACACTATTACCACATCAGGACTTTGCTAATTAAACAAAAATCTTGCAAACATGCATGCCTCAGCCCCAAATTTATTAACATAATTATCTTAAATATTTAATCAAACAATAGCAGATTTCTCTTAATCACTTTAAAACTTCAATAGCAGACAAAATGCACAAAAATGATCACAAAATCATTTCACCCATTATTACGGTTCTTAAACTCATTTCAAAATATTGATACCATGGTTTAAATTTATTTCTTTATTATCTCTACATTGATGCATATTCTTACCTATAATTCTTATACCTTCATGGGGTCATAGTGACATATATTGTTTTTTGAGACAAGGTCTCACTCTGTAGTCCAGCCTGGTCCTGAACTCACTATGTACCCCAGACTGCACTTAAACGCTTAGTACCCACCCCCCACCCCCCACCCCCTGCCTCAGCCTCCTGAGTGCTGAGGCATGAACTACCACATCCAGCTTAAGTGGTGCTGGGAAATTGAACCCGGGCTTTGTGCTTGCTAGGTAAATTGTGCTTTAACTGCTAAGCCAAACCCTCAGGCACCACAGTAATATTTGTAAGCATTTTTCTAAGTTTCTAATACGTTTCAGACCACATATAAAGACTATCACCTCAGGTCAGCTGATGACACAGATTCTGAATTACCAGTCCATAAATTCTGGGCTGGGTAATCAGTCAGTACATTGAGTTCTCACTACTTAATGTTGCCTACTACATCCTCAAGACCTTTTAAGTCCATTTTTTCCCCCACAAAGATCTCGGCACTTTGGTACTTTTTCCTCAAATGAGCTATGTAACTCATTGTACCATTATAATACTCTTATTTGGCCTACAGGCATCCTTTGAAACAGATCTGAAAGATCATCTCAGAGCACAATCAGAAGGGTCATTTAGAGGGGATGATGGATTCGGTGTGTATAATTAAGGCTTATCTTTACACCATTTAGTTAGTTGATTGTATGAGCCAGCTATGCCATTGCTAGAATAAAATACTAAATACCCACAAAGGAGGAGAGGTTTATTTTGGCTCACATTTTAAGAGGATTTAGTCCATGGTTGACCATCTGACAGGTAGAAATAGCACGGCAGAGAAGCATGGGGTAGAACAACTGTTCAAACCACAGCAACCAGGAAGCACGAAGAAGCGGGAAGGACAAGAACACACCCTCCACATCACATCCTTCTCCCAGCAGGCCCACCTTTCTTCTAACAGCACATTCAGTGATGAAATCATTGACTGGCTAGTCCACCGCTGAGTGTAGTGTCCCCTGATGCAAACATCACTTGAAAGCCCTGCCTCAGAACATAGGAGACTTTTGGGGAATGTTTTACATTTAAACCATAGCACTCACTTTTCAAAACATAGCACTACGTTGCGTTTCTACTTGCCTACAAGATCACTGGCACTGATCTGGCTGTGACCCATCTTTCTGTATTTTTATAATGGGACCATTTGAGCTGACCAGTCTTTCTGTTCTATTTTTTCCTGAGATGACTGGGCTCGTTTACAGCTCTTTGTACTTACTCCCACTTGTTTACAAAGCTAAAACCACAAAATTCTGCCTGGTTTATCCATATGGATAAAATCATTCCGAATTTCCAAAGAACTGAAAATGTGGCTTCCTGCACTTTTAGTGCTTAGGACGTGACCTAATTTTCTGGCTGCCTTTGTTGTCACCCAGACGTGCCTGCTAAGCAATTCTCAGACACGGTCACGAGAGATGAGATTCTCAAGAGCTCAAAACAACAGATGTTGTCTTTCTTCTGGTGCCCAGCCACTCCTGCGATCTTATGACACCATTCACTCTAATCACAAAGGAGCAAACCTTGGAATGCCTTCTTCTAGCCTATGCCTTTTCTGTCACGGATGAGCATCGCGGGTCATGCTAATATTGCCAGTTTGTAATTCCAGATTGTGGTTTGCTATGTCTCAGTTCTTAGTGGCTGGGAAAGAGTGGGAAACTTGCCTCAGCATGTGGTAAGGTACCCTGTGGAACTCTTGGGTGTCAGCTTGATGGCCCATGGTGCAGCACGATAGGCCTTGAGAGTCTGTCTGCCTTGTAGCTACAGATGAAGCAATGACACATGAAAGAAAGCTAATACATGATGACTAATCTCTCCAAAGCCTTGCCCATAAGCAGACTAAGAAGGTCTCTAATAGACCCGGGGAATGTTCGGGCCACACACAGCACCAGGGGTTAAATTCATATAGCAAACATTTAAACTTTTAGAAATTTATTACAGTAAAAACAATTGTCATTGATCATCCTCAAAATACTCCCCTGCACTTAAAACACATTTATCCATTGTTCTTGCCATTTCTGAAGCAGCTTTTGAACTTCTTTTTCCTGAGTATATTTAGTTGTGCTTTCCTGGCTGCCTTAATGTCTGGAATTGATTCAAAACATTTACCTTCTGTGGTCAGTTTTAGCTTGGGGAAGAGCCGGAAGTCACTTAGTACTAAATCTTGTGAACAAGACACACCGTAATCTCTTCGTGAGCCTGCCTCTCCTTTGGATGGCAGTTGATAGGACTCGTATTTTTTATCACTCTTCAAAAGAACTTCCTGAACTACTTAAGAAATTGGTAAGAATGGTGGTATTAGTGTGCTCAAAGTGAGGAGGAGACCTTAAGGAAAGGTAATAGTAATGTGTCTTTCACTGTAATAATTTTTTATTTTAAAAACTTCACAGTTTTTGGATCAGCCCTGATGATTTCCAGATTAGTAAAAGAGACAAAAAATTTAAAACACTTGAATCATTCTAAAAGAATGCTAGAAAGAAGGATGGAACATAAGATGAGGAATAATTATAAAGATATTAGAGATCAAAATGAATACAAATTAATTAAATTTACCTGCATTCACAAAGAATCACAGTGCTGGATTACACTTTAAAATCAGCTTTTTTTTTTTTTTTTTTTTTTTTTTTTTGCTAAATACAAGGCCCAAATGACTCTGTGATTACAGCCAACATCATATTTAATGGGGAAAACACTGGTTGCTTTTTGTTTAAAATCAAAAATGAAAAAAATATTCATCATCATCACTTCCATTCAACATTGTACTGAAGGCGCCCACCAGAATTGTGAAATTGCAAGCCCAAGAAAGAAAGAAAGATGTTTAAGTATTTGAAAAGAAGAAATAAAAGTGTCAATATGTACATTTAATATGACTCTCTACATAGAAAAACCTAATCAACAAATTACTGAAATCAGTGAGAGTTTAATTCAGATTTCATTTGGGGACTAATTTATTATATTATTCTAGGAGCTATCTTGCATGTGTTTCTTTGGTTAATTCAAGTTCATGGCTGTAGGATAGCATCACATGTATAGAGTACAATTATGTCCTTGTTCCCTTGATGAATATTTATGTTGCCTCCAAATTTTTGTCATTGCAAACTGTTGTGAACATCTGCTATTTATATCTCCTATATCAGAAAATGTTTCCCAGCCCAGGACTTTCCTTTCTCCACTTCTCCGTAGCCGAAGCCTGGGTAAAGGTATTTAGAATAATGGCTCTAGCATTACCAGATTTATCTAGTGTTGTTTCCACACACAAACCAGTTTTGAAATGTTATGTTCTGAAAACACATGAACAGATGGGAAGAAAAAGCTGAACAATGTCCAAGCAGTTACAGCAGAGGTGCTAAGAAGAAGGTAGTTTCGACTCAGGCTTCTTGCAACTCTGCTGTGAGGTGGACAATGAACTCCAGTGTTGCAATGAACTTGTGTTCCCAGGGATGGCCAGGGGGGCAGGGATCTGGGACTGTGCAACAGGTACAAGCTTCTCATGTCTTTGTCTGGAGTCCACTTTCCCATCTTATTTTCCACAGTAGCTTTCTATCTTTCAATGCGATTCTTGCTGTTTTTTCTACCAAAGCCGGTTTTCAATCCCTTCGGATAAATAAGGGAGACAGAGAAACAAACCCTTTCCTTAGTTAGAAATTTATTTTGCTGGCAGGGAAGCCAAGCCTAAGGCAGTTGTTTCTTTTCTCCTCCAACTTTGACTTGCAAGGGCTTGTAATTCTGTATTATTCATGCCCAAGAGATCCTATTCCTGGTTGTTCTATGTTACTCCACCATTAATGTTCAGACAGGAAGTGCAGTCTCCCCCTAGAAGTACCTCTCTCCTTCCTGGAAGGGAGAGCTCTCTTAGAGCAGGGGCATACAGCAGACTCGTTTTACAAGAGATGCTGGGGGCAATGGTGAACTGGCTTTGAGAATGAAGAATTCAGTTTCTCTGATTTCATCCCAACACATCACGATAGATATTTTCACTGGGCATCTGCTTTGCTCTCTCTGGAAAGCCCTAGCATATCTTTAGGAAATCTGGAATTCTGTGCCCAGGAGATGCTAGGACTCTTAATCTCTATGGAAATCCAAGACCGTGACCTTTCTTTAATCAAGACCCTCACACAGGGGCACTGCCCTAAAAGCAACAACCTTTCTGGCCCCACTAAGATAAGCTAATGTAGAAAAAGGAGTTTATTTTGAGTCAGCTCTGTCAGCAAGATGGCCTCTTAGGAAAATTGTAAATTAATTTTTTTTTCTCGTAAATTGGTGTTTTCCCAAATTGAGGCTGGCGGTAACAGTGGACAATTTATTACCATAATCGGGAAAGCAGGACCAAAAATCATAATCATAAAACATTGGTAATTTCATTTAAAAAATCAATTGGGAAACAAATCTTAAGAATTAATACTTGTTCCTTAGACTTCAGAATGTGTCCAGAATTAGTTCAGGGCAACATCAGGAAGGGAAGGAGTTGACTAGGCAAAGACACCAGCTGTCCCAGGCATCTGAGCTGCCCCATCTCCTACACAGCATTAATAATAAGCAGTTGTGGTTGCTTTGCTCCTGATACTAATTATCTCATAGAGGGAGTCTTGCCTGATCATTGAGGGCTGAGTCACTGTAAAAGTTGATGCCCACAGCAACTTTTAAAAAGTTCAACTTGTAAAAGTCGAACTCCAGGGTCCTGGTGGTTTCTCCCTATGAAACCAACTTTTCCGGCAAAAGCCTCCGAAGAGGACTCTGCCTATGAGATCCCGCCTGTGTTGCTAGCAGAGAACATCAAATGCACAGCCACTGTGGAAAACAGCTGGGCAGTTTCTCATAAAATTAATCATACACTCACCATATTACCCAGCAATTCCAATTCTGGGCATTTATCCCAGAGAAATGAAAACTATGTCTATACAAAAAGCTGTACATGAACGGTCATGACAGATTTATTAGTACTAGACAGAAACTGGCTGAATGTTCTGACTTTCCCAGACTCCTTCTAGAGATGATTTGAGAAACCTTGCATGGCTAAGCAAGCACTGTCTACAAATTATTGCTCTGTACTCACGCACAGAGACTTGGTGAGTCCTGCAGGTAGCTCGGGACTTCTGAATACATCCAGGCTCCTCTGGGCTTGGATCTTCCAGCTCCATGGCTTTCACTCACGTCTGCCAAAATTCTTCTGCTCTCCTACTTTCTTCTCTGAATTGGGAAATTTTAGTTTGTTTGGGATTTTTGCTTGGTTGGTTGGTTTTCCCCATTTTATTGATACGTGTAAGTGCAAAATTTAAGGTTTACAATGAAATTGAGCATTTTGTACACATACGTATCTTTGTCCCTCCCCCCACCCACCCCAGCACCCCTGTTTCACTTTGTTTTTCGTTTTAATTTCTGTGAGATAGTTGTGATCTAGGTTTCTCATGTCAGAGAGACCATTCAATGTTTCACCTTCTGCTTTGACTCACTTCACTAAACATGATGTTCTCAAGTTTCTTCCATTTGCCTGCAGAAATCTCCATGCTGTTGGCCTTTGTAGATGTATAGTATTCCATTGTGTATAAGTATTTTTAAGCAGAGATGTCCTATGTTTTATCTTGTACGAACTCTCATTGTTCCTATTTTTAGCTCTACTTCTTCAACCCTGTACATCTCATCTCAAACTTTCCCATGCCTAAGATGGTGTTTGGTAGATAACTGATGCTGAGGATATAATATAGAAAGAAAAATGCTCTCGGGGCTTTAGAAAGAATTCTTCCTGAGCTGAGCCCATCTTTTCTTGAAAGAATTCTTGAGGAGCCACTTGGGTAGCTGGTGAAGCCCAGGGGAGACTGAGTCTGGTTCTAATCCCCCTAGCACTAGAATAAGTAGAAATGTGTGTGGTTTCTCTAGAGACAGAAGATGAAAAGAGAGGGATGAAGGGAACCAATGGTAGATAATAAAAATGGTTGGAAGCACAGGATGTCCCCAAAGCTTCCTAAATCAGCATAAGCTCTATAAAACTTGTTAAATGGTTAGCAAAGAAATTTATTAGGAAATCTATAAAAGAGTTAAGCTTTGAGCCTAGAATCTAAGAAACCACCTATAAGATTACACACACAAGAAATTGGCGAAAGCCTGTGTGGCTTATGATGATGGTTTTCAATTGAGGTGTAGTGATAAAATCATCTGGGGAGTTTTAAGAATCTTGATGCTAAGACAGCACACAGAGACACTAGATTAGAGCTTCTGGGGTGGCACTCAAGCTTGGTATTTTTTATAACACTCCTTAAAGGATTCCAACACTCCTTAAAGGATTTCAACATTCCTTTAAGGATTCCGACATGCAGCTGTGTCTGAGAATTATTCACAGCAATCACCCTTAATCACACAATCAATGCAATCTTATTCAAAGTAGTCACTTCTTTTCCTCAGGGAACATGTTTCAAGATTCCTAGTGGATGCCTTTACATGGCATGGAGAAAACATGGAAAGTGTAGATCCCTACTTGACTATATTTCATTTTTACTATAAATCTTAACAAACTCAGCATATTATTTATTTTATCAAGTCGTGAACTTGCATCTTCTCATTAAGAGGGGCACTTTACGGCTTCTCTTTGATATATCTGCATTGATAGCCTCACTAACCTTGTGCTTTGGGGCCATTGCAAGGTCAGTTAAGGGCTACTTGAATACAACCAACCATGAGAGTTAGGCTGATAAGAAAGACAGAGACTAAGTAACCAACCACTAGGTGGGTAGTGGAAACACTGTGGACATACTTAACAGAGATAATTCACATCCCAAGTGGGATAACTTGAGATTTCATCACAGTACTCAGAGTAGCACACAATTTAAAATTTGCCATGTTTATTCTTACAATTTTTCATTCAACATTTTGAGCCAAAATTGACTGTGAGTAACTAAGATAGCATAAAGCAAATCTGCAGGTGGAGGACTGCAGGATTATGAAAAAAATATATATTTTCTCACATGCCAATGGAAGCCAAGCTTAGATTATTCTTGGGGGGAAGAGATTTAGAGGCCCAAACGGCCATGCAAATTCTTATGCTTTTCTTTAATAAATAGTCTGTTCTTAATGAATTCCATTTCTTTTACTAAAGTCAGAATTTTCAGGTCAGTAATCCAAAATACCTTCACATTCAAAATCACATTCACCACAGTTACTAGGCAGCCTCCAGGGTACTGGGGTTCTTGAATAGTAGGTGTTCCGTTGTGACGGTGTTAATTCCATTTTTATTGCATTTAATATCAAGAATCTTATTTAAGCTTCTACACATCATAGATGAAAAGCAAAAATTTTTTTCATACTTACAAGTTTGAATTCATGAGTTAATTCCAATGCAATCCTGGCAGAAGAGATTTAAATGGGAAGAGAGTCAACATTATTTGAAGTAATGACCCACTGGGGCCTTGCAGTCCTACTCTATAGTAATAAGATTTAACTAGTGTAAAAAAAGTAGAAATCAGGAAATAATAGAAAAACATTCACCACGTTGTAGATTACTTCATAATGGCAATGGGGAATAAGAGGAGAGGAGGCAGAGAGAAAGAACACTGGATTTAAGAACAGAAATGAAAAAAAAACTAACTTTGTGTTGTGCCGGGAATGAACTTCCCTCTCAACAAAGCTTTGTGCATCATCCTTTTTAGAGATCTATGATGACCCTTGAATATTATTGTATGAATTCATGCAAGAAAATTGAAATACCATAGTTAAAACAGAGCCACACAAGAAGGCAAACATTTAGATCAATGTGCAAGCAGATCTGAATCATAAACAGAGTTTAAACCTGCAAAATTGATCATCTGCCAGGCTAAAGATGTCAACAGCAAGGTCTGTTTGTTATTTTGTTTTATTTTGAAAAGAATTCTCAAAGACGCAGAGGAATGTCTGCTACTGTTTGACCTCAATTAGCTGTTCAACCACACCCAGAAACTCCATCCTGTCTACAAAAGTAAATATTCGTATTATTTTAGAGACAAAGCACTAGCACCTACCTACAGAGCATTTTTAAGTGTGCAAGTGAGACAAATATCAAAACCCAGGGTTCTCAAATAATTGTTGACATCCACCAAAGTCAAAGCTGGAAATGAAAGCTCGTCTTCCTGGTGTCTATATATATATATATATATATATATATATATATATATATATATCATCAAATTCTCTGGCTTTTGTCCTCTTCATCTGCTTTTCCAACCAAGTCACATTCTTGGGCACATTCTAGACACTAATTGTCCAGTCATGAATAAGTAAAATGTCGTGCCTAAATTCTCATAGTTTACCTCTGGCATAGCATCAGGGAAGAACAATGTATCAATAATCTCTATGTTACATGACAAAAGCATACATGGTGGAAACACTCTACACAGTGTCCTGGAGTGGCTGTGGTGAGCCAGACCATGAGGATGCAGAAGGCAGGAGAGAGGACATCAAAGTCATACTTTGTGAGGTGTGAACCTCTCACTGAATGCTTATTAAAGTTAATCAAACAACCATCTTGACATTGATGTTCCTGACTCAGCTTGCTTTTTACTAACAGTACCTGCAAGAGGTGATACTAGCTATAAAGTAAGGTGGGTTGCAGAGAATGAACCATGAGTTAAGATGTATTCAAAGAAAAGCCAATCCAGGCATAGTGGCACACACCTGTAATCCCAGAACTCAGGGAAAGTGAGCTCAAAGGAGAACAAGTTCTAGCCTAGCCTGGGCAGTTCAGTGACTTAGTGAGACCTTGAGTCAAAATAAAAATATAAAAAGAGTGGGTACCGTGTGAAGGTTCTGGTTTCCATCTCCAGTACTAAAAAAGAATGAAAGAGAGAGAGTAAGAGAGGAAAAGACAACAAGGGAGGGAAGGAAAGGGCAGAGGAGAGTGAGAGAGAAAAGGAGAGAGGAGGGGAAGAATACAGAGGAGAGGAAAGAAGAGGAGAAGAGAAAAAAGAAAAGAGAAAAGTAGAAAGTTAGCCTGGGACATGAACATGAAGAAGGCTGGCTAAGGGAAGTGAGAGAGTGTCGGATCCTTTCATGGTGACTCTGATTTAAAAATTCCACCACCCATGGGAAAATGAAGGTCAATATCCAATAGTTCTTAAAACTCAAGCAATAGACCTGGAGGTACGGGCGCATACGTGTAAACACACACCTAAGAAGCTGGTGAAATCTGAATGCACTCTGGGCTGGTAGCAATGTTAGTGTTCTACTTATGCTAGTGTTCTATGCATATGCTGTTACCGCGGGGGGAGGGCACATGATACTTCTCTGTATCTTGTGCAACTTCTTATGAGAAAACAATTCAAAAAATAAAGTTAAATGAAAAACATTCCGTAGAACTTCAAATATGATAAAATATGGCAAGTGGGATGAACTGTGTGAGAGCTGGCTTCTCTTCTGTGCCTCAAACCACACAACAAGAACCAGAGGCTGCAACATGGAGCTGCAGCCACAGGTCGTAGCGAAGCACAGGCTTTCAGACTGCCTGGGAGCACAGCACGCAGAAGCCCAGCAAAGCGCGCCCATGTCCCGACACCCGCTGTGTGGAATTGCATTTCAGAGGCTGTGCGGTGGCTGTTTTCTTCCCACTGAGTCTGGTTGAAAGCCCACTGCTGGCTCAAAACTACCAAAGCAAAGGTGCCAAACCCTGGATTTCTGCCCAAGTCTGGCCATCCCAAGAGGAGGCAGCCATTAATAGGACACAGGTCATGAAGACATTTCTTGGAGGTGGGATTTGTTAAGAGCCTACTCTTCCTGAAACACTGATTGTTTTTCCAATAAACCTGCAAGAAAAGCCACGTAGGAGGGATTTAGTTGTCGCTGCTGTGTGTGTGCAACGCAGATGCTGTTGGCTACACTCCTGGAGCCCCGTTCTTGTCCCCAACACTCAGAAGCTGCCTTCCGGAGCCCTCCAAGGCACACACACTGGGGGGATGGGGACTGCTGGGCGGCGTGGGGAAGTGATGGGTTCACTCCGCGATGCTATCCTCCCTCCAGCTGGAGTCACAGGCCAGACAGAGAGGGCGTAATATAAAGGCCCATGGAGAGATTAAAAAAGAACAGATCTGTCACTTCTTGCCTCAGCGTTTCCTCCCTTGCGCGGCCCACGTGCTGCTCCACAAGGCAGGACCTGGAGGAGACATTCATGTCCGCCTTCGCAGCCTGGGAACGTGGGCTCTCACTAAGCTTTCCATTGTATTGTTTTAGAAGCTCTAAAGTCAGATGGTCTGATGTACATGCATTAAAAGTTACTTGAGGCAAGGGCCCAGGGGAAAGTCTCCCACCCCCAATCACTCATAGAACTGTGTAACAAAAGCTACTTAAACAATATAACCCATTGTCTCTTATTTTGGTAGGTGGTCCTGAAGCATTTGCAGCATACGTAAGCCTGGTAATTGAGAAATCCCCTAAAGCTGTGGTTCTCCACCAGGACCATTCTGTGCACACCCCCCACCCTCCCAAGGGAATTTTGGCAATGTGTGGAACATTTTGAATCATCCCAACTGGAGAAAAGATGTGGGGAGGAGGAAGGTTGCTGCTGGTATCAAGTGGGTAGAAGTCAGGGATGCTACTCAGCATCCTGCGGTACACACAGAGCAACGGCTGATCTGAAACCAGCGTGTGAGTAGTGATAAGACTGATACACCTTCTTTAAGGGTCTTAATGAATTCACACTTTATAAAAAAAAACCACTTTATTAGTAATTCAGCAAATGACGACTTGGGACCTAGTATAATATTCAAATATCATGTCTCTGAGGCTGGGAAATCTGCCTTTGTCACACCAAGAAAACAAGCCATAGAAGTGTGCAAATACGTGTAACAAACGCCCGAGTCCAAACGCAAATAAATACGTGGAAGGATGTGAGTTGATCAGGGTGAGATTGGGGATGGGGAAGGACAGATGTTACTTTTGCTAAGAGGTCTGCAAACTGCATGTTTGTACTCAAAGACATCATTCTTGCTTATAAATTTGAAACAACTAGAAAAGCTCACTAAATCCCTAAGTATTCTTTAAGCAATCTGTCTCTGTGCTTCCTTCTGCATTTCCTCAGGGATCCACAACCCACTGCTTTCTTTGTGACTTGGTTCCTTTCGCAGGTTATTTTCCTAGTGCCTTTTCCCTAATAGCACAGAAATACTTTATTTCCTTCTTTTACCTTTAGTGTATTATACCTAGACTTTAAAAATACTGATAGACAAGCAGTAGAATTCTACAATTATGAATTCACTAGGCACAATATGTCATCTTTTTTTCCCTCAGATTACAACTTAAATTAATGCACAGTTTTGAGGCTTCAACTTCCGAAGCATCCATTAGTTGTCATCTGTTTTTTTCTGGTTTTTTTCAATATTGAGCTCCAAGTTTGGAGTTGGAGCAGCCATCTCCCCAGCCCTGCTCCTGTTTTCTCAGGCTTAAAGAAGCCCTAGGACAGGGCCAAACTGCTTTGGAAAGAGACAAATGAATATAAGAAAAAAGGACATCTTCCCTTGGAAAGCTGGTGACCAGGCCACTCAAGGTGGTTAATGAAAGGTCACCTGTGTTATATTTGCAAGGCTAACACTGCCTAGTGCTCATTTCCAGGACATGCCATAGGCAATGGTGTGTCACCAGAGTCAGCAATGTGGTAATGTTGATTTAAAAAAAATAACTCTTTGCAAAACTATCATCTGCAAAAGGGGAGCTCAGAGCTAAGCTAGCATGGAAATCAGTTTTGAAATGAAACTACCTTATGAAATACGCCTGCAGAGAAAATATTCTGAGAAATCTTATAGGCCCAATGCTTAACATTGTTCTTGACACACGTTATCTGCGGTTACCACTTAACTCTGCAGTTTTACTTTCTGAGTATCACTGGACAATACTAAGGAGCAATGTATACATGAGAAGGTAATAACTCTGGGTTTGGACCTTAATTTTGACGCTCTCTAATGCTGGGATCTGGGTAAATTAATACAACTTTTCAGAATCTATTTTGAAGAAAATCAAACCTATGTCTGAAGATCATTCTTATACTTTCAGTCCAGACCTTATTGAGAAAAAAAGAAAGACCATATAAGTTATTTGAACAGAGCAAGTCTATGTAAATAATTGATGAATGGTTTGTTGGAGAACAGGAGGGGTACAAGACAATGAAAAGCTGGTACCACCCCAAGTGCGGGGAGAGCAAAAGCAGCTGGAGGTTGTAATCTCAAGAACCTGAATATTTCAAGCAGGAATCTGGTGGGGCTGAAACAGACTGCAGAAGAAGAGGTGATGCTATTGAAGAACAGCTGTCACAGAAGTTTGGGGACCCACCAAGCTGAGCCCAGCTGGTTCTGGGAAAGTACAAAAGAGATCTGTGCACTGGGACCAACTGCCAGAGTGCTGGGCCATCACCTATGACATTCTCACCAAGTACACAACACTTTGGCCAGCAGAAAACAAAGAAAACACAGGGTTGCCAAAGTCCAGTTGCACGAAGCTCAGCTTCACTCATCACAGAACAGAATTCTGGCTGGATTTGGAGCTAAAAAAATTGATAGCTGAAGGGTTGGGAGTATAGCTCAGTAGTTAGAATGCTCGCCTTGGGTTAGATTTCCCAGCACCATGTAAAAATTAGCCAGGCATGGTAGTACTTGCCTATAGTCTTAGCGCAAAGAAGGGTGAAGCAGGAGCATTGCAGTGAGTTTGAGGTCAGCATGGGCTACATAGTGAGCTCAGTACCAGCCTGGACTACATAAGGAAACTCGGTTTCAAAAAAGAAAGGAAGAAATTGATAACTTAGTAGATAGCCAATGTAACCACTCAGTATGAACATCTATGGAGTACTTATTATATGTCAGACTGTGCTGGGTGCTGGGTATCTGTAGGCTTAAGTAGAAAACTCATAAAATGACGCAGTCACTAGTACAAGTGCAGCCCTCATTGAAACTAAATCTCCTCAGAAGAGAACTCTTATATGTTACTAGAGGAAGTGTAAATTAGAATAACCATGACAAAAAGAAAAAGTGTAGAAGTTTCTGAATAAACTAAAAACACATCAACAGTATGACCCAAAAGTCGCACCACTGGGTACATATCCAAGGGAAATGAAGTCAGTATGTGCTAAACATCCGAAATATCTGGACCCCCTGCTTACTGAGGCCATGTTCACAATAGCTAAGATGAGGAGTCCACCTAAGAACGTATCAAGGGATGAATGTGCACAGAAAGCGATAGTATAGACTCACGACAGAGCATTACTCAGCTACTAACAATGATAAAATTCTGTCTTAACAGCAACACATGTAGGCCTATGGGAAAGTATGTAAGTGATTAAGTCAAGAACAGAAAGACGACTACCTCATGCTCTCACTTATACATGGAAACTAAGAAAGTTCATCTCATAGTAGAAAGTAGAATAGTGGTAGAACTGGTAAAGAGAATGGGAAGAAGAAAGATATGAAAGGGTCAGTTAAGAGGTAGAAAAATATATCGAGGAAGATTAATTTCTACTGTTGCATAGCACACTAGGGTGATTATTATTAGCAATTATGGCATATTTCAAAACAGCTGAAAGAAACTATTTTGGATATTTTTGGTAAAACAATAAATATGTAAGGTGACAAGCAGCAATTACTCTGTTTTTATTATTGCATACTATTTACTCATGTCAAAATATACCCCAGGGATATGTGCAGTTATGCACTGACTGAAAAAAAAAAAAAAACAGAACAGGAAGACATTAACTCTCCTCTTTTATGCCCAGTGGGAAACATAAATAAAAAAGAAATGGAAAACAAAACAAAGCAAAAAAACCTGGCTCCTGCCTTTAGCAGGTGCAATATCTAGGTTAAAAGTTGTGGGATAAGTCACCTAGCAAAGCACAACGTGCTACACTTTTGTGTACTTTAAATTTTTCAGGCAAAGTTGTTCTAAGAATTAAGGGAAACAGCAGAATGCTTTCAGAGAGAACCCTTAATAAATTTGGAAATGTTTAAGACCTGAGTATTCAGACAATAGCCAAAGGGACACAGACCATATGAAATGGGAGAAAATACACACAGAAATCAAGCGTGGTGGGAATTTATGGGGGATGTGTGGCCACACAGACACGAGGAATGGAGGACGGATTGTGACACGGAGTAAAGGAGAGGACAGCAGAACTTTTGGACTTTCTCGTCCAGCATATGTGAGGCACGGAGCCTTTTGAGTAAGCAGAAGCTATGTGTAAAACGCATAGTCTTCAGAGTCGCTTCCACATCTAACGTAGTAGCTTACTTAGAAAAGAATATTTGGGAAAAGCAATTACACTGAATGGGATGGATTTGGTTGGATGGGCTGTAGTGGGATAAAATGGAATTGCATGGGCAAGTCCCAACTTTGAAAATTTGCAAATGTCTCTTTCTCCTTTAATTATAATAATATTTATTTTATGAAATTCCCTGTGCAATCAATGTGCAACTTCAAAGCTAAAAGTTCCAGGAGCTGAAATAATTCAAACAATGATGGTTTGAATGATGAAGTTTTAAGTGATAAAAGTTGAATGGCAAAAGTTAGAATGAGTAAAGGTGTGATTCAAACATGCAGGCACTGCACTCATGCCAGGGTTGAGACCTTGTCAGAGAAGACACAACCTTGGCCAGTTGACAGTGACCAGCTGTAAGAGAAAAACGAGCATAGATTTTGGGGAGTCTGGGAGGAGCTGGGGAAAATGTCACAAACTTAAAGAGAAAAAATGTATTGAGCAATATGTTTCTGAGTAAATTTTAGTGACTCATGTAAAATCAATTAATATAATAGTATGACTTTTTAAAATAGTACCCAGGATCAATCCCAGCGACTTCACACTGAGCTACATGCATAACCCCTTTTTGGTTTGTTTATTTGTTTGACTGCTTGTTTTTGTTTTGGTTAGAGACAAAGTGTTGCCAAATTGGCCAGGGTGGGCTCGAATTTGCGATCCACCCGCCTCAGCCTCGGTGTGAATTTCCAGAATGTACACTGCACTCAGAGCTGATCTGTCTTCCTCTTGGCAGATCCATTACAGGACTTTGGCTTCTCTGTTGACCAGTGTTCCAGACACTTAAAACCAAATCTGAACATTAGATTTGGCATCATTCTGAGTAAGTAGAAATTTTTAGCATAATATAAAATAAGACTCAGGCCCTTCCTACTCCACACACCCAGTTGGCTTATATTAGCTACAGTGCTGGCTAAAGTACTATTCCCCCACCACCGAGTTAACTGTGTTCATCTTCATTTTTAAATTTTCTCTCCCTGGCTAATATGGACGTAGAACAGAATTTTCAGTGCTGAGAGAATGCTAGTTTCATTATCTCTGCCATCACCAAACCTGCTACCCACTGCATGACTGACACTTGCATTGTTTTGTTTTCTGAATATTTCTTTTTTCGAGACAGGATCTCCGTCTGCAGCCCAGACTGGTCCTGAACTCACTATGGAGCCCAGGCTGGCCTTGAACTCAAGGCCATCCTCCTGGCTCAGCCTCCCAGGTGCTGGGATTACAGGCCTGTGCCACCACGCCCAGCTTATGCGGTTCTGGGGAATCAAACTCCTCAGATACTTAGCACTTGACATAGTGCTTGCTAGTGCTTTAACTGATAAGCCATTCCTCCAGCCCCTCCTGAATATTGTTAATGGAAGTTCTTAAAACTTGGCCTCACCAGGCCTAGTGGCACAAGCCTATACCTAGCATTCTGGGAGGCAGAGGCAGGAGGATCACAAGTTTGAGCCGCACTTAGAAAATATAGTGACTTAGGGAGACTCTGTCTCAAAATCAAAAAGAATAAAAATGGGTTGAGGATAGAGCTCAGTGTGAGGAGAGTGATCCCTAGTACCACAGAAAGCAAACTTGACCTACACAACTGTTGTTATAATGTTCTCTCACATGGCCTAAAGTCTGTATCCAACAAGAAAAAACTGTTTCTCATATAGAGAAAAATACAAAGAGAAGGTCCTTAACGCCTGCTCCTGGGAGCTATGAATGCCTTTGCTCTACCTGTGAAACACAGTCATAAAGTTGCTGCCATCTTCTCTTTTAGGGGAGGATATCCGAGAACTATTTCTTGACATATCTCTCATGAACAAAGGCTCTTCTATATTGAACTACACTTACCCCATCTGTGAGGAAGATCTACCCAAGTTTTCTTTCTGCGGAAGAAAGAAAGGAGGTAAGCCAACTGCCTTGCTGCCAGCTTGCACCTGAGGTTGGACCCCAGGCCCGAGCCCCGGCTCCGGCCCTGCCTCTGGACAAGCGCCTTCCCACTTACCCACCAGAACCTGTTGTGCAGAAATGACAAGAAAGCCCATCCCTAGTGCCTACCTTGCAAGGATGCTGTAAACATCAAAATAAAATAACCAACGCGTGGGAGATAGCTCCCATCAGAAATCTGTTGTGTGAGGAGCTTGTAGAAAGGGCAGGTAGCAGAAAGAATCAACAGCTTCCAAAAATCCACATCTCCTCTCAGTGATGTTTTTAGCATCAGAGTTTCCACGATACAGCAATGGACTCTGGAAAAGAAAAAAAACTGAGACCCCAAAAAATGTCACTGACTGTCCCACTTGGGTTGCTAGAGGATCGGAGCATCAGGCAGCTAGGCGTCAGGAAGCAGAGACCCCATTACATCGGCTTCGTTTTCTCCGGCTCACTAGCCGGCTGCGCTTCTGTGATACTTGCCCCCACACAGAGCACAGCCCGCCCCAGCCCTCTTCTCCTCCTGCTCCCCTGCCTCTCACACTAAGATCCTGAGATGCTTTTGTTCAGTTCCATTCCGTGTTTGTTCTGCAAGTGACCTTGTTTTAGGAGCTGTTCCTGTGGCCCCTCCTTCCCAAGGCCTCTGTTCTATTCCTATCGGCCAAAGGGGAGCATAACTAACCCCCAAATTTTTGAAACATCCCCTGAAAGGAAGCCAGGCCTTTAGACAGCAATGGACAGAATGGTCCAATTATCCTTTCTAGGCAAATGGCCTGGGGGAAATTGAGGTCCCTTTCCTAAAGTGAGGAATACAAATGAAAGAATTTGCCTGAGCAAGAAAAGAAAGCAGGGAACTTAGGGGATGGGGGCCCAGTGGGTTTGGCTGTGGTGAGCAGCTGCCAGGCTCAGCTGAGCTTTCTCGTCATTTTCTTTCTGTGTTGTGCGTAGCTCTCCTAAAGCCCCAGCTACACTGTACGATGATCCCTTGTCCCACTTGTCACCCACACTAGATTATGAGCTTCTCAAGGGTAGGATGGTGTCACCTTTGTCTTTTTATACCCAGTATAGTTATCTCTCAGGGATTGGCTCTGAGACCACCCTGCAAATATCAAAATCCTCAGATGCTCTCGTGCCTTCTATAAGTTGGGTGGAATCTGCGCAGAACCTATGCACATCCTCCTGTGTGCCCTAAACTATCTCTACACCATGTCTGTTATCTAATGCAGTGTAAATTTTATATCAACAATTTTAATCCATATAGTGTAGTAAATAACTACAAAAAGTCTTTTCATGTTCAACACAGACACAATTTTTCTTTTCAAATAATTTCCATCTGCAATTGGTTGAATTCATGGTGTAGAATCCAGGGATATGAAACCCACTGATGCTCAGGCCCACTGTGCTTCCCATGGACCTGTTAGCCCTCTGTGTCTGATTCATTTCGTTAAGCATTTCACGGTCTCAAGGTGCATACATTTTTCTGCAAATGACTCAAACTTGCCTTTTTATACCACATCGTCTTTATCCATCTATTGTTGGGCAGAAGGTTAAAGATTACATGGTTTCTCTAATATGAGAAAGTCAAACCATAAAAACGTAAAAGAGTGACGGAAGAAAATAAGAGGACAGACTTTGTGGAGAGGGAAAGGGAATGAGAGTTAAGGAAGCTGGAAGGAGAAAAGGTTACAGCGTGTAATTTAAAAATTTTTTAAACAAAATACTTAAGCTTGAAAAATATCTACCTATTAAGCCAGGCATGGTGACACAGGCCTGTAGTTCCACCACTCTGGGAGACTGGCGCAAAAAGATCACAAGTTCAAGCCCTGCCTAGGCAATTTAGAGAACTTAGTTAAACTCTGTTTAGCATAAAAAAACCCGACATCTGGAAACATAGCTTCGTAGAACGGCCTTAATGGGGAGGATGGGGGCGAGTCCCTGTAACTTAGGAAGCGTTGAATATAGACACACAGAAAGAGCAAACAGCTAGCTAGCGTTACCACAGAGTCATGCCAGGCACTGCTCCAAGAACTTTAAATCTAAGAGGCACTGACTTCCCAGTACAAACGTGCGAGAGGCTCCTGTCAATCCTCCCTTTATCGATGCCGAAAGTGAGACGCAGTTTGAATAGGATCTGCCACAAGCCGCAGAACTAAGGAGAGACCCGTGGTGGAGCCCAGGCAGGCTGGCTCCAGGGCCCAGACTCCCGGCTTCCAATGAGTGAGTGAGAAAACGGGACAACAGCTGAATATGTAAAATCTTGTGGCCCGCACATACTTAAAATAATTACTGAGGAAATTTTTTTCTACCTAGCGATCTGGATGTGTTTCAAGTTAGGACATCTTCTTTTCCTTCCTACTTGACTATACAATGATGTCCATGCTCCTCTCTCAAGTTATCGGAAAGAGTTTTGATTAATTGGCTTTTTCATGCATTTGGATCCTTCAAGTTCACTCGTGTTTTCTTTCCATGTTGTAAACCTTTCATTAGTCAATGTAGGACAGTCCCAGCTCGTCAGCCACAGTTAGCACCCCTCCCCTCCTGCACTCCTTCCTTTCTACCTTCACTCTGTTCCCCCATCCCTCCTCCCTTCTTTCCTCCGCTCCACCCTGTGTCCAGTGCTACTTGGTCATCTAAGATGAACTGAGAATAGTGTGTGCCACAGAGGCCAGAGTGATTGGGCAGGGGCGGCGAGAGAACCACAGAGCAGCTCCTCCACATAGACACACGCAGTATGTACATCAAAGAGGAGCAAACGGCTGGGGCACAGCTCAGGGGTTCCAATCCTTGCCTAGCATGTCAAGGTGATGGGTTCAATTCCTCAGAACCACATAAAAATTAGGCAGGTGTGGAGGCAGACACCTGTAATCCCAGCACTCAGGAGGCTGAGGCAGGAGGGTTTGAGGCCCACCTGGGCTACACAGTAAGTTTAAGACTAGCCTGGACTACAGAGCTAAACTCTGACCCTACCATCGTCTTCCCCGTCCCCCGCCCCCCCAAAAAAATACCAAGCCAGCCTGAGAGGGGTGAAGCTCATCGCCAATGGGCTCTGCCTATTGCAGGTTGTAGGAGTCTGCGACCCACGGGACCCCCGGAACAGCAGAGGAGGGGGTCGCACCACAGAGTAACACACTCTGGGAGTCGTTTCAGTGAACGCCGTCTCAAGTTTATTTAGGGAAGTACAAGGGCTTAAATAGACTTAGGAAGGTATCTTGGGCTAATCAGCAAGGCCTCAACCAGCGTGGGGTCGTCCAGGGGGAGGGAATAAATAGAGGAAGAAGGATGGAATACTGCAGTTGTTTTTCAGTCTCTTAATTAACTAAACCGGCAGTTCCGTGTTTAAGCTAAACAACACCTGGCTTACCTTACAAATAGTAACATTCCTTAGTGGAAGGAAGGAACTCGGCCAAGGTCAGCGACGCTGAGGCTCTCGGGCTGTGAAGACCCCAACAGCAGGTGTGTATAGGCACTTGTACAAACTGTATACATAATAATTTGTATCTATAGAAATACCCCTGGTGATTTCCTGGTTTTATCGAATGTCCTGTAGGAATCCCAAACACTGAAGCTGGTGATGAACTAACCACCAGAAAGTCGGTTTCGTAGGCCGTCACCTACAGTCAGCATTCATAGTCCCATCTCAGGCTTCCATTGACTTTGCAATTGTCTCCCAAAATAAGTGTTCATAAACCCAAAAGAGGAAATAAGTGCACTTGAAAGTGCCACCATCCTAGCAATTAACAGCACATGCAGGCTGTGCACCTGTTCCCTGGATCAGGTCCCCCACCCTCTACCTGACTGCTGCCAAAGTCATCTTCAGAAATACAGCTCTCGTAATGTTGTCCCTTTCCCAAAAGATGTGGGACTAAAGAGCAACCCTAGGGCCTTCACGCTGAGCTATATCTCCACCCTATCTCACCCTTCTGTCTTTTTAAAAATAGAGACTCTGTCTTAATCCCTAAATTGCCCAAGCTAGGTTTGAACTTGCAGTCCTCCTGCCTCAGTCTCCCAGAGTATTGGGATCATAGGCCTGCCTCACTGGGCCAAGCTATTGTTTTCAACTGACACATGACGCATGTATGGGACACGGTGTAACACCGCAATATATTCATATAACATGTACCGATCAGATCAGAATAAATGGCAAAAGATGTTTATCATTTCTTTTTCTTGAAAACATTCAAAATCCTCACTACTAACTCTTTTGAAGTATTTAATTGCTGTCAACCATAATTATCCTACTGCAATTCAAAAAATTAGAAGCTATCCCTTCTATTCATCTATATTCTGGAACTCATTAACCACTTTCCCCAAACCTTCCCCTCCTCATTTCCTCCCATGGTTCTAATAGCTATTATCCTGTCCCCTTTATGGCCAGAATTTCAGCTTCCGCGTGTGAGAGCACATGCTATTTGTTTTTATGTGCATTGCTCCTCTTAACATAATGTCCTCTGTGTTGCTAAAAATGGCAGAATTACATTCTTTTTCTGGTTGAATAACTTTCCACTGCGTATGTATACCACATTTTCTATATTCATCCATGTGTGGATAGAGACCGAGGTTGATTCCCAAAAGAAATTCTTTTAACAGAGTTTCTTAAATGCCCGGCAACATCGTGCCCTACACTCCATATGTACCTTTAACATCATCAGTGCAACAATGACTGTTCCTGGCCCCAGGAACATGTGAACACACACGACATTGTTCAGGTGCTTTCCTCAGCCTGCTACCCACCCTGTCATGTCTTCCATCTCAGCCTTCTTCCAATCTCAGCCAAATGAATGGCGCCTCGTGGGTGGTCACAAGCACCATGCCCTGCTCTGTTGTAATCCCTACCTCAACTTAAAGCATGCACATGTATGTGTGGTGTGTGTGGGTGTGTGGGTGTGTGGGTGAAAGAGAGGGAGAGAGATTAAACCATGAGCTCCTTGAAGGCAGAATTCTCACAAGTCCCTGTTTCTGCATACATGGCAACGCGATGTGACACAGAGTAGGGACACAATAGATACTTTTCATTTGTGGAGGGACCCTAGATTGGAGAGAAGTCACCAACCTCCTAAGTGACTATCTAATGATGCTAGGCATGACACAAAGACACAAGCTCATCAAATACTGGCAAAGAGTAAATTTTATTGATCCTCCAAGCTTAAGAAAATCTTATTATTTACTGCTCTGTGTGTATTTTAATTGAATTAATAAAACAGAAGACAGTGTTTTCCCTCCAACCCCTGGGTGTCCAGCTCAGCCGAGCAGCTCACAAGGCTGGTGTTTACCTTCTTTGAATGCTGAGCAGCCGTCCGGCCATTTACTTGCTTTATTGCCATGGGGACAGGGACAGCACCAGCAGGCTGGTGCACTGGCTCTTGGAGAATTGCCAGGAAATTTCAGATAATATAAAACAACCAGAGAAATGATACACAAATGCTGCATGAACAAATTATTATGTAAATTACAGAAGCCAGAGACACAAACATCTTAAATTCAGAAGCTTCTTCAGTTATTAAATTTTTTTAACCCACCCACGAACCTACTGCAGAAGTGGTTGCATGCTCAAGAAGTGATTAAGACGAAGACCAGGAGGAGAGACAAATGACACGAAGCAGTGCTGGAGTCAATCAGACCTCAGCACAGGCTCCAGCCAGCGTAGCAAGTGTGCGGCAGAGACAGCAGGGCATGCAGGGTCTTCTCAGCAGAGTGACAGCAAGCCCGGGTCCACCGTGGGCAGGACTCTGATGTCAGGAGCATGTGAGCTGTTTGGTATCACATCCACGCCATTACTGCGCATTTCTCTGCAAACTGCACCCCACTGGCTGTTTTGCATGCCAGATAAAACAACAAAATGGGTAGGCTTAGAATGACTGTGTCCTGTTCCTCTGTGCCTCCCTTAGCTAGCAAGAAAAACATTAGACAAAAAGACCGAGAAACACTTTGGCATCATCGTTTCTGGTTTAATTAGCAATTCAGGAAAACAACCTGTATGTCCAATGATAGGGGATCAGTAGGCCATTACAATATGCTGTGACTTTAAATAATGCTGTTGAAGATCATTCAGTTATTGAAGAATATAAGTAATATTAGGAGACAAAGAACCTTGTGCTATTGCGGAATAATCAAGATGGATCTTGTTTTCATTTAAAAATTTGTAACATACAACATACTCAGGAAAGAATAGTGGTTATCTCTAAATGCTACAGTTGAATACTTATTTTTTTGTCTTGTAAGAAACCTTTTTTTTCTTTTTGCTTTGGCCATAAATTTGCAGGGCCACTTTTTGTATGCTTATTTATAATTATAGAAAAGAGTAAACATGACAAATTATCTTCCTCTTTACTGAATAGTAAATCACAGAACTTCCCAGAAAACGACACCTCCTCCATGTCCAGGGATGTCTGCAGTTAGGTGCAGTCACTCCTTGTTCTTATCATGCTCCAGCAGGGACGCTTCACACATCAGAGGATTCTCTCAGCCCTGCGTCAAGCCCACCTAGAGCCACCATCTTTTCAAGAATGTGTGCTCTCTTTGATCTGCGTCATACTTCTTGGCTTGGAAGTCCTTTTCATTGGGGTATGAGCACTGGCATTTAGACATAACATTACAGCCCTTTTAATAAACTACAGTACAGTGTAAACACATTTTTTCACAAGCACCAGGAATCCAAAACTATCACATGACCCACTTTACTGTGATGTTCCCTTGCCATGAGGTCCCATGTCCACAATGGCTCCATGATGTGTCTCTCGAAAAGCCTGAACCAAAGCACTGCGTGACCGCCGAGAGATCATCTGGTCACTGCTCCTAGCAAGCCTCAGCTGAGCCCCCTTTATCCAGGCTGAGGGCTCCCATGAGAGGAGACAAAACAAGACACATTATGTCTCCCACCTTGTCAACGCCCCTCTCGTGTTCTCTCCTCTTTGGCACTGGGTCATACAGATTCGCTTATTCTACTTTATCTCAATGCTTTCAAACTTGCTGCAGACACTGAACATCAATTATAAAGACAAAATTGGTATTTAGTCTCCAACTGACAAAACAGATTTAAGTTGACAAGAAAGAGAAAGCATGCTAGCTCAGGTCTCTCTCCTGCCTCTTTTGGTAAAACCATGAATTACATAGTGGAGGCTCTCCACTCATGACCTCACCTAATCCTTATTACTCCCAAAGGCTCCACCCTCACATACCGTTACTATGTGACTTCAGAGATTGAAATTCCATTACATAAAACTTGGAGGATGTATTTAGATATGCTGAATGTGCTAGCGTTCTGTCCTTGTGACAAAATACCTGAGATGACCATTTAAAAGGAAGAAAATTTACTTGGCTCAAGTTCAGAGGCCCATGATTGCCTGGCTCTGTTGGGTTTTAACCTCTGGCAAGACCAACCATCCATCACGGAAAGGACTGTGTGGAAGAGCAGAGCTTCTCACCTCATGAGAAGCATGAAGCCTAAAGACAGAGGAAACGGCCAAGGTCCCACTGTCTCCTTCAAGGACACACCGTACAATGGCCCAACTTATTCCCACTAAGGTCCTAACACAAAAATGTTCCGCCACCAACAGCTGGGGATGGAGCCTTCTCTGGGGTCTTTGGAGAACATTTGATCCAAACAAAAACACTGGGTTAAATAAAATATATCAGCATATTAGTTTTTATCAATAAAAAATAACATATTATCAAAATCATTTGGACCTTTTTAAATGGCACTACTAGAAACATAAAATTAATCTGACCTTCGTTATTTTTCTATTAGACAGTTGTGTGTTACAATCTCCATTTAAAATTTTGGAGATCACAACACCCAGACCATACTCCCAAAAAATTAAATTAGAATCTCTAGGAGTTAGAATAAAGCTAGGTGAGTTCTTGTTTCAACCAAAGTTGTAAAGCACTACCATACCCCTGGCAGACATCACATAATAACTGCTATTATCAAAGTACTTAATGTGTTTATCTAGCGTCTTCCCAAGAAGGTTATGAATATTAAATAATTTGCTATGTGTGTGACTTTATGAAGTATAGAGACTCTTGTTACTAGCTTCTGTGATATTATGATTCATAATAAGAAATATATATATTTCTCTATCTTTGATTGCCAGTAGCTCCTAAAACATGTGCGATCTCTTGAACAATGGTGATCAGGGCTAGGAGAATCTTGTGTTCTAATATTAGAGCATTGTTGTGGCTACTGGCACAGAGGTGCTAATCCCTTGGAATTTCCTGGGTGATAGGAAAATATTAAGGGGGAAGAAGGCAGGCTGCAGGTTGGACACACCTGACCTACAGATTGAGTTCATAATCAATTATGGCTTTGTGATGGATCACAAAGTATGGGTTCAGGGTTCACTGAACATGGGGAGCTGCTTGGAGGTAGTACACCCAAAAGGATATGGAAGCTCTTCAGCCCTTCCCATGTACTGTCCCTGAGTCCCTCTTATAAGGCTGCTCACTTGTACCCTTTGTAATACGTTTTATGATAAACTGATAAATGCAGGAAAATGTTTCCTATTCCCTCAGTTGTATCAACATGACCAGCAGTTATCCTACCCAAGAAGGGGGTCATGAGAATGTCTGGTTTGTGGTCAACTCAGACAAAAGTCATAGGTAATCTGGGAACCTGCTGCTTATAAATGATGTGCAAAAAGAAGGGCGGGTTTGGAGTAATGAGCCCTTAACCTGTGGGGTCTGCATTAATTCAAATTAGTTTCTGAATTCAGCTGAACAGTGGGAAACTCAACTGCTATCAAAGCACTGGTTCATGTGGAGAAGAGTCCACACTTTTGATGATCAACATTTGTTTTGAGAATATAGTTGGACAAAGTAGATTTTTTTCCTATAGATAGCCCTCATTTTAACGAGAAAAATTGAGGCCCAGAGAGGTTAAGTATTTCCCCAGGGTCACAAAGCCAGTAGATGGTGGGGATAATTTTCTGTTCAGTTCTATGCCAGTTCATCCATGTATCTTCTCTGAAAATAAGGAAAACTCTGCTGGAGAAGAAAAAAAAAAAAACCTCATTTTCACCCTTTACAGTGACTAAAAAAGGAATTTAAGGGGCATAATCCAATTACAGGTATCAAGTGATTGTCTTTTTGTATAACCAGCCATTATTATCAAGCAGTGCTTCTCAAAATGTGGTCTGCAGACCAGCAACATCAGTACCAACTAGGAAATGGTGAGAAATGGAAATCTTGGTTCCCACCTATGCTTGCTGAATCGGATGTTGAGATTGAGGTGGCACTTCTCAAACCCCATATATCGTGGGATAGCAGATTCTTTTGGAGAAGGAACGTTTTCATTTTCGGAGACCATGTGGTCTCTCTTGCAGCTGCTCAACTCTGTCCTTGTAGGGTGAAAGTCTCCACAGACAACAAGAAAATTGATGAGCATAACTGTGCTCCAAGAAGACTTTAACCCTGGTTGCTAGCCAGGCCTGGTGACTCAGGCCTGTAATCACAACACTCCAGGAGGCTAAGGCAGGCAGGAAGATCACACGTCCAAGCCCAGCGTGGGCAGCTCGGTCACCTGGTGAGAGCCTATCTCAAAATCAAAATGAAAAACTAGGTGGGGGATATCGCTCCGTACAAAGGCACTGGACTCAATTTCCAGTACCAAGGGAGAAAGATATAGAACATGGATACTGAAATTTAAATTTTATATGTCTCATATGGAATAAAAATGTTATTTTTCTGTCAGGTTTTTTTCCTATCACATGAAAATACAAAGACAAAAATCATTCTCAGCCTGCCACTACTCAAAAACTGGCATAAGGGCCAGGTCTGGCCTATACGCTGTAGCTGACCACTCCTTCCCCTATCCCAGCAGAAGGTTCTGTTGCAAGGCAAAATTTGAATGCCATTACCCTAAAGGGAAGTCAGAATTCAGGGTTTGCGGCCAGAATTTGTAAGCATGGTTATCCTCTGGGTTCACTATGGTGACCACTTGACCCAAAGTTCGCCATAAATCAGAATGAGGCAACTAGAACAGATGCAACATCTTTGCTTTGCCTATACTTCGTTGGTGCTAATAAATTAGATCTTGATAAAGGGGACTTAACAGAAAAAGTGGTGAGAATGACAGCCAGGAAGGAGAATGAGCACCTTCTTAGAAAGCCAGGTAGCACAATGGGTGGCTTCCTCTTCTTCTACAGCTGCCTTCGACAAACGGGATTCAGAGCCCTTCTTTCTGGAAGGCCATTGAATATCTCTTGTTCTTGATGATTTCAGCCATAGTTCTTTGTCGACTAAATAAAGACTAAACAAACGAAGATGTACCATTCAGGTGCATTGCAAGTCATGCCTAGGAGCCTCTCAGGGCTCCCTGCCCGACCAGAGAATCTCTAGATGTGGCCTGAAATAGTGTCAGTAAGCCACAGAAGTGCTTTATAAACTTGGAGGGGTTCTCCCAGAGAACCAAGCAGGAGTCAGGGATTCTGGCTCATAGAGAAGAAGACGGAGAGGCAACCAGCTCATGAGCACCTCAGGATTGTCTGGCCACTGGCTGAAAAAGTTGGTGCTGGCTGAATCCTTGTATCCAGATTCAGCCTCTAACATTCTCATTTTCTACTGGTAGCCTGACTTCTTTACAGGATGACAGACCATGGGAACGTCCACTCCCTTCAGAGCAGCTTGACATCCATCCACCAAGATGCCATCCAACCCCACACCGTTGTAAGATTGTCCTACAGTTGCCAGGCACGGACTTAGTCACTTCCTTATCTCTGGGACACAGTATCCAACACTCACAATTTGAAGCCATGAAGCCACCTGGGGAGATCCAACAAACTTCTGTTCACCCTGGATAGGACGTAGCTGACAGACCAAAGTAACAATTATACCAAAGTCCAGCTTGGTGAACCAATGAGTTTACTGGGGTTACCTACAGGAGCATGGGCGAGAAACTGCCTACAGGAACATGAGTAAGGGGTTACTCACGAGAGCATGGGCGAGAGGTTACCTGCAGAAGCAAGAGTGACCCAAAGGCAGTCACACCACTGGAAAGTTCACCCCAGGAGAGAAGATAACTCGGGCAAACTGCATATGGTCTCATGGGACCTGCTCTCAGCTGCATTTCTCTCAATTTCTTCTGTTCTCGGGAGAGGGTTATTTTAGTTCACAGTTTCAGAAGGTCTCAGTCCATTCATGGTTGGCCAGCAATCATGGAGGCTATGCAGGACAACCTAGTGGAGAAAAGGTATTGACAGCATGCAAGACAGGAAGCAAGACAAGGTGAGGGCGGAGCTTACAGGGAGGATGTAGATATCCAGGCAACAGCCCCTCTGACCCATCCCTCCAGCCAGGGCCCACCTTTTAACAGCACAGGAAATCAATGGATTAATCCACTCGATCCAATCAACCCCATAATCCATTCACCTTCCAAACACATGAGGCTTTGTGGGGACATTTCAGATTCAAACCATAACAGGGACTTTCTCCAAGTCTGTGTTTGCCATCATTGATCTACTTCACAAAGCAGGCAATCACAGCCCTGTCGAGCTAGTAAGTAGGTCATGTTTATACCCCAGACACTAAGAAAGCCTGATTTCTCAAAAGTTTAACACATCTTAAAGACTATGCTTGAAGAGGATTTTTGTTCAATGAATTTTCCAGAATATTCAATCTGTGGAAGATGAGAGTGAAGTAATAAGTAAAATAAAGCCCAAACGTAGTTGTGGAGCTTGATTATTGATCATGAAATTAAATTGCCCACTGAAGAGTAGAAACGAGCCTGTCTAAGACACTCAAATAAGAAATGGGAAGGAGTAGAGATGATGGCTCATGCTTCAGCTGCCTGAGGCATATTGTGAAGGGCCGTGTAGAAATAAGATTCTCCAGTGGAAATAAGCCGAGAGGTTTGCAAAAACTCATATTGAGGCCATCATGTAAACAGAGTAAATATATAATTTTCTTTTTTAATGGTAAAAGACATATCAACTGTCAAACTTGGTTCCGTCCACATCTCTATGAATTCTGGCGGAGTAGGCCAACCCAGACACAGTTGTTGCACTGATCTCACAGCATCATGTGAGTTTCTAATTTCTAAGAATAATTTGTGCATTATTTAGCAGACTGACTGGTGGTGTTGTGGTTAGGATCCGGAGTGTCCCCCAAAAGACTCATGTATTTTAATGTTGTGGATTGTCTATGGAACCATGTGATGTTGGTGGATTGGGGTGTGGTCTGAAGGGGTGGATTGCAGTTAAGTTAGGATTAACGGTGTGTAGTGGCCACACCTGGATGCGGGAGGGACTGGTTACTGGGCGGAGACCTGAAAGGATACATAAGCTGCACCTGCCTTCCTGGAGGACTGGGACTAGTCTCAGCTAGCCTCAGCTTGTCTTCCTGTTTGTCCGGGGAAGCTGCCTCCACCTCTCTCTCTGCCATGTACTTGGATTGTTGCCGGCCACCCCTGAATCCGGCCACCCCTGAATGGACTGTGACCATCGAGGCTGTAAGCTAAAATAAGTCTTTCTTTTCCTGAGTTTGTGGGTGTCGGGTATTAAGTCACAGCAATGAAAAAGTAACTAAGACAGGTGGGTGTCAGTTGTATACAACTGCTATAGTCTAGATCTTTAATATCTTCCAAAAGCCCACATGTTTAGTCCTTGAGGAAATGTTGCTGGGAGGAGCAGAACTTTTTAGAGAGAGGTGCCTAGTGAGAAGGCTTCAGGTCATTGAGAGTGTGACCTGGAAGGGGGTCTCTTCTCCTCTTTTTCTAGATAGATAGATAGATTGATATTAATTTACTAATTGATTTATTTTTGCTTTCTGGCTATAAAATGAGAAGTTTTGCTTTGCTACACACTCTGGCTACAATGCACAGCTTCACCACAGGCCCAAAACAATGGGGCCGATGGATCATGGGCTGGGTCCTCCAAAACTTATCAGCTAAAATAAATGCTTTCTCTTTCTAAGTTGATCATCTCAGGTATTTGTCATAGTGACAGAAAGGTGGCTGATACACATTGATCCATCGCCAAAACCAACTGAAATTAAAATAAAGGCTTGGGGGAATTAAATAAACATATAGTAGGTGTATTGCCTTTGCCCATGGTCGGTGTATATGATAATAAACTAAGGGATGTGTAGACCAAAGACATTTTGTGAGACCTTGACCACTTTAATTGACACAGTGTAACAGCATGAAACACTTAGAAGATCTAAGGATGCTGTATTTGTGTCAGATGACTTAATTAACGATGCCAAAAATTATAAAACAGCAATACTCACAGGAACCACTGATTTGTGATGCATCTATCCCTATACAACCTTTTTTTTACTTCATTATAGGGGCTGAGGTAGGGGTCTTTGCACTGAGCTACATGCCTAAACCTTTTTTTCTGAGAAAGAGAGAGGGGATCTCAGTAAATTGCCCAGATGGGCCTTGAACTTGTAATCCTCTGTCTCAGCCTCCTAAAGTGCTTGGATTACAGGCATACACCACAGGATACAGGTATAAGCCTGGCTACCACTCACTTATAAGGCAAAAGCATAGGCTCAAAAATCTGTCACAAAATACATGCAATAGACATACCCCACTTTGTGTACCATGAATTACAGAAAAAAATCATATTTTGGCTCTATTTTAAATGCATTAGTTTAAAAGCTAGCAATTAAAAAGTATTATAGTAATACCTCTTGCAAGCTGAAGAATTCTTTAGTCTAGGAAATAATTGTTCCCTGGTTTATCTTTTGTGTAAATCTGAACTTTACCACTTCAAGTATTTGTGCAAAGTGGGAAATGCATCATAATTAAATGAATTTAAGTATGCAGCAGTGGGTCCCCTGAGAGGTACATTTAAATTCTGGCATGGCATTGCCCAAAAGGCAGATATTGCTGCTGACACCAGCTGGCTGATTTACCTATAACATTAACTAATTTTACAAAGACAAATAGATCAATAGATCAAAGGTACAGTCACAGTGGGCACTCATGTTGGTTACCTGTCCTCCCCTCCTCCGTGTTAGTGAGAGTCCTGATTCTGGTGGAACACAGGCACCCAAGGATGCCCCGACCATCATTTATGGCCGATCCTTCTCCATCCCACTGTCTGTGTCTACTCAAATATCAGTCCTAACAGTTCTAGTAGGTCTGCAATTCCTATTCCAGTAGCTCCCTTGTAGTACCCTTGCTATTTGTCTTGATTGCTCCTTTCCACAGGTTTGTGAAATAGAGGGAGCTTGGGAAGAGCAATGGGGAATGCAACCTGTTTATTGCCTAGATTTGAAAATATTCTCAGAAATGCTTTCCACAAAATGTCTTATTCACACACAGCAAGAGTAAACTACAGGGCAAAAGCCACCTTCCAGGCAGGTGCTACCTTGAAGAACATTAATCTACAGTGACAGTCTGACAAGCCCTATAAAACATACCCAGAAACATGTACCAGAACCAGGGGTCTCATTATTCAGTTGACATTCACTGAACCTATTAACAAGCGCAAACCATAACAAAAGAGGATATGGCAGCTACCGCTGAAACCTCAATGACAACACACATCACCTCTATTCTACCTGTTTGCTCGTCTTTGTTCCTGGGGCCAGTTCTAGGACACCTGCTTCTGGAAGCTTCCTCAGGCTTTCTGCGCCATGGTCCCTGCACATCACTCTTAGCCTCTTCTGACTGCAGCTTCTTGCCCGGTCTTTCACCAACTCCTGCAAGTGGTCCAGATGACTGTCTGTTCCTTCGCCCTCTCAATGAGATGCTCACACACCCGTGGTAAGAGTGGGAATTGCACGCTTATCATTCCCACTGTTGTTTGTAGCTGCAGGCGGACGATTACTGCAACCTTTCTTACTCTGGAGGAATTTTCTGCATCTCGCCCCCTCACCATGCAATGCTGCCATCGGCCAGTAGGGGGCTCACACTAGCCCAGAGGCTGCCATAACTGAGGCTATACCAACACCAACTGGAGTATGTATTGTTCAGTAGATCACCAAATTAACCCAGCGATTTGGTACATCTGGAAAAAACAATGGGAAGTTGCGTGTCTTCCAGCCCTCCTGGTGACGTTAGGAACTCTTGCCCAGAAACCACAGTCTGAGAACAACTAGTCCGAGACCCGCTAGCACTGGGTTTGAAACCAGAACTACAGCAAGCTGGAACTTTACTGCCACTTACGATTTAAATGACTTCCAGGTCTCTCAGCCTCAGTTTCCTCATACGCACAATAAGGAGAATATGAGCAACCTCGTGAGATTGTCGTAGGGGCAGAATGGAGTGATGTACCTAGAGCCCTTGAAATGGTGTTTGGTGGAGTGAGCATTCGGTAAGTAATCAATGAGCTACTTCATGCGGCCACTGACAGGTTTCTCAAGCAAGGGCTCCGAGCCCTTCAGAGTCCTCATCAATCTCAGAGAGAGTGGAAGTCTGTATTTTAATAAGGCACCTGGACATGCAGCTGAAACTTGGAGGCTTAGAAGTTTAAGACCTATTTCTTTCCGGAGGAGCAGGAAGATAACTTTGGTCAAAGCCTCTGTATTCCCTGGTGATCGACAATAAGCAGCCTCTCTGTGGAGAACGCACCATTTGCATTTCTCATGGAATTAGAAATTTGAGCGCCATCTCCTCACCTTCAGCCTTTCTTGTCCTCATGTTTTATTCCTTGTCGGCAGACTTCAGGCAACTGTGAATTTCTTGCTTGTGAATAGTGGGAAGCCACTGCTGCCAAAAATTCATTGAATTCAAAAATTCAATTCAACAAAAACGATGGATTATATATTGAATTAGCAGAAAACACACATGTAGAAATAATGACCACCATACAGAGGATACCCATGACGATCCATAGAAGAATTCTTTCTTGCTAAACAAAACGCAAGAAAACATTATCTATTAGGGCATCGCATAGCCTATTGCTCTGGGGGCTTTTGCTCCATCCTCAAACTCAAGTGCATTTAGAATGAGCCAATAACACACTGAAAGCGTCCTTGAGCACCTGTCAGTCAATTCTGTTGCTTAAGCCCACACATTGGGACTAATGATGACCTAGGACCAAAAGCAATTTTAGTTTTCTAAGACAATACAAGCTTCTTTACGAATCCTTAGCCTGTTATGAAATGTCATAAATCAAGCTCAGTGACTCACACAGTCTTATATAATAATCATTTAGAAACCTAATTAAGGAGGACAGCCCACAGCTCCTCCAAAATGCTCCAATCTGACCTTACAGCCACCTATATTTGCATTTTAACAAACTAAACATCCCAAGAGCTCTGACATGCGGGAGCCCTGACTCCCTTCCCCGCCCCCAGCCTGGGAAAGGCAGCCCTCTGCAAGGCTCCTGCAGTGCTCCCAGGCGCTTGTCCTTCCTGGGCTGCCCCGGTTTCTGCACTTCAGAACAGCTTCTTTTCTCCTTGGTGGCATCACCATCTTTCTTGTCTGTAGATTGAATCAGCCCACCAATTTACAATTTGTGTTTCAGTGCGTTAGTAAGTATTTGTCCACAGAAATTCAGCAATAGGTTAATTTTTCTTTCTCTTACTGCCAAGAAATCCCAACTTTCCGATTTCAGTTAGAGTATGTTTTGCTTATTGTGGATTAGGCCACCCTGGTCCACAATTCAATGGCAGTAAAACTCCAACTGGCTCTGCTCCTCTCCCTTCCTTGGCTTTTTCTTTTCTTTTTTCAATTTTTCAATCTTATTTATTTATTTATTTTAGCAAGCAACAGTTTATTGAAACAAATAAAAGAGAAAAAGACTCTTGGCTGAGAAGTGAAGAGGGGTGGTATCCCAGTCTTATCTTAAACTTGTTCCCTTCCTCACCTACACCTCTCTAAGTTCTCCTACCTATACATCTGGTCTCAGTCTCTCTTTCCCTCTTCCCCCTTTCCTCTCCCTCTCCCCCTCTCTCCTCTTCATCCCCCTCTCCTCCCTCCCCCCTCCCTCGGCCATTTCCTCCTTCAGTGTGAGATTCAGAGAATTCACTGGGGCAACCCAGGCATGAAAATTTTCCTTCCTGATCCTTAGCACAGGTTTTAGGACTTTCAATATAGTTTCTAGCCCAGGTGATTCCATCATTAGAAACACGTCCAAATGTGTTGGCAAGCAGGTGTCTTGGGCTCTGTAGATCATACATAGCCTTTGGTACACATTAGGAAAATGTGCATTGCCTCTGTTTTCTATTGCTATAACAGAGTACCGTAGAGTAGGTAATTTGTGAAGAGAGGAGATTTATTTTTGTTCCAAGTTCTGGAGGTTGAGAAGTCCAAGACGGTGCAGCTGCAGCTAGTGAGGGCTTTCTGCTACTGTAGAAAGGGGAAGGGCAGGTGGGTCCAAGCGAAACAAGGAGCAGACCAAGAAGACCACGCTCCCTTACAGCAACTCGTTATCATGATAACCAAGCCAGGCCTGAAGAGCAAGAATTCGCTCCCAGGTGATGGCATTAAGCCCTTCATAAGGCAGATTCCTCATGATTCAAGTGCAACTTGTAGGTCTACCACCTCTCCAAATGACCCTGGACGCTAAACTCTAACACGAACCATGGTGAGAACAAACTATATTCAAACCGTAGCAGACACTTCCTGCTAAGAAGTGTTCTTTGTTTGGGGTCCTCTCCAAGCAAAGATGGAAACAAGGACTTGGAGGAATTAAAATGCACTGGACTTGATATTTGGAAGCAGGTAGCAGAGGGAAGAGAGAGAGACTCTGGGCAGAAGGAAATATCTAGTAAATGCTTCATCAAGGAGCAGAGCGCCCGGCAGGAAGCTAGGTCTCCATCCCAGGGGCAGCCAGGGGGTAACTCAGAATTATCCTATTCAAGGTCAGGAAACTCCTTTATCAAAGGCTTCCTCTGGGACTTAATATTCCTGCACTTTCCAGTGGCTCCCATGGCAGCTCTGGGGCAGGATCCTGTGCCAGGTTGGCAGGCCTCTGACCTGTGATGGCTTACTTCAGAAGGACCTCTGCCTCCCACCATGGCTAGAAGGTCTCCCTACGGGATGAGGTACAAGCTAACTAAAGCATCTATCAGTCCGACTCAGCCGAGTCCCAAGCTTCATGGTGTAACCCAGTTGGCATGAGCTGCTCCCCCCTCGTCCCTCAGTTGCGGACCCCCTCTGCAGCCCTAGAGACAGGCCCTGCTCCATCCTTCTGAGGTAATGCAGCCAAGAAAGCAGCATTCAGACTTCTGGGGCAACCCCCTTAACAGGAGACAACAAAGAAGCTAGAGAAGCTGCCAGATGAGGACACTAAATAAAATAATCTTTAATAGTACAATTGGACTCGAATTGAGCCTGGAGCAACCTCCCACGCTGCTGGAATCCGTGGAGTCCCTGCTGAAGCCTGGAGGCTTTAAGGATGCTGGTACCCAAGACACTGAAAGCCTCTGTAAGTCCCCCAGGCAGGCTCATTGTTATTTTAAATGCGCACCTCACCAACAAGTTGGTAGTCTTGAAAGCACAGGATGCAGCAAGCCCCAGAGGTTTCCAGATTGAAAAAAGCAGTATAGTAGTGGGAACTGCGCTGGGCCTTTGCCATCCTCCATGTTTGGGCCTCTCAGGAAGTACCCTGAAGCAGGGACAAGGAAAAGATTATATTTAAGGCTCAGTTAAATGAAGCACAAACTTCCTCCTTCTCCCTTCAGAGATAATGTCCTTCGTAGGCCTAGAACATTCTCTCCACCTGCTCTCCACAGACCCACCACTTTACCCTGACTGAAGCTCCCTTCTGCTTTACCAAATGAGGTTCCACATGCCTCCCAGAGTCTATTATCCCTTCCATATAGGGATTTATCCTCTGTGGTATGTTTACTCAGAAGTGGAATCATGGGTCATGCTGTGGTCCATAATGATCACACTAATTTTGATTCTTACCAACAATGTGCAAGGGTGCCTCTTTTTCAAAGAGTTATTCACAGTAATCAAGAGGCAGAAACAACATCAGCATCAAATATGAATAAAGGCAATGTGTCTTACATACACTCTAGAATAGCTTTCAATTTTTAAAAAGAAGAAAATCCTGTCATTTACTAAAACATAGATAAACCTGGAGGACATTGTGTTAAGACAGACACAGAAAGACAAATGCTGCACATACTCCCAGGTATGTAGAATCTACGTGCACGTACAAAAATGTCAAAACTCAAACTCTTCAACTCAGGATACAGGATGCTACCAGTGGCCAAAGGTGAAGGGAGAAGGTGGAGATGTCGTGAACAGGTCCTGGAGACCTAATGCACAGCATGGTGGCTACAGTTAATAACACTACCTCGTTTACTTGAAATTTGCTTACAGAGTAGATCTTAAGTGTTCTCACTACAAAAAGAAAATTTAATTTAAATGATACCTAGGTGAAAGGATACATATAAATGTTAGCCATTGTCTTAGTTACTTTTTTGTTGCTGAGGCAGAATACCCGACATCCACAACTTTAGGGAAGAAAGATTTATTTCAGCTCCGAGTTTCAGAAGATCTCAGTCCATTCATGAGTGGGTGGCTAGAAAATGGTGGAATCACATGGCAGGGTGGGAGCCGGGTCCAGGGCCAGAGCCAGAGTCAGTGTTCTGGAGGCAGAGACAAAGCCAAGACTGGGAGGGAGGATGGCATCAGCACTCGCTCCTCCAGTCAATCCCAAGCATCCGCCCTTCCAGCCAGGTCCCACCTCCCAACAGTACACGGTATCCGTATGTACATGAGGCTTTTGGAGGACACTCCAGATCCAAACCACAGCAGCCGCGCTGTATACCTTTAATATATACATATTTAATTTGCCAATCATTCAATACAGTTAGGGGAAATACTGCCTGTCTTCCCACATTCACCCTAATGGGCCCAGAAGCTAGGAAAGGCATTCAAAATATTTAGCAAACAAATAGAGCTGAGCCCAGTGGCATAGACCTGTAATCCCAGCATTCTGGAAGGCTGAGGCTGAAAGATGGTAAGCCCAGCCTGGGCAACTTTACCAATTAGCAAGACTTTGTCTCAAAATCAAAACTAAAAAAAGGGCTGGGGATGCAGCTTAGTGTGAACCCTGGGCTTGGTGCCTAGTATGAAAGAAAAGAAAAAAGAGAGAAGAGAGGGAAGAAAGGAAGGAAGGATAGATGGAAGGGAGGAAGGGAAGAAAGGGAGAAAAAGAAAGAGAAAGGGAAGAGAAGGAAAAGGAAAGGAGGCAGGCAGGGCTAGAACTCAGTGTCAGGGCATGTGCTTTGCATGCACAAACCCCTGGGCTCCATCTCTAGCCCCAGTAGATAAATTAGCTTTTTAAAATAAAATTTCTCTTCTATTTACACAAATTTTCCCAGAATCCTAAATTGTTACTCTAAGTATCTTTACATTGCTAAGAACCTTAAACGCTTACATGGAAAAAATTCCAGTGCAGTCCTCGGGAGAGCTGGGAGGCGAGAGAAGCTTGCCTGTCAGTGTTCATGCATTCGGCAGGCACGGCCTTCCACGCCAACATCCGTGCTGGTTACTGAGAACAAAAAAGAGGGAAACAGCAACACGCAAGCTCTCATCTCAAGTCGGTGTTACCCAAACCCTTTGGGGCCTTTTATTTCCACAATGTGAAAATCAATTTCCATAGCTGGGGTGTAACTCAGTGGTAGAGGGCGTGCCTAGCATGCACAAGGCCAAGTCCCGCACCACAAAAATAAAAAAATAAAGTAAAACAAAAATCAATATTTTCTATCTCAAAACAAGCCAATTTTTGAAAGTGCCCTCATGCGTTCAGAACCAGAGAAGTGAATCTCTTTTAATCCACATTAGTAACTAAAAGAAAAAAAAATTCAAGTGAAAGGAAGGAAGAAATGGGTGCAAAAATACTGGGGAGCTTTTTATAGTGTGGGAGTGTGAGAATGTTAATTAAGGGAATCACAGAATTGGAGAGGATCTGAGAAAGGAAGGGGTGAGGGTTTAATTTTAGGTGTTGCTTCATCAGGTTAAATATATGCATATATATTTATAGTGGGACCCATGAGTTACTCGCAGTTATTCTCAAGAACTTCATGGGCTGCAAAAAGCTCTGCTTGGAGCTGTGAAGTACAGGATATCAATTTGATGAAAAGCCCTCACTGCAGGAACGAACCTGCTAATATGAAGAGCACAAATTAGCAAATCTTGGGACATTAAAGGAGCGTTTCAGGATGTTAGATAGCATTTGAGTGGCGTTCTTCACAAATCCATTTTTTAAAGCAAGTCAAAAACTAAGCAGCTGTACGCATTGACTCAACGAAGAGGCTCTAAAACCCAGCAGCCGCCAAATGAATATTTCTTCCTGGTGAACAAAAATCTAACCAGTGACGACTGTTCCTACCCTTACCTGAGTCCGCATTCTGCTCAGCGTGGCTACATCCAAGGTCTCTGCAAAGTAGACATTATCATCATCCCAAGTACTGATGAGAAATCGGGGCATAGAAAGCTTAGACCAATTGCCCAGGTATTAGGAGCCCAGATAGTTTGATCGCAGGGTCTGTGCTCGCAGCCACTGTGCATATAATAGGCTAAGTTTGTGATGCTGAGGCATCACACAGGAGGCAGTAGTCACCTGACAGGCTGCAGAAGGCTTTCTCCTTCTTACTAACTTCAATATTTACTCACACAACCACACAGCACCATGCTGTCTCAGGTCCTTCACCTCCTTTCCTCCAACAACCATCTCCCCCTCAACCAAGGCCTTTCATGGTGACATTCTCATAGGCTGTATGATGTACCACTTCTGAAATCTCAGTGTCGAGGCTCTGTCCCCTGGTTTCAGCATGCCCTTCCACTCACGGGTTCTAGAACCTCCATGGCAGTCGGGTACACTCCATTCAACAGACTCCCCCAGTGTTTTCACTGCCTGTGTCCTCCTCCCACCTTCGTGTTCGTTCCTACCCTCCTTACATTCCATGGTGTATTATTTAATCTGTCCCCAAAAGTCTCACACTCTCTCTTTGTCATCCTTGTCTAGCAAAACACGAAGTTAACCATGAAGTGCTCAAAGCTATGAATGTTCTTGAGAAAATGGACATCTCAGCTGCCTGAACTATCTTGAATTCATGACCACAAACCTCAAAAAAAAAAAAAAAGCACCCAACATTGCCTCAGAATCGAACTGTTTGTCAAGTAACTGTCTTCCCCATAGCTCATGATAAGTAATGAAGTGAGTTCTTTTCTTCCTCAACACACCACAGGCTCTCAGCCTCCATCTTCCTTTACCTTTACAACCATGACTTTTTACTTTAACAAAGAAAGTGACCAGGCAGGAGCTCTGCCTTTGGCCTACGGGCCGACCCTGAAGTGCGTCTGCACCTCTACTCTACTTTCTCTTCAACAACTGTGGGAGTAGGTTTTATATTTCTCCCAAAGACAAATCTCTTCTTTCCTGTCTTCTTAAACATTGACTCCTTCACTTCTTCCCACTATTCTGAGTGTTCCAGTTTTTCCTCTCCTTCTCTGTCTGTTGATTCTTTCACCCTAGAAGGGGCCTCATCCTGCTCCATGTGTTTGTCACCATCTATATGTTAATGACTTTAATATTTATAGCTCCACTGCTACGTCTTTCCTAAAATTTGTCTCTCTCAAAGACCCATTCTTAAGCACGCAACACAGTGTCTTGGTCATCACAACAAGCCACACATGCACACACACTCTTTCCTCTCCGCATCCTCCCATCTCAATAAATATCACCCCCATCTGTCCAGATGCCTTCTCACCTTCCATATTCAGCTCACCAGGAAGTCCACCCAATCCCCTGCATCCCCCGCAGTCTCTCCACCTTCATTTTGACCACCACCTTCAACCCATGCTCCACCTCTCCCTGCTATTCTCTATTCCACAGAAGGTCTTCACGAAACTCAAATTAGATTTTTCAATACCTTTCTCACTGACATGGACTCCCTACCATAACCTCGAGGTCCCAAAATATCCATCACCCTCCTGGCTTTCCAAACCTTTTCAGATTTTCCAGGATTTTGTTCTCTGCTTCAGCAAACTCATCTCCCTTCAGTCCTTCTAATTTCCAAAACTGTTTTCCAAATGAGAGCCTTTGTCCATGTTCTGTTGCCCAAAAGCTCTTTAGCCCTTTTCCCGTACTTGCAGTGGTCTGCTCACCGTCCTCCTTCAGAGCATGGCCTGCTTGCTTCCTCTCTTTCTTCTTTTGCTCTTCCCCCTCTATTTCTTCTGCCTCCTCATCCTTTGTTGTAGGAATAGAACCCAAGAGCTCTCATAGGTTTACCAAGAATTCCACCACTGAGCTGTACCGATGGTCTGGACTGAGCAAAGAAATGCCTTCCCTGACCGTGGCGCCAGCCTATCAGACATGGCAGCTCCGAGTTCCTGGTGATAGCACACGTTTATTGAGGGCATTCCAGGTGCTGTACCTGAACTACCCCAATTCGTGCTACACTTGAATTAACTCATTTTCTCACAACTCTATAAACTCGCCACTGTTGTTCAGATTAAATAAGAAAACTGAGTCCAGAAAAGATCAGCTGTCTAAGGTCAAACAGTTATAGAGGTGGTCTCGGAACTTAACCTTGTGCAGCCCGGCTCCCGCCTGGCCTCTTGACCCCTGTACAGCCTGCTTCTGTTGCATTTCATGCACGCTTTCTTTTAGCACTTTTGCAGTCTAGGTCTTCTCTTGTTTAGTTATTTCTGTATTGTCAGTTTCCTCATTAGACTATAAGCAATGTGCAACCAGTGATTTTTTTCCCAGTGCTCAACAAATACCTGTGGAATGAATAAATGAACGAAGAATAAGTGAAGATGAGGAAGCCATGACGTTTGTATCTGGGCTGGGGGCAGAGCCCAATGCGTAGGGCACTTATTTACCAAGTGGCCTTAAGGTCAATCTCTCACCAACACATAAAAATAAGCCAGGCATGGTGGCACACACCTGTAATCCCAGGAGTTGGGAGGCTGAGGCAGGAGGATTGCTGTGAGGTCATGGCTCACTTGAGCTACTCAGGAAGTTCAGGACCAGCACGGACTACAGACCAAGGCTCTGCCTCAAAATAAATAAATAAATAAAAAGTCTATGCCTGCTCTTACTTTAACACTCTCAATTGTTTCCATATGTGCAACCACAGATATGAACAAATCATTTTTGTTTTTAAAGTTTGAATAATGTTGTCTGTGCTTTGTATATTTTTCAGAGAAGATTTACTATTCTGGCCCTATCAATAATCCTGCATTTGAAGTTTATAAGGTACGGTTCTGGCTTTCTGTCTGCTATTATCACTTAATTATTACACTGTAAAGTCCATTGCTGGAAGAAGGAGGAGAGAAATAGAAAGAAATGGACAAGAAGCAGAGGGAAAACAGGAAGGAGACCAAGCAGGAGAAGCAGGCTTGCAATCTTTCCAGAGACCATCATTAAGAAAGTCCTTGCTCAGTAAAACTGCTTATTTACAGTGGGCACTTAAAAATGCTGACATATGGCCTTTGTCCTTTTGGTATTTAACATTCTGCATGTTGTTGACTTTGGGGATTCTCTAGCACAAAACCCAGTCAGGTATGCCAGTCTTGTCCACAAGATTGCTGGCATCTGCAGGGATTCCACGTGGCTAGGACTGCCTGGGGTGTGTGGGAGGCAGCCCCACACACAGGCTGTGCTCTGGGCTCTGGTGATGCTTGCAAACAGGAAGACACAAAGGCTCGAAAATCTGCTCAGTTTTCATCCTTTTGCTCTTATTCATGGGCTATGCCTTAGTATGTTTTCTGTGTCATAAGTGACTGTCACAGACTAGGCAAGTTAAAAAGAAAAAAGGTTTAGTCATCCCACTGTTCTGGAGGCTGGGAAGCCCCTGTCAATGGTCATGTCCAGTAAATCCTTCTTGCTGGAGAAAGATCCCTGCAAAGTATGCCACATAGGGTACCACTTGGGAGAGTTGGGGGGAGGAACGCAGACAAGAGACAGAGCCAACCGGGCTTCATGACAGACTCATTCTCGAGATACCTCATCAATACATGGGTGGATTGATCAATTCATGAGCCTTCATGGTCTAATCAGCTCTTAATGGTCCTACCTCCCAATGCCAAATTTCAACATGAGTCTTTGTAGGGACCTTTGCACCATAGCAGATTACCACCAAGCACATAAAATGTTCATGTCACCCATATTCACTAACAAGACTCCATGAATACTAGAATTTTCCATAAATTTCTTTTTGTTCAAAATAATGAAATTTGTGAGATGTCTAAATCCAAACCACGGTCATAAGTAATAAATTTTCAATATGCTAATCCTAAAAGAATTTTATAGAACTATGTATGAATAAAGATAGTTACAATGTAATCACTTGATTTTTTTCTTCATTTTTGTCTTAGTCATCCAAAGCTCGAAGGAGCCTCAAGAAAAGGGTTTCCTTTTCTGTTAAGAACCATCCTACTTGGTTTCCTGTCTGGACTTGTTTCCTGTCTGTCCCAGTCTCTGGGTTTCTAAGTCACAGAATCATCTCAACAGATTTCTGCTAGCATCTCTCTCACAACTCAGGGTTCTGCGATTTCTCCTTGGGAAATCTCCTGAGTGCTCTTCGCAGGCCTTTCAATATGATTTAAAAGCTCTGCAAGAAAGGAAAATCAACCTATCTTCACTTCTAGAATATGGAGCTGAATTCTCCCAGATAGTGTTTCTTCTCTAACTCTCTGCTATTTGAATCTTTCTCTTTTCTTCTGATACTCCACTAAGCAGTAATGTAAGAGGACCAATTATTAATTCTTATTTTAAATGACTAAGGTAACGAGTTACCTTAGTAATTTCTATTAAATAAAGAGGGAAGTAATTTCATATTGTCAACGTACCCTGTAGAAAGGAAATGCTTTACGGACACTGTACCTCACAATGGAGTTACATCGTAATAAATTCAGTGTAATTTGAAAGTGTTGTGAGGAAAAAATACCTGGAATATACCCAACTTAGAGAACATAGAGAACTTAGAGTGCTTAGTAACACGGCATGGTAGAGGATTGGTCATTTGCTGTCATGCTGGGAGCTAAAGCTTATTGTCACTGCTCAATGTTGAAAAAAGGTCATACTACTTATCTGCTACTGCTGGTGTAAGAAAAGACAAAAACTCAAACTAAGTTTATGAATGCACATAACTTTTGTACCACTGGAAGCCAAACTATTTTAAGTCAGGACCACCTAAGCTACAATCCCCGACAGTGCCTGAGGGAGGAAAGTATCTTTGCGTTTCAATCCATAGTGATGCTCAAGGAGACAGGGCCCAGGGCGAGGGTGAAGACAAGGTCCATCTCCTGACCGTTTTGAGACCGGTGTCTGGGAAGCAGACTTCCAGCAGGTACCTTTCCAAACCACCTCCCCCAAACCCGAGCCTCCTGACATCTTGGCAGGCCCAATAGGGACACAACGTACGGCATACATTCTGCACACATGTATGCAGCCGAGCAGCTAAGGCCTTAGTCCTCAGATGGGCTCACCACACTGCTCACAAACAGCCATAGTGTGCTCAGATTCCCCCAGCCGGAAGCTACCCTGCAATGCCTGGAGACTCTTCTGTCTCGATATGAGACAGAAACAACTTGAAGCCTTTGAGTTTTAAAAGCCCTAGCAGCGTCCCCTCCTCCATCCAAATCATAGAGAGATGAGCTCTGGGTGGATTTTTGGCCTTGCTTAGCCCAAAAGTTTTCCACTCAGCATTCAGTCTTTAGCGTCTTAATATTATTTTCCTTTTAAAAATATGTATTTCTATTTTTAATTAACACAAGAGTGTAGTTATGTGTGGGGTGTGGGGTGATATTCCATTACATGTACATTATGCTCAGATCAACTATTCATTCATCACCTCAGTCATTTATTCTTTCTTTGTGTTGGGAAAATTAAAAGTCTTCCCTGCTACTTTATTTTCCTTAAACATACTCCGTCCTTTGGCCCAAAATGAAGCCCTGCCTACAATCCTACATCTGTCTATGCCTGCTGTTTTCTCAATCTGAATTTAGAAATCCACTGTTTTCCAAAATTACAGCCTGAACCATGTACTGCCCATGATGGAACAGCACACCCCTAGCCCACAACTCCTGCCCCTTCATCAGTAACAGAAGACTCAGCTCTCTGTTCATCAGCCCTGTCCCGGCCTCCTGTCCCACACATGCCTCCGCTTACCTCCACACTGACACACATCCCTAGATATTCTGACCTCTTACACCATAGTGTGTCTACCTTATAATTCACAGTCCCTTTCCTCCAAATACTACATCTTCTCTTAGGCTCATAAAGCACTAACGACAACAACAACAGCAAAAACTCATCTGGTTCTCAACAATACTGTAGAGAATGTGCTTAAAGGCACATAGAGTTAAAAGAAAAATAGATGGAAGTGATGATGATGATGACGAAATGTAATTAGATATACATTTGAGTTGACCTTTACTCATAATGAGTTCCCTAACCTTTACATTGCTTTGGTTACATTCTTAACATTGCTTCTGACATTATAGCTGCTTGATATTTGACCTATAAAAGCACAGAATCCTCAAGGTGAATGATGCTTAAGGCTGCTCTAATCAACTCTCACACCCACGGAACCTTCCAGAGCACAGCCTGGATCTTTCAAAGGAAGTTTCCAGTGCTGGTGGATCAGCTCCCTTCTGAGCCTTTGTTAACTGCAAGAAAGTTGTTCTCTGTTAATGAGAATTGCTTCCCATGCAATTTCTAGAAGAGTCTGATTTATTCCTTCCCTCTGGCGTTAGACAGATTAAACTCCGCTCTTCCTTTGGGTGACAGGCAATTCAAAGGTGTGCTCGGTGTTCCTTATGCATCCCTCTGTCCCAGTCGCTCTGCCCTGCTTGCCAATGAAGCTTACCACCGTGAGCCTTTTCTTCTCCAGATCTGAGCATCTACAGGCATGATACCACCTTGGACTGTGGAGATGGGTGGGGCTTCTGCAGAGAGCAAGATGGAAGTGGGACAGCCCCTGGGATCTTCCCATAATGCCTCATCAGGTGTAGCTGGTCTGGCTTCTAGGTTTCCTCCAAGCAGTTATATGCTAATGCAAACTACAAAAATGAAAAGAGCTCTATCTGAGTTACTTTTTCATTGCTGTGACAGAATACCTTACACCCACAACTTAAGTGAGGAAAGACTTATTTTAGTTCACAGTTTCAGAATGTCACAGTCCACCATGGGTGTGTGGCTAGAAATGGTGGAACCACATGGCAGGCTGGAGCTCAAAATAGAGCTCTTCACAACATGGCATAACAGAGCCAAGTAAGAAAGGAATGGTGGGACCAGCACACACCCCTCCAGATCGAGACGCAAGCATCCGCCTCTTGAAGCCAGGCCCCACCTCCCAACAGTGTTTGACTCCATAGGTATTCCACTACATCCATCCAAACTCATGAAGCTTTTGGGGGACCCTCCAGATCCAAAACATAACAAGTCCTTTCTGGAGTTGCTAGAGAGGAGTGGAAAAGGGAGGGCTACTTTTCAGGTAAAACATTTTGGGTCTGTGATGGTGGATTTTTCTCCTTCAGGGGTCTTCTCTATCGCAGCAAATGATACTTCATCACCCCAGTTACTAGGGCTATGAGCTGCCAAGTCACCTTTACCCCAATTCTTTTCCTCTCACTCCTCAGCAACTTACTGAGGTTTTGATTTAAAAATCTGACCTGATGCCAAACCCTTCCCTCTGTCTTCAACAGGTCGTCCCACCTGTCCCCAGGATTTGACTGCAATCGTCTCCCTTACAACTCCACCCTCTCCTCCTCCAAGCTCATTTCAACATGGTGTTCAAAGAGAGCCTATGAACGCTTGCATCATGTTAGAGCACTCTTCTGAGAAAACTGTCATACTCAAGTTCCTTTCAGGATTAAGTTCACATCCCCATCGTGGCCTGTAAGGCCTAAGAGTCTGGCCTTCTGCAGATTCCCAAACTTCCTCCTCTTCCTCCCCTTCTCCCAGAAGACTCACTGGCCTCTTGAAGATTCCCAAAACATGAAGACATAAGTCCCACAGCCATGTGCCTACCCTGTGCCTCACTTGAATTTCTGCCTAAAGATCATCTTCCCACCAGGGTCCCCTTGACCTGTCTACTTATAATTAATTACAAACCTACATTGATCAAGTCCACTCCTCTCCTGCCGTGTTTTCTCTTTAACACCACCAGCAGACCTGTACCACCTAGTTCATTATCCTGTAGATTTACATTTCTCCCGACAGGACTGCAAGCTCCTTAGGGCAGGGTTTTGTATTTCTTTATTCTACTTTGTCCCCAGTGGTGCTCAATGAATACAATTCTCTTTATCTTCAGTATCCATAGGGAATTTTTTTCCAGGATGCCTTTATTACCAAAACCCAGCTATGCTAAAGTCCCTTGTACAAGACTGCATCGTGCTCCCATAGAAGTAATGTATACTTTTTCTGTTTACCTTGAGTCATCAATAGATAACTTAGAATACTTAATGCAGTATAAACATGATGTCAGTGGTTGTTTATTTTTATTGTGTTTTTAAGGAAATGACAAGAAAAGTCTATACATATTCGGTACAGATGCATTTTGGGGACCTACAGCTGGCTGAGCCTGTGGATGCTAAGCCATCCAGTCCCAAAGGCTGAGAGTGTCAAGTGGTTGATTGTGCTGGAGGTCATATAGCTAATATTTTACCTCTGTTCCTTGCAGGGAGTATACCAGGTTTTGGCAGAGGTATATAATGAAAAACGTTCCATCGTGGCTTGTGCCAATGCAACTCTCATTTGCTCCTGACCTTAGTCTTCAGGCAAAAACTACAACAAGCTCAGCCTCACTTGAACTCCAAATTTCCCCATACTCAGCCTGCTTCAGAGGATGAGCAAGCAAATGACAGAATCAAGTTCTACAAAGAAAACCACTGAAGAGTGCGGCTGCTGATTTTAACCCCAGAGTCAGATGTCCCCAGATCCCATAGATGTGATGTAGCTCCTGAAATTTTCTGCTTCTCAGGAGCCTCTTAGAAGCCACTAAGCAGCCTCCAGGGTCATTGCTTCCCTAATTAGTCACTGCACATCACATTCACCTTTTCAACTCTTTAGGGGCATTTCCTTGCATTTTTTCACAATAAAGAAAGCTGGCCCACAACTGTTGCCCTGTTTTTTATTTTATTTTATTTTATTTTATTTTATTTAGTTTGTATAATGCTGCATGAAACAATCATTTCCTCCATACAGAAATGTTGGTCTCTAGTACACCATACATTATTCTAAGAAATTCAGTAGGATGATGGCTGTCTAAAATGAGAGCACTCATGGGAAATGTGCCATTGCAGCTTCCGGGAGCACTGTCCTTGGACCAGAAGGCCACGAGGTTAATGAAACTTCACTGTGAGTGACATCATCACTTCATTTGTCCAAACATTTGCTTTTCTTTCATCTTCTTTTAGTCAGCTTTCTGTCACTATAAAAAAGAATACCTGAGATAACCAATACATAATAATAAAAGATTAGTTTTGACTCACAGTTTTGAAAGTTCTAGTCCTTGATCGGTTTGTTCCACTGTTTTAGGCTGTGGAGCCTGTGGTAAAGTGTCACACCGTGGCAGGAGTGTGTGTGGAACAAAACCACTCACTTCACAGGCCAGGGAGCAAAGAGGAACAAGCAGAGGCCGGGGCCCCAAAATCCCCTCTAAGGGCACACCCTCAAACAACCTAAGGTCCTGCCACTAGATCCCACCTCATACAGCTTCCATCATGTCCCCCAAAAAGCCACACTGAGACCAAGACTTTAAAATATGGGCCTGCTCTGAGCACACGCAGGGGCCTGACACTGTTATGAGCCTGAACAGCAAGCAATCTCTGACCTTTCATCTTTCCCTCCAGATATGGGAATTTTCCCTGCTTTTTTTTCCAAGGCACATCCCTACAAGTGGGAAAAGCCCGGAGAGGATTCTGTCACAATCCTAAGCCTTCCAAAGGCATGAGTGGAACTCAGCTATTTCTTTCACCTTGTCCTCTTGAACTTGACTCTCTATCCCCCCACCCTATGTCTATGTGTGTGTGTGTGTGTGTGTGTGTGTGTGTGTGTGTGTGTGTGTGTGTGGTGCGTGGTGTGTGCTTGAGAGAAAGAGATTCAGATACAATTAAGCCAGAATTCTCATTACAGGCAGCTGGCCTTTGGCATGGCTGAATAAACACACCAGTACATAGCAGTTCTACAAACGACATTTTCACAAATGGATCTTTCTCAATGTCCTGCCATGGACTTTAATTTTCACCATGGGTCTCGCTCCTACAAGTTGAAAAGACTTTTTCAGTATGTCAGAGTCACTTGTTAAAATACTAGCCCTGGCAGGAGAAATGGTCAGGCTCATTATTAGCCTTTAAGACTCTGGTTGAACATCAGTCACTAAGATCTAATGTAGCTCAGGCAGCTCGGGAGGCACGGGGTGTTGAGGGAAAAGGGCACTACAAGTCACACTTTCTCAGGGCAGCCATCTGGGTAGGGCTAGGGCTAAGCAAAGGTAGGGATAAGAGTGAAAGGCCCCATCAGTCTACCAAATAGCCCATATTTGCCTCTCTTCTCACAGAGTATGCTACTGTTTCAAAAATCACCATTAAAAATGGGAAAGATTTGTCTACTGCAGAGTTTCTTGAAGAAGAAAAAAAACCAAAAAACTGAAAACCAGTTTGGTTCAAACCTATACTGTGCCCTAAAACCAAAGAACGCTCATGAAAATCAGTAGCCAGGACTAGTCACTTCGGTGCCGTCTTATTTACTTTGACTGAATATCAGGTACACATAAATAAGGGGAGGAAAGATTTATTTTAGCTCACAGTTTCAGAAGGTCACAACCTATTCCTAGGCAGCTAGCAACAGTGGAAAGATATGGCGGAGGCAGAGGCAGGGACAGCTCCTTACGACATTACGAACAGAAAGCCAAGTCTACTCCCGTGGAAGGAAGGAAAGCAGTATATATCCTTCTAGGTTCTGTCCCAGAGATCTTCTCTTTCTGGGTTCAGCCTCAGTGCCACCCCCCTGCCACCCCTCCCCCCCCCCCCGCTTCCAGGTTTAAGCTTTCATCACACTCCTGTAGTCCAACTCTCATCCCTGTAATCCAGTTCACACACCTGTAATCCATTCCACATGCCTGCAGTCCACCACACACCCATAATCCACCTCCAGACCAGGTTCTCATCTCCTAACAGCACATGATTCCATAGATAATCCATAAAAACCAAATACACGAGGCTTTTGGGGATGTTCCAAATCCAAACCACAATAGGCGCCTAACATCCCGTCTTTATATTTATCAGGGACATTTCAGTCATTCTGTACAGATTTTCTTTTACTATGTATTTGGGACAATTGAGAAAAGCTGTTAGGTGAGGGTGCAGAAGAATACCAAAGAGCCCTCTGTACCGTGCAACCACATTTTGGGTATAATTAACAGAGAACTCAACTCACTGTGGTGCGAGCACTACGGCTGGTTGGCCCCCGTGACTGCTGAGCGGGGTGATTCAGGGGTGAGCCAGTTTGCCGCACAGACTCATGCTCTTGTCAGCCCTTTGCTTCTGTCTGTCTGTAGTTCTGCTATCCCAATCACCTGAAGGCAGCCTTTCCTGTAATAGCAAATCCTTTCAGCAATTGAACACCTCAAACCTACACTATCTACACAACTGAGAGAAAAGTAGCACTTTTCTCCCAAAGCCCTGCCACTCTCTGTTTAAAATGCCTTTGGTCCACATGGCCATTCTTGACCAATCACTTTGGCTTAGTCCAGATTGGCTTAGAGTAAGTCATGTGTTCCACCCCTGCGGATGGATCAATCAATCCCACTGGATCCACATATATCTCTAAATGGAACCTGGAGGAGTCTGGAAAGAATGAAGAAGAAGGAAAGGAAAAGATGCTATAATCAAGCTGATTCTGAGGCACAATTTTCCCTCAGGTGCTCTCTGTTCACTAGGTTTATATTCTCTAAACCTCCATTTCCTCATTTGTAAATGCCAACAATCGTAATACTTACCTTGTCTATACAATGAGACTATGGGAATTAAATAACAGGTTACTTGTGTTAGTCAGCTTTCTGTACTGTGACAAGACACCTGAGAAAATCAACTTAATAAAGCAAAAAGCTTCCTCTGTCTTACAGTGTGATGTTTCATCCTATGGTCATTTGGCTCCTTTTCTTGGCTTGTAGCAGTACAATGCATTACAGCAGGGGCACATGGTAGAGGAGGCTGCCCCCCTCACAGTGGCCAGGAAGCAAACTAGAGGCACATAAAGAGACCACAGTCCCAATACCCCTTTCAAAGGCAGGTCTCTTGACTTAATTTCCTCCCCCAGGCCCCACCCTGTAAAGGATCACTACCCAACAGTGCCACAAACTGTAGACCAAATCTTTAACATGTAGTCCTTTGGGAGACATTGAAGACCCAAAGCACTTAGAATAGCTCTTGGCATGTCATTCAATAGAGGTCTTATTATGTGAAAGCGGGTGCTCACCTGTGGTACCCAAGCCTCATTCCTGATCTGTCTCTCCTATTCTCTTCTTACACCATTGTGCTAAAAAATTGTAGAAGGCCAGCCCTGGACCACAAACCCACAGTCTCTCCACTTCTGAAATGTTTTCTTGGCTCTTTGATATCTTCTAAGTATCTAATTTCATTAGACATAGGATGGAGCCTTGTTTCCTGAGTTGTGTGCTTGGACCATGAATTCGGCAAAATATTTAAAGTAAATATTATCACCCAAGAAAGAGCTACTATAATCAGGCCAAAAGGTCCTTTGAAAGAAATGCTTGTATACTCTTTAATTAAACTCATTTCCTGCAAATAAAGACAGAGCACAAGATGAAAAGAATGTAACATCTGCACATTTGACAATGACGTCTTCCTTTAGAAAAAAATAGCTAGTGAGAGAACAGAAAGGATCACATCCTGATTACAACCTAGAGCGGTTAGGGAGGGAGTGCTGATCACTGAGCAGTTCAATCTCACATTAAAAATGACTGGATTTTCCACAGTTAGCAAAACCAGCACCTCTCCCTAATTTCCCAATCACTTTATCAGGCAAACATGGATCTTCTAGGAGGTAAAAGAGAGAATTACTTTACCTCTACCTAGTATATAACTTCAGTTGTTCAGCAGAGAGCTTTAGTTGATTTCCAGCACAGGCCTGAATGTTTTTCATGTTTCTTACCCAGCGTCTTAGTTACTTACTCATTGCTGGGACAAATTATTGAACATTCACAACTTAAGGAAGGAAAGATTGATTTTAGCTCACAGTTTCAGGTCTCACACAGTCCCTTCCCAGGCAGCTGGCAACAGTGGAAGCACAAGGCAGAGGCTGGAGAGCTGCTCATAGCACTGCGGGCAGAAGCCAAGTGAAAGAGGAGCCCAGTGGATGTCTTCAGCCTTCCCAGGAAGAAGCTGTAAAAATGTTCCTACCTTCCTTCTTTTCCTTGGTTCAAGCTGTCCTCTGGGCCCCTCACACCAGGAGTGGGCACCCCCCCACACACACACACACACACACTTACTTCCTGGCCCACAAGTCAGTAACACAAAACTGAAAGCTTGGCCCTGGGCGACCCCAGTGTCAACAAGCTGACATAATCTTTTCAAGTCAGGCCCCAAGAACCCGCCCCTTCCAGCCAGGCCACACTTCCTCACAGCACATGAGTCCACATAAATGAGGCTTTTGGGAGATACTCTAGATCCAAACTATAGCATCCAGCTTTTCTTTAATATATGCTATGGTTTGGGTACATGTTCCCGAAAGATATGTTAAAGGCTTGGTCCTGGTGAATTGTTACTGGTATGGGTGAAACCTTTAGAAGGTAAGGCTTAATAGAAAGTATATATGTCACTAGTCGGGGACTTTCAAAGGTAATTGTAGGAACCTGGCCCCTTCCTGATTCCCATTTGTCTACTGGCCTATGAGGTGGGTGTTTTTGCTCCACCATGTGCCCCACTGTGCTATGTAGCCCATCTCGGTTCCAAAGCCACAGAGCCAACTCGTTGTGAACTGAAACCGCCACACTTGTGAACCAAAAATAAACCTTTTCTATTTATAAGTTTATTAGCTCAAGAATTTCGTTAAAATGGCAGGAAGCTAAGATAACATTTGTGACGAAAAGCAGATGTCTTCTTTTAATATCTTGGTCTCTTCGATCTTAAAGAAAAGAGTTTTCACATCAATACTCCTTCCAGGGATGAGGAAACTGTTTCCTACCAATTTCCATTTGAATACTTATGACATCATTCATCAGTCATATGAAATTATCAACTGAAAAATTAGCCTCTTATATTTCATAAGACATATAATTAATTTACCCCTAGCGTGATGATCGTCTTTGTTGGGCCAGACCATATGGCCCATGGGCCAAAAGTTTCCCATCCCTGCTTTAGCTGGATAAATGATATCTTTCTCAGCTGATATTTTTCTGAAGCTCTCTGAAACATAACTAAGATTGGAAAGACAGAGCAATACCCATGCACTGACATCTGGCTGCCTCCACATGCACTCTTTCTATCTCATGTGGTCTTGGCCATTTGGTTAGCGATGTGTAAGAAAAGAACACTTTGTGATTTCGGTTGCAGACCTGCAGAATTTATTATCTTAAGGAGCAAGCAAACTTAAAACAAAGTTGGCTAACAAGATGTTGTATTAACTCGTTGAGATGACTTCAGAGAAAGAAAATAGATGTTTAAGGTTTGTACCAAACTCCTGGGTTTCTTGACTAGGAGGAAGGCCACTATCCTCTCCAACACGTGCTTGTGGTTTTCATTGTAAGCTCCACCTGGATAAGTGGACCAGTAACATCAGGCTTCTTCAGTTTCCCTTCTGTCCCATCCATAAATATTTATTCTGTACCGACTACTTCCTGAGTGCTATACTATTATTAGTACAACAGTCAGAATATTAAGGTAATATATAATTATAATACTTAATCAAAGCCAGCTTATATTTGAAGCAAAGGAAAGAAGAAAAGAAAAGGAAAAATCTCTTATGATAGGGAGATCATGGTGAGCAACAAAACAGAAGAATAAGGCAACCTGGCTTCCAGACAAGGATGACACACAGTGGGGGTCATTACCGAGGACAGTATATGAGCTGGACACTGAATAATAGGCCAGTAGAGGTGCCCACAACGGGAAGCGGTCTCAGCTGTGGTTCCTTGGCCATTAGCCATGGTGTTTCATTGCCAAGACCTGAGGCGCACTGGATTTCAGCTACAACTAGGCAGTGAACTCAACTTAGAGTATATAGCAATATATAATAAAGAGACGCTTCCCCTGAGTGTAGCCTTTCTTGTTAATACTTCGATGTGACTTCTGATACTAAATGAAACTGCAAGCTTTTATTGAGGGCTACAGGGGACCCATATTCCCTACAATCACTCTAGCTTTTCTCCACTACCAAGAGCCCCATTTTCATCCTCCTGAACAACTGTTATTGTTCTCTTGACCTTGTACTCCCTGATCTCTTTTCATGTTTGACTCATATTGCCTGCATCTGTATGAGAGTGTGGCAAGTGCGGGTTGGCCCGGTGAGTGAGCATTCCATAGAGGATTCCATCCAGAGTTCTGTTGGGGGAGGGGGTATCTGAGGATGGGGTGGATGAAGGGAGAAAAAAAAAGAGGCCTAAAAAAGACATCAGAACACAGAGGTAGTGTCAGAGCCCAGAACAAAAGCCACACACAGGGAGCAGAGATGGGAACATCAGGAAGCCAAGATTCAGAAGCAGCAATTGTGAGGGTCATGTGCAGAGAGGCTGAGAAATGTCCAGCACAGATGGTGCCTGCGGAGGCCTCAACATGGGCCTAGTGTGGGGAGACCCAGATGGGGGGTGGGGAGTGGTCGTCGGAGACTGTGTGTGCTTCTAGTTCATTTCATATTCATCACCCAAAGACTGCTGTGGTGCCTAATCAGATCATCCCCATAAGCCACTTTTACAGAAGCTAGAACAATGGTGTTTTTGACTTTGCTTCCTTCCCTCCTATTTTTTCCTTTTCCCACTTTGTGAGAATTAAGTCAAAGGAACTGTGAGATAGGTTAACTAAAAATCTCTTCTACTTTGGTCACCCAATGTTAAGTCCAACCTGGCCTACCGCTGCTGGCCTGAATAAGGACTATCTCCAGTGTGAATGGCAAATGCCATTTGCAGAGTCATTTAGAAAAGAAAGACACCATACCTGACTTCTTCTCTGACCACCATTTTTCAGAGAGGCATCTGCGTGAAGTTGTTCATCTTTTGCTTTTTCTGTCACTGAATTTCATTATTTAATATTGTGTGTATTCTGATGTCAATATTCCACAAGTGTGCCCTGGCTCCCAGAATCTTGGATTCAGAAACAAGCCACCAACATGAGCAATGAGTCATACCAGTTCTTGCTCTCAGACCTCTTGGAAGGATCCTCAGGGATTCTTCGAGGTTAGGAAAGTATCCTTTAAAAATCATTAAAAATCAGCACAACTTTAGAAGGAAACTGAGTTTCATCTCAGCAAAAGTCAAAAACCCTCCTCTCTGAATATTTTCCGGATGGAAGAGAGGATGTTGGCATTTTGCTGGGGGGCGGGGTGGTTCTGGGGCAGTGGCAGAATGGGAGAAACAGCCCGGAGTTTCAGACCCCAAATCCTTGGGTTTGTGACACAGGCCTGATGAGACAATAAGCTGAAGCCAGAGCTGAAGGTAAATCCAGAGGGATTTGGAGAGATGCTAGGGCACCTGCTTCATTAAGAGGGACTCCAGTGGTTAGTGGGCAAGGGCCAGGGGACTGTACGCAGGCTTGTTCTATGAGCTTCTGGGGAGTTAGGGCAAAGGGAGGGGAGGGCCAGCCAGGTCTGGGTTGCTACCCCTAAAACCGGTTTTCCCTCCCCAGAGCCCTGGACCAGAATCCATCCCCAGCCTTGGAAAGTCTAAGCCGCTGGGTCAAATGAGCAACGATCAGGAGGTGAGCGGAGGGAAGCTGCCCTCCTGTCAGGGTGCTCCTGCTAGGTTCTAATGCGGAGGCTGATTGACAGGAGGTGGAGCTTCGCTCTAGCTCCTCCCTTCCAGCTGCTGCTCACCATTTCAGGGCTAGCCTCCAAATACCCCCCAACACACACACACACACACACACACACACACACACACACACACACACACACACTGGTTTTTGGGAGAATGGTTTCCAACTGAGCTGTTCCCTAGTGTCAAAAAGATTAGGAGCCACTATCCGAAAACTCACAATGAGAATAAAAGTCTGCCTTCAGAGTTCTGGACTTCAGCCTCAGAAGGAGGCTAAAGGCGAAGTAGGAAAGAATTTCTGTTAGCTGGCAGGAGAGCGGAAAGGGAGAACTTAGAAGGACCTTGTAATGTGCTTGTATAGTTGCAAACCAGTAGCATTTAAGTAAGTTTTGCTCAAGAATATTCGCATGAACTGCAGACTACTAGCACACCAGAAATCCCAATTTCCCTGGGAAACAGTATTCTTGCCCTCTCTCAGAGCCATGCTAGAATGGGAATCCCATGTCCTTCCCAATCCTTCCACCCCAGCTCCTTCTGTCCTCCCCCACAGCCATCTGGAAGTCCGCTTGGGCCTACATGTTGTACCTGCGCCATCCCTAAAGCATCGTCTTTCCCTCTGCTCTCAGACAGGATGCTTCTTTTACAAATAAAGTCCATCTTCGCTCTTCTCCTGACAATCATGCTTAAAGCTATGGTCTGTGCATCCTCTCAGCTAAAGCCCACCCACCTCTTACCCCTACAGCTTATCCATTTATATCACTCCCAAAGAAAATTTATAGAAAAAATCTAGGGAAGAAGATACTTCTAGCTCAGGGTAGTTTACAAAGCATTCAACATTTAAGGATACGAGAAGAATGAAACTTGCAGAGAACAACCGCCTAACAATACAGACATGTTTATAACTACCATTCATTAACCAGTTACTCGGTGCTTTATTGTGTCCCTGACTCTCTAGGTGCACAAAAACAAAAAGAGATGGCTTGATTCCAGGTGCATGATCCAAAAGCCGTATAAAGGTTTAGGTAAGGAAGTTAGCTGGAAGGTAGCAATTTAGCTAATGGGACAGAACATACATTACAGATGCTATACAGCCAGGCTCTTGTTTTATAACAGGAACCCCTGGGCAACCTTCCAATACGCAGCACAGCCTTTGTTCCATTGAAACAATGCCTTTCACAGAGCCAGAGTTCACATTCAGGATCTCCACCAGCATAGATTGTACCTTTGTGTGTACTAGACAAAGATCTCCTTTCTGGATGGAACAGGAAACAGTGGCATAGGACTTGGCAAGCAGATGACCGTTTTTAGCAAAGAAAAGGTATACTCCACACTTGGATTGGGCAGGGGGCATACTGGATTTCAGTTCCCCTTGGCCAGAGGTTCTTGTGCAGTCCTCCATCTTTAAAACCTCACCCAGCTGCCCAGGTCGAGCTTTGGAGCATTCTGCCACATGCCACATGTTGAAGAAACAGCTAAGAGACATTTTACCTCAAGAAGGCATCAGTCTGTGTCTGCAGATTGACACCCACTGCCAGTGTTACTTCACCCTGTCCCAGCCCCGACTCTCTATCAACCACTCCCCAATATTATAAGAAACCATCCATCTAGAAGTTATTCTGGGGACAAAACCTTTGAGGGAAACAAACACGTTAGCTTCCCTCCTAAGCTTACCTGTTCTCCTGTCATTTTATACTTTTATTTGAAATGACCTTGTTCATATATATCTCTTCAACATCGCAATCCTTTCCCTTCCCTTTCTTGGGCCTTCAGCTCCATTTTTTTCCAAGGTGACTAACATCCTATTATTTTATTCATTTTTAAATTTATATGTGCATAAATTCCAAATTCTATAACATATTAGAGACATAGGGCTTGGGGAATCAGTAAGTGTCTATGCTCCCCCTTTTTCAGAGGCTCACCCCTTTTCTAACTGACCATGGCCCCTCTGTCAACCTTGCCACTCATGTTGGGGCCTTTATATGCCATTATTTTTGTGCATTTCATAAGAGGGACACCTGTCTATAGTCAGTCTTTTGTGTTTTGTCCATTTTACTGAGCATAATTGACTCAAGGTGGCCTCATTTTCATTCAAAAATTTCATATCTGTCTTTCTTTATGGCTGCATAATATTTGATTGTGTATATCTTCTTTAACCATTCCTGTATGGATGGGCAGGAAGGTTGCTTCCAGGATTTGGCTATTATGAATTGTGCTGCTATAAACATGGAAACTCATGTGTCTTTTTGATATGTTGAATTTATTTCTTTTGGGAACATACCCAGTAGAGCAGTAGCTGGATCAAATGAAATTTCTATTCTCAGCTTTCTAAGGAATCTTCAAACTGCTTTTCATAATGGTTGTACCAGCTTGCAATCCCACCAGCGTTGGAGTGGAGTTCCTTTTTGCACCCTCACCACCAATAGTGGTTTTTTGAGTCCTTGATGTAGGCCATTCTCACTGGGGTGAGGTGAAACCTCAACACTGTTTATTTGCATATCGTTGATGGCCGGTAATGAGGAACAGTTTTTCATGGGCTTATTGGCCATTTGCACTTCTACTTATAAAAGTTTCTTTTCATTTCAGCTGTCCATTTCTTGAAGGGGTCATTTGTTTTAAAGAGTTTTATGTTTTTGAGCTCTAGAAGAAAAAAAAGCCACTAGTTTCCTCGGCCCGTAACAGATTTGCTGTTTTCCTCCTCCCAAAACTAATGCACTGTCATTCTGGGACTCTCCCTTCCAAGAAGCTGCCCTTCTCTGATGTCCAGGCTTCGTAAAAGGGTTTTCTTAGGGCTCCCAAAACACCCTTGACCGTGACCTTAACTGTGACATGTCACACTTCACATGCCACATTACAGACCTGTTGACTTGCCTCTTCTACTAGAACACTGGGTCAGAACAGAAACAGGAAGGACACAATTCAGACTACAATAAGTGTTTATGATTTGGCTAACATTTTCAGGAAAGTAATTTTACTTCGTTTAAATAATAATCCGCGAAGTGTGGAGTTTTCCCGTTTTGGGTAATGTTATGAAACCTAGACTGACAGTGGTCGCCAATCTTTTTGACACCAGGGACCGGTTTAGTCGAAGACCATTCTCCCAAGAATAGGGGTGGGGGAATAGGGGTTGGGACAGCAGTGTACCCTGGTGGGGACTGCCATGGACCAGTGGGACACACAGACCTACAGATACATGCCCTGTGTTCCTTCATCTGGTAAGCCTCGCTAAGCCCACTGTCCCTGTGTGTTTGGAATAGCCATCTGTTTCCTTTCCAGCCTCCCACCTCCAGCGCATCTCTGCTCAAATGTGATATTCTGAGCATACCAGGAGTGTCTAACTGCCCAGCCAGAACACCCTTCCCCTGGCTGCATTATTACGTGGACATGGCCCTCTATTCCTGTCCCTTCCTCATCTTTGCCCCACTGTCACTATTCCACACAGACAAGTGGCAAGGAAGCGACTGTAATGTAACCACAAATCATAAGAACTCCTAAGAGGCCCTGTCCCAGGGACAGGAAGTCCTAGTTAGGAGATAACTGACAGTTGAGTCCACGAAACACCCAAGAGAGCAAAACCCATGCTTTCTTTGGAAGCTCAGTGACACAATCCTACAGTCCACAAGTTCCCATCTTACCCATGTTCTTTTTCCTTCTTTTCTCTCTTCCTTCCCTCCTTCTACCCTCCCCTCTCTCTCTTTCTTTCTCTCTCTTCCTTCCTCTGGTGGTGGCCAAAAGTTGGGAGCATGTTCCGCACTGAGCCACAGGGAAAGGCTGAATCTCAGCAACGTTATATTCTGGCCATGTGACCCTAGGCAAGTAACTTGATTTTTCTATGTGCAAGCCTGCTGATCTGCAAACCAGGCTGACGACATCTGCCTCATGGGGGTTATGTAGAAGTGGGTCCTCCAGAAATACGACTTCCTACCTTTGAGTCATTTTAATCACATTCATTAAAACAAGCCCATGGCAGAAAGGGGAAAGTGAAGATGGCGGTGGGACCCGAGGCAGCTGGAGATGAGTGCAGCTCAAGGAGATACAGGGCAGGTCACCCACTCTCCTCTGCCTGCCACCTCAGGGAGTCTGGGAAGGGTACAGGATTAGGGCCAGGGGGGATCAGGGAGGGGCGGGGCAGGGTGAGGTGGAGTGGGGAGGGGAAGAAGGGGGGAGGGGTAGGGCGGGGCTCCATCCGGCAGGGAGGTGCACGCAGGCCTTCCACCCCAGGGGTGCCTCTGGTACCCAAGATGCCTTGGGCCATGATGTAGAGAACGTTAGCGAGGCCTTGTGTCGCAGCAGCTATGTGCATTTCGAGGGCCCGGACAGCATGGGGCTTCTCATGGTCGCTGCCCTCCAGCTCACGGAGCCACGGCCCCCCTAGGGTCACTCGCCCGACTCAGGCACAGACCACCAAGGACCTGGCTGTGGGTGCGCAAGGGGGCCGCTCCCCCGCCCCGCCGCCCCAGCCCCAGCCCCAGCCATCCGGCAGCAGCGCTGTCTGGAGCTCGGACCGCTGTGACAGGCCACATCATCCCCCGGGGACCGCTGTGACAGACCACATCATCCCCCGGGGATCCGGCCGGGCCCAGGGGCTGGGCCGCAAGGAGCTCGAGGCAGAGCCCTCAGGGCTGAGTTCCAGTTGAAGCCCTTGAAGTTCTGGTTCTCTGCGGGGGCCCGGCTGTGGCTGGCCAGATGTTCCATGATGCTGGGTGAGCCTGGCAAGGATGCGGCCTGTCCGGCCTCCAGCACCGCCGCCATAGTTCAGGCGAGTGGTGGCAGCTGGGCGAGCTGTTCACCGATGGCGTTGGCCGCCCTGGAGCTTGCTGCGGCGAGGCCCTGCCCGGGCACGACCCAGAGTCAGCCTCAAGGCATCTCTGGAACCAGAAGCAAGACAGCTGGGAAGACGGCCACCGCGAAGTCGCAGCGAGGACACGGAGCAGCACCTGGGTCCAGGCTCCACCAAGCCCCTCGTGTGCCCGTCCCCATTGCCGCCATGAAGAGTGTGGCGGAGGCCCTGGGCCACTCTCCCGCCACCCCGGCGGGGGAGGAGGCTCTGTGCTGCTGGGGGCACCAGCTCTGCAGCCTCCTCTACCACCCAGCTGCCCACGCCGCATCGCCTTGTGGCCAGCAACCGTTAGGCCGAAGTCAACCCCGCTGTGGGAGCCGGGGCTGTCAGCCGCGGTGGTAGAGGAATGGGGGAAGGGTATCCCTGGAACCCCCCTGTGCTGCACCCTGTGCCAGGAGCGACTGGAAGGCTCCCACTTCTTCCAGCGCCCCTCGGTGCCCGGACACAAGTTCTGCCTTCCCTGCTCTCCGGGTTCATCAAGGCGCTGGTCCCGGAGGGGATGTGTGCCGCCCACGTGGTGACAAGTGTCGACTGGTGGGCTCCTGTGTCCTGTGGGCCTTCATGCAGGGCGAGATTGCCGCCATCCTCACTGGAGACATCAAGATCAAGAAAAAACGGGACCCCTAGACTACCACTACCACCATGCTACTACTCCCTGGCCCCTCGCTGCCCAACCCAGTGCCATACCCCCTTCCTCTGCCTGGATGGGCCCCTGGGGTAGATGCATGGTACTTGGGGGGGGGGGGTGCTTGTGGCTCCCGTCAGAGGGGTGTTGGGGCTCCTTGGCCGCTCCCATTCTCCTCTCCCTCCTAGGCTTCGATTTGCTCTGCTTGTCGTTGATGGAGAGGTTCCTGCCCCTTCCTGAGAGGGGGCCTCCTGAAAACTCGCTCTTTACAAACGAAGCAAAGGCGTTTTGTTCTCCCCTCCCAACCTTTTCACCCTTCAATAAACCGAAAGATTTACCATATAAACTAGAGTCTTTCTCAAAAAAAAAAAAAAAAAAAAAACAAGCCCATAATATACATGTAGAATAGTAGAACAATTTTTAACATAGGAAGAAAATGCAGGTTCTAAATTCACTAATGCAACTTGTGTCTTAAAAAAATTACAAAGGTAAGTTTCAGAAGAAGAAAAGTTTTGAAGACAGTTACTCAATACTGTGGATATATTTATGCCAGAAAAGAAACATTAAAATAGTTAAAAGGGTGAATTTTATATTCTATTTTATTAACATGTAAAATAGTTAAAATTTAATTTTTGTGGTACTGAGGATCAAATCCATGGCCTTCGCACTGACCTAGAGCCCCAGCTCATTTTTTTATTTCATATTTTGATTTTGATTTTCAGGCAAGGTCTCATCAAGTCACTAAGTTACCCAGGTAAGCCTTCTAGAGTACTGGGTTTGAAAGCCTAAAATTAAATTTCTTTAATTGAAAAAACTGAGTTTATCCTGAATTTTTCTTAGTGGACAAGAAAAAATGGATCCATGAATATTTGTTTAAAAAAAATAGAAAGGGTCTGGTTTGTAGCTGAGTGTCAGAGTGGCTGCCTAGCATGGGCAAGCCTCAAATGCCACCCTCAATATCACAAAAGAGGGCGAAATCTAAGGAAGTGACTGAAATATTGAATACTTAAATTTTTTTAAAAAATATAGTAAAAAACATATTAATTCCCCTCCAAATACCCACTCTCACTTCAAATTTATTCTGTTCTTGCCACTTTTTGAGAGGACTTCCTGTCAAGATGGCAGCCAAGTAACACAGCTGCACAAATGTCTCTTGGAACCACTTAAAAAGTTGAGAATATAGTTAAAAACCGCCTGTTCAATGTAGCTAGGACGGGAGGAGTGCCCCAAGAACTAAAGGAAGGCAGGGGAAGATCAGAAATCCTGAAGGAACATTGGAAGTGGTGGGGCGGTTGGGGGGGGGGGGGGGGGGGGGGGGGGGGGGGGGGGGGGGGGTGAACACAGCAGCCCAGGAAGCCGCCCCAGGCTGACTGCAAACAGCCAGAAGCTGCCAGCATCTGCAGATAAAGGCTTGGAGTCTGGAACCTCTGGCCAAGCGAGGAGAGGAAGGAGTGCCCCAACAACTGGAAGAAGCCCACGGGAAGGCCAGAAATCCTGAACACACATTGGAAGTAGAGGAAAACAGCAGCCGACTGAGTGTGGCTCTGAGCTGCTGGCATCCACAGACGGAGGAAAGCATGGAGACCAGAACCTCAGATGAGTGCGGATCCAGGAGAAGTAGTGATTGACAGCAGCTGGTGCCGCAACCTCCAAAAACAAGCCTGTGGGTAATGCATACTACAAATGCACTGCAAGCTCCCCCCAGAAAAGGCCTCCCAGAGCCTACATCAGAAGCAGCAGCAGCAGCCATAACAGGCAATGATGGAATCAAGAGCCATTTTTAAAAAAAAAAAAAGAAGAAGAAGAGCCTGAGACTGAACTGATTAAAGTACAAGAAAGCTCAGAAGAGTGCATCAGGGTTTGGGGTTAGACAGTGCCTAGGGAAAAAGTGGCACAAGAGACAGCTGTAGAGAAGAGAGGCCATGGACCCCCTGGATGGCGTGGTGTAGTGGGAGCACCTCCAAGAATATTTCATACTTGACCTGCTCTTCCCAATCATTTAACATTTTTTTTACAAAATGTTCACTATTGTATAAATCTACTCAAATTTCTTTGATCCCAAAATGCTGGCAGACATTGACACCATAATAAAAATTTGTTCAAAGGCATTCTTTAAATTCTTCTTAAAATGCTTTGTTCTTTGTAGGGGGTGGTCCCTTTAACTGAGGCTGGGAACAGACTCAAGTTTCTTAATGAAACAGGAAAATGTCTCTTATCAGAGAAATTCAGTGAAGGGCTTGAACCTCTGGGGTTTCACAATACTGAAATGTTCTCTCTTATGCTGTCTCTCTGTTGCTCGCTCGCTCTCCCCCTTCTCCCCTCTCTTTTTCCCTCTCTCCCCCTCTTCTCTTTCCCTCTCTCTCTCTCCCTCCCTCTCCACCCCCTCTCAGTAAAGAACACCTACTCGATGCAAACAAATGAACTCACACATACACTTCAGAAAGAAGAGAAATGCAAATAAGAAAAGATACTTCAATAAAAATCTGCCCGGGACTGGAAGAATGGCACAGTGGTTAAACCTCTTGCCTAATGAGAACAAGGCCCCGAGTTCAATTCCCCAGCATCATATAAAGGTGGGTGTGGTGGTGCATGCCTGTAATCCCAGCCTAGGGAGGCAGAGGCAAGAGGATTGCCATGAGCCCAAGGCTAGCCTAGACTACAAAGTGAGTTCAGGACCAGCATGGACTACAGAGCAAGACCTTACCTCAAAATAAAACAAAATAAACAAACAAACACAAAACCTGCATCCTTCAGCAGCTTGGCTCTGAAATTACCTGAAGTGCTTTATTCCATTTATTCAAACATGTGTGTGTGTGTGTGTGTGTGTGTGTGTGTGTGTGTGTGTGTGTGTGTTTATTTTTTTATTTTGAGACAGGGTCTCACTAAGTCACTAAGTTGTCCAGGCTGAACTCAGTGATCCTCCTGCCTCAGCCACCCAGAGTGCTGGGAATTATAGTCCTGCACCACCGCCTGGCCATTTATTCCATCCTTAAATACTTATCACAGACTTATTTTTAAGACATTCTACTAGAAACTTTCTCATAAACAGTATAACCTAAAAAGTCACCTTTACCCTATAGAGAAATATTGTCGCTGTTTTTGAGCTCTCTTCTGGGGGAGGAGGGGAAGGAATGATGTTGAAAGAGGCTTAATTGCCCATTTATCATAACTGATAAATTATCTAAGAATCCTCGAACTAGATATATTTCTCTTAGGAATAGATTTTTGATTAGGTATGGAGACCAGGTATGTGCGTGTGTGAGCTGCTCTCCTGTCCCCACACTAGCGCAGGGGTCTAAGTGCCTAAAGGTGGAACTTCACTCATTGCCCATGCATATCTTGGGGGCAGCATGGTGCCCATACCCCGACTGGGTCACTCTTCATTCCCTCTATGCTGACACATGGTGCAACCCAGTCACCTGAGGTTCATTATGAGTGCCTGTTAAACTTTATAGGTGAAGCCTTGTGATAAAGGCTGGGAGGATAGAGTGTGCACAAAGGCGTTAATATGGCATGAGCCATGTCTGCTCTCAGGGACCATCCAATTTATAGGAAATACAAGTCAAATACATAATGTAAACACAACATTTCATGTTTTAGTCTGATTTATGTTGCTATAACAGAACACGTGAGATGAGCAATTTACAAAGAAAACGTTTATATTGCTCATATTTCTGGAAGTTCAAGAGTATATGCTTAGCTTCTTGTAAATACTTCATGATTGAAGGTGAGTGGGCACATAAAGTAAAAGGGGGACAAACCCCCATAATGCAAACCCATTCCCGTGAGAAAAGCATTAATCCACTCACAAGGGTGCAACAATCATGGCTCCAAGCACCTCTTAAAGGCCCCACTGCCTCTCAACACCGTAACATGGAGACCAAGCCTCAATGTGACTTTGGGTGGGGATGAATGGTATTTAAACCATAGCACTCTTCTACCTAATTATATTAGTTACCCACCATTGCTGCGATAGAGTGCTTCAGACCTATTTAGACACAAGTCTACCTTTTTTCAGGTCTGGATATCACAGATCTGAAATGGGTCTTATTAAAAGTCAGAGTATAAGCAAGAGTATGTTCCTTCGGGAGCTGTAGGGAAGAATGCATTTCCTTGTCTTTTTCAGCTTCTACAGGCCATCTACATTCCTTGGCTCAGGCTCCCTTCCATAATCTTCAAAATGTCACATCACTTCTTGCTCTTCTTCTGGGCAAGGAAGTCACATCTTCCTATGAGTCTCACCTGTCTCCCTTCTGAACCTTTAACAAACTTCGTCATCACATCAATCTCACCGTATAATCCAAGAGTCTCTTCACTTCTGAAGCACCTTAATTTGGTCACTCCTGCCAGGTCTCTTTATTAGGTAACATAATTGGTTTCCAGGGACAGTGATGTGGACATTTTTGGGGCCATGACTTTGTCTTCCTTGAAAATCTAGATTGGCTGACGTTGGCTGCTATAAGCCAGGTCAAAACTCAACTGAGATCCTTTCAAGGTTTTTTAAAAAAATAAATAATCTCTTGTTAAAGTATGCAAGTCTAGTGCTACCAAGTAACAGCAAATCCCAAGTAATCTTGAATTACACATAGTCAATTACAGAAAAGTAATGGTTTTTGTATAAGCTAGCAAAGTAAAAGTCTGTGGGCATAGTACAACAATTTCTCAAAAAATAAACATAATTATGAGAGGATCCAGCAATCCCACTTCTGGGTGTGTACCTAAGAGAAAGTGAAAGCAGGCACATGAACATACATGTGTATACTCATGCTCATAGCAGCAACATTCACGATAGCCAAAAGGTAAAAGCAACACAAATGTCCACCAGTGATGATGAAATTTAAAATGTAGCCCATCCACACAGTGGAATATTAACATTAAAAAAATAAATTTTGACACATGGTACAATGTGGAGGATTCTTAAGATGTTATGTTCAGTGAGTAAGCCAGCCACACAGAATTTGTTCTGTGTGCTTCTTCTTACCCAACATGCGTAGAATAGGAAACAGGAAGTAGAATGAATATTGCTAGAGGCTAGGGAAGAGAGGAGGAGCCACCTAGCAGGTACAGCGTTTCAAATTTGCAAGATGAAAGGGTCATAGAGATGGATGCTAGTTACAGTTGTGCAGCGATGTGACCCTACTTAATACCGCCAGAGTGTACACTTACGTGACAGAGATGGTACGTTGTATGTTGTGTATATTCTACCACAATTTTGAAACACCTATGTGGATTTTTTGTCATTTCAACCGTTTATTAAGAAATAAAAAAGAAATGCTAAGAGGAAACACTTTGACGAGGTACAGTTGTTGCATCTATTTTTGGTTTAATTTTATCAGCCCTCTGTTCCTAAGTTTACACTTATCAAAATGGTCAACAAGGTAGAGGTTGAAAAAAAGGCCTGAATTTCCTCTGGGTGCCTTCCACAGTCTTGGAATCCTTTCTTTCTTTCTTTCTTTCTTTCTTTCTTTCTTTCTTTCTTTCTTTGTTTCTCTCTCTCTTTCTCTCTCTCTCTCTCTTTCCTTTGTGTTACAATTCCCCTATAGACACAATTCCCGCACCTTCTGCTATAGTTTTTCATACCAGCAAACTACCTCCCTCGTGATGCCTGAGCAGTGCAAAATGACATGGCTACCACTTGCTCTTATGAAAAGACCAACAGATCTCCAATATCACAGTTCAGAACGTCAGTCCAGAAGACATACTTGCAGTTCTCCATACTACAGGTATATCTCTGAAGCTTAAATTTCCCATAAATGTTTCCAAGTTTTAGTCAGTGTTTCTATGCTGTCTCTTCCTTGTTAAAAACAAGCACACAAGCCTCATTAAAGCAGCAGTTCATCGGGTCCACCCCAAGCCAGAGGGAGACTCAGCTCTTTGTAATGAGGTAGGAATGGCTTAATAGTGCCAGTTCCCAAGAATTCCTGAGCTTCTCTGAGCCCTCTAAAAAAGCACAGGCTTGTGGGTTCCCTGGTGGAAATTTCACGCCCTTGTTGATACATTGAGGATTAGAGAGATAAGATTCTTTCTGGGAAAGAAACTACTACACCCCATGAGTCAGTTTGTAAGTCCATGACGAAAACAATAGAACCTGTAGTGGCTCAATGAAACATTGGATGCACAAACAATAAGATCCTAATAACAGGAGCAATCATCATGATCTGTTGTAATTATTAATAATTGATGAGGGACATGATTAAATACAATCAAGAACATGTGATGGTACCTTAGTCAGTTTTCTGTTGCTATAACAAAATACCTCAGGCTGAAAACTTCTAAAGAGAAAAGGTTTACTTTGTTCACAATTTTAAAGGTCCAAGAGTATAACATCAACTTTTGCCAAGCTCTTTTGAGGGTCTTATGGGATTCACAACGATGGGACTGAAGCAATCACACGAAGAGAAATGAAGTCACAGAGTGATGAGGGATCAGTCTAGATCTTTTGTAAAAAAAAAAAAAAAAAAAAAAAAAAAAAGCCCTTAACACATAACCAAGAGTTCTGTTTATTCCTTTGGAGGGGATTGCACTTAACAATCTCCTGCTAGGCTCTACCTATTACAAGTCCTAATACCAGTAGATGAAGGACCAGGCTTCCAATGCAGGAACTCTTAACTCAGAAATACCATCTCTCAAATAAGCATTTTTTTGACATAGGTAAAGACTCCCTGCTCTGTTTTCAGAGAGTTGAAAAAAACAGGAGTCAACATTTACATCTCCGAAAATGGGTCCTTGAGGAAAATTTGTCTTCTCATCACGTGGATTTAGATTCTTGTTCTAAGTTCATGATCATCAAACAATCTTTCAGTTATGATTTGATTTGTCACACAGACTGTCCTACAGAGGATTAGAGTGAAGTGGAATGATCCCATAGTCTTTGCGTAAAATCGCAGGACTGGGTGTTGACTTCCCACTCTGCCATGGACAAGTTTCTAACATTGAATGTGTGTTTTTTACTTCTCTAAGTGTCAGATGCTTGAACTACATTAGATCAAGTAACTCCTTGAGTATTCCATAAATAACTGAGCAATCCAGGCCACAGGCAGTTACATTTTTCACAGTGAATAGATGAACTCAGCATTCTCCTTTTATCAGTTGTCCTCTCCTGAATTTGATTTAGATGAGCCACTTCCTCGGATTCTGATTATTTCAGGGAGAAATGATAAAATTTTAATTTCTGGATTTATCAACCTGAGAGCAAAGCCCCTCCTCCTGCAGAGGTACCCAACAGTTAGTCCTTCTGCTTTCAAGTTCCTCAAATGCATCAGCTCCAGCCTGTTTTTAATCTGCAAAATAAAAATGAGGTCAAACATCAGTGTGCAAAGAATGATTGAGTGTTAGGACAAAAACTTCATGAATTATACATTTGAGTAAATATAAGTTATGCTACTCATTGATTTTATAAGTGTTACTGGGTTGCAAATTTACACTTCCAGGCAGATAGAGAAAAAAAATATGTAGTCTGTTTAGTTTGGGTCAATAACCGTGCTGGCCCTCCTGAGCTCCTTTCTACCAAGTGGCAAAGGAAGAATAATTAGTGTACAGGCTAATGTTTAGTCTTAGATGTAATAATTTCAGCAGTCCCTTTGGTACTTAGCTCAGTCCCCTGTTTATTCATGCCCACTCCTTCTAGTGTAGCATCTGGTATATAGGGGTGGAGGCTTTTTGTGACTTCATGGTGGTAAAATAAGAGGAAACAGAAAACTGGGGACTAACTGTCCTCAACACCCAAGGTGTAGAACAGACTTGATTTTGTCTGCTAGATCTGTCACTCTGCTGCCGATGCCTGAGTCTCACAAACCTGGGGCTATTCTTTCTCAGTGGGTGCCCCCATGACACAACCTTTTCTCAGCTCTCTCTGCTCCCTAGACTACTGAGTCTGAGCTTTCTGGTTCAGTCTCGGTGTTAAGACCCTTCATTTTACTCTCCTTAGCTCCATGGAAAAATAACTGCTTTTTCACTCAGTGTTTATGCCATTTGAGAAACAAGGTTAGGTTGAAAGTGTTGGGAAGACACATCATTGGCCAATTGTAGCACACCACCACATTGGGTCTCTAAGTCTCTGGGTAGCACTACCTCCAATATTACAAATGGTAAATAGAGAAAATGTGTATAACCCTCTATCTACCCAGTCTTGTCTTCTCCGGATCTGGCAGTTTAACCACAGGCTCTCCAGGGATTTGAAATGTCTTCCAGTTGCTAGAGTAAATATCCCCACTGTGCCCATTTTCCAGTTGGTATCTACTTAGCGGATGACTTGCAAATCCCTTGAAGTCTCAACAGTCAATCAGCCCTCAAGAGTTAGTAAAACCAACTTCAACATACCACCATCCGATATGAACGATCTTCTCCATCATAACAGTCAGAAAACCAGCTAACTCTTCTGCCTCCTTCTCCCTCATTTTTTTTTCACAACCTTTCAGGATAAGAGGGAATACTCTTCCTTCTTTTTTCTATCCACAGTAGAAAAGCTGTATACCAATACGAGCTAGTTCTCTGTACTTAGGCATGAGTTCGAAGATCTCAGGCCCAAGGCTTCGCTCCTGAGATGCTAAATACTAGCTAAAATACATTAGAAGATGTTTTCTTCTCTCCTGAATCCTATTTTCGGGCTGTAAAACAAACCTGAACTTCCAACGCTGAGGGTGCGCTCTCCCACTCCCACTGGGTCCCCTCTGTGGCTCTAACTCCAAGCTCACTGATGCTCTCTTCTGTCATTTCCATGATGCCCATTTATTTAGTTTTAAATTTTTGATTATCGTATTTTCACTTCTTAAATTTCCATTTGATCTTATTCCATTTAGTATCTTGCATTTGTTCATTGAGATTTTCTGTCTTTCCATGAATTTCAAGAGGGTTTGCCCTTCTTGCTAGCAGTATTTTTGTAATCACCACTTTAAAATCTTTCTCAGATAATTCCAACATCTATGACATCTTTGCTTTAGTCTTTGTAATTTTGGATGGTTTCTTGTATGTTTTGAATATTGTGATAAGACTCTAGGTTTTCTTTAAACCTTTGGGAAATGCTGCTGTTTTCACTTAGGCAGATGAACTCTTTTGATGAGCAGACTCTGCTGGTATTGCGTTACAAGTTCTGGCTTCCTTATCAATGTGAATTCAGTATTAGTTCAACATCCAAAGCCTCCAAGGTGCTATTCAGATGTGCCACGTGTGTGTGTGTGTGTGTGTGTGTGTGTGTGTGTGTGTGTGTGTGACCCAGTGGTGTGTCTAGGTGCCAGGATGCAGTCTTACTCTTAGTCCAGTTCTCAAAATCTGTAATATTCTGTTTGGGTGCAGATGTGTACGTGAACTCAGGGGTGAGCCCAACCTTTCACAAGCAGCTTTATGCAGCTGTTTCCTGGGCTCCTCCTCTTTCCAGCCCCCAAATACTTTCTGGTTCCCTGGGGATTCCTTTTTCTGTCTCCAGCCAGAAATATAGGGCTGTGTTTATTTCAGCTTGCCACATGTTTGCTTCATCCGAGACTGCATCTGAGATCAAGCCATAGAAGAAAGAATCTTTAAAAAGAAGCAGAGGTTCAGACCACCCTGTTGGGCCCACAGCTCATCCCATTGAGGAAGAAGCTTGCTCTCTTCAAGCTTTTGCAAGTCCCTGTTATTGTCCCTGTCCTTGCTGCCACCTCAGGTTGTACTGGGAACTGTAAGGTAAAATAACAGAGGAAAAAAAAAGGGGAAACAAAAACTTTCCCAACTCTTCCTTAGCCTTAGGAACTGCCTTTCCCACTCCTCAGCCTGAGGCATAGGGCTCCTGGATCTTTCTCGGAGCCTGTTGCAGCTTCAGGGTTGAGTCACGTTCAGAAGATGCCGTAGGAGAATGCAGTGAGAACCAAAGTGGTTCAGCAGCACTGCAGATCTAGTCTTCGTTCCCAAGCCACCTGCTACGGTTGACTTTTCAAAGTTCTCAGGTAACTGCCCGTATATTCTACCCAGGTTTACTTGCTGAATTCAGGAGCTGACACAGAGTGGATCGTGTTTTGTTCGTGTTACCTGGACACAGAACATCCACCACGTGATCAGAAAGGTACTGCTAAAGCACAAATCTAATCGTGGCACTCCCCTACACAAAGTGTTTAAAGCACTGGTTGTGGCAGTACATATCTGTAATCCCAGCAGAAAGGATCACAAGTTTGAGCCCAGCTTGGGCAACTTAAAAAGACCCTAATCTCAAATAAATAAATAAATAAATAAATAAATAAATAAAGGCTGGGAATGTAGCTCTGCACAAAGACCCTGCGTGTACTCTCCAGTGCCACAATAATAGAACAGATGATTCATAGACAGACAGACAGGTGCGTGTGTAAAGCACGCCTTCTCGGTGTTCTCCAACCCCCCACCTGTGAAGCCTTCCGCTCCATGGCCCATCTCTCCACCTCAGCAGCGTCACTGAGCCGGACAAATGGGCTCTCCTGACTTCCAGCCTCGGCACTCACATCTCCCTTTCCTAGGATATGTTTCTCTTTCTTTTCCGGAGCTATTTTCCTATCGGTCTGAGATAAGTTTCTCCTCCCTAGGAAATTTTTTTTTTTACCCGCAAACAGTAGATTCGTGTTCCTTGCCATTAGCTCCCATCCTAATCTATTACAGCTCAAGGTCACTTTGTTTTAAAATTGACTGTCTATCACTCATCACTAGATTGTGAGTACTTTGAAGTAGGCATTGTGTTTTCAGAATTTCCCAATAGAAAGTCTGGCACATAGTAGGTCTTCAACCAATATCTGTGGAACTGAACTTGAGTACCAACCATGCTCATGGAGATGAATTCCTTCCCTTAAACATGTACCTCCTTGGCCCAAGTCCTTGATAACCTCATATCAACAATATGCTCAGCTCTAGACCTTAGACTCGCTTGGATCTGGGTAACGAATGGGGCTTGTACCTCTCTAAGCCCCACCGTTTGAACCACCATGTTTTCAGCCTATCTTCAAACTCATGCAAGTGAGGGCTGCTTCTTAAAATGACCTCCGGCACTATCTGCGGTGCTGAAATGTTTCAGCATCCCCTAGGCCCTTGGGAAGCAGATTTCCTTTCCTGCATCTCTGCCTCCTTTGTCCAGTCCCCTCAGAACCACCAGATACTGATAAATTGACCAGAATTTCCTGGTTCCCTTTACTCCCCCACCCCCAGATGTACACCGCATTCATCTTCCTAGACCAGTGGCTTGGCCAGAAGAAAGCTGATATGCAAAACATAGAGGTCATTTTAAATTTTCCAGTAACTACACAGAAAGGAAGAAAGAAAAAAAAGAAGAGAAAAAAGGGAAATTAATGTTATTCATAGCACAGTACTATTTTGATTATAGCCCAGAAGGGTAAGTATTTGAAAACAACCAATTGTCTGTTTCAAAGTAGCTAGTAAATGGTGAGGAGGCTGAGGCAGGAGGACTGCAAGTTTAAACACAGCCTAGGCAACTTAGTGATTTAGTGAGAGCCTCTCTCAAAATAAAATTATTAATAATAATAATAAAGCCGGGAACGTAGCTCATCGTGAAGGCCCTTGGCACTGAAAGAACAACAACAAAAATTAGCAGACTGGGTTTGGTCTAGGGCTGAGCATACCGGTAACTTGGAGCTGCCAAGGAACTGGACAAAGGAGACACAGGTTTAGGAGCAAGAATCCACCTCCAAGAGGCGTGGCAGAAACACAAAATACACAAAGTATTAAATAGCGGAGGTGATGGGTATACCAGTATTGTGGCTTAGATCTGGAGTGTCCCCCAAAGTCTTGTGTATTTGAATGTTACAGATTGTCTGTGGAACCATGTGCTGTTGGGAGATTGGGGCCTAGTCTGGAGGGGTGAATTACAGGCATGTAACTTGGACTACAAGCATGTAGTGGAGGTTTACCACACCTTCCACACCTGGATCCAGGAGGGGCTAATCACTGGGATGAGGCCTAGAAGGATACATAAGCTGCATCCTGCCTTCCTTGGAGGACTAGTCTCAGCTTACCTTGACTTGGCTTCCTGTTTGTGATGTCGTGAGAAGCTGCCTCCTCCTCGGCCTCTGCCATGTGCTTCCATTGCTGCCGGCCGCCCCTGAATGGACTGTGACCTTCTGAAACTGTGGGCTAAAATAAACCTTTCCTCCACTAAATTTGTGGATGTCAGGTGTTGAGTCACAGCAACAACAACAAAAAAAGCAACTAAGACAGTTACCCTGATCTGTCATCATGCAATGTATGCATGTACTGAAACATCACATGGCACCCCACAAATATGAACAATTACTACATCAATTTAAAAAATCAATCTCTATTTAAACAATTTTGTTTAACGCAATTATCCAATATACTATCATTTTAATGATCAGGACTTAGAAAAAATTAGTGTCATATTTTACATTCTTGTTTTCATTCTAAGTCTTCAAAATTCAGTCTATATTTTGTATTTCCAGAATATCTCAATTTGGTCTTGTCTCATTTCAAATGCTCAGTGGCCATGAGTGAGTAATATGTATCAGACAGCACTTGATCAGAGATTAGGTGTCAATATTCCTGGTAATAATATTCAGTAGTAATAACCATTGCTTGCTGTGTGCTTCATAACGCTCAACATTCTGCTGGGCCCCTCGGACTTTATATGCGTTATCAAACATAATCATTCTGGCAATCCCAGGGACTGTAATTAATCCCATGGTATAAAAGAGGAAATAGTCTTATTGAGATCTTATTGAAGGCAGCATATTCTATTGAATAGCAGAGCCAAACCTTGTTGCGGTCCACTTGTCCTAGAAGGGAGGAGTGAACAAAAAGACGCAGACAAAACACACACACACACATATAGAAGAAGACTGCAGCGAGGAGAGACTGCACTTTTTATTTTTATAGGTCCCTAATCCAACCCCCTCTCTTACTAGCTGACCTTTACCCTAATTCTGTCTTGCATCTCTTGTTAGACCACCTAGCTTTGTTAACTAGTCAAGGAGTCTTATTTGCAGGCAAGAGCCCATCATCTCAGACTGTAAAACAAAAGACTACCTGAGATTCCAAGCCCTTCCTGTTTGCAAGGTCTGTTCATCCCAGGGAGCCAGATAAAGATATCCGTCTCCTTTGTGAAAACAGAGTCAAACTGGAGACTAGTTTAATCATTCAAGCTTTGGTGGTCTGTGTCTTTAATTCTTGGTTCCCATCAAAACACAGATGCAAACTCCAAGCTCAGTCAGCTATCGCTTCTCAACATGGCCCTCTACTCAATGGAGCCATGAGGGCACTTACGGAATAGGCTAGCTCTAAGTTGACACACCAAAAAACACATATACTGACTAAAAATTATATAGTATAGCCAAAATGTTTTTTGCTGGTGGTGGGACTTACTGTTGTTTTTTTCTGAGTTTTGCTGTTAGTGTTGTCTTTGTTTTGTGGTACTGGGATTTGAAGCCAGGGCCTCGTGCACACTAGGTGAACTCTCAGCCACTCTGTTATAGATCTGGCCCAGCCAACAAGTTTTGATGGGTAAAGGCACATAATGAAAGTCATCGTAGAGGCTAACTATATCCCTCCAGAGAATATTCCCCCAGTGTCATAACCAAGGAATGATATTGGGTCAGTCGAATGAGAACTCCAGCAAGGGTAGTATTTACTATGTTCTCTAGCTTTGAAAGCTTCAGAATAGATTAGTTCAGAAAAAGTTTTTAACGAATCTCAGACAATTAAAATCAAACTGGTTTCCTCCTTGGTTCCTTCATTAAGCACATTCTCTTAGCCTCCAGGGCCAATGTTCACAGCCTGGCACACTTCAGAAGGCCTGTAGGATGCTTTCTCTTGTGCTGTTTTCAAAGATTTCTCCATGGTGAACATCACTGATTTCCTTCTCTTGTCCTTGCTAACTAAGAGGGACACCCTCCTAGCAGCAGGAGGGGGCAATCTGCCGTCACCTTCACCATATGTAGCAAATGTCACATCCCTGGAACAGTTCCGGCTAATTAAACTTTTTGCCATGATTTATCCTCTGAGAAGTATTACTCATTTAACCTTCAGATTTTACATATAAAATGCCAATTTTTTTCCAGGTAGGATTAAGTTCTATTGTATGTAACTAAACAACAACAACAACAAAAACTCAAGCTACATGTTCAACATTAGTTTCTCTATCCTAAGAACGTAGTAGCCCACAATGGCGCCATGACCACGGCAGCTTGGTTTTGCTTCACTTTGGGGCTCCATCATTTTCCAGGGGGCTTCTGTCTTGTGGTCCACAATAGCTGTCCCGGATCCAGTCATTTTACCTTATTCCAATGAATAAGAGAAGAGAAAGGGTGTCGCGAGCACTCCGTAAGAGGAGACAGACGGGACAGAGACAGATGAATTTACCTTGGAAATGATCTTTATTCACACAACAATCAATCCTTTTCACAAATCAAACCATAATAAATCGATCATTTAATTAATTAAGCAGGAAAGCAAGCGTTGTTCTTCCTCTTAAAACTATTCCCGTCCTGGGTCCCTTATGCTCACCATGGGACGTGTTCTTGACTACCGGCGACACAGCCGACCCGCGTATGAGCTTGTCCGGGGCCAGCCAGTCCATGGCTCGATCAGGACCCGCCGGTAGCTGCCCGGCTGGACAGTCACTCCTTCTCCAGGGGGTCTCACTCTCAGGACGCGAGGAGGTGTAGTCTCGCACTCAGGAGGCGAGGAAGCTGGGGACGAGGAGCAAGAGTCTGTGACTCCTACCTCGACTCTGAGCTCAGGACCAGGATGGTTCATACACTATTTTTATGCCCACAAGCTGAGGATAGTGATTGTATCGGGGTCCATAAGCAGGTGGATAGGGGTTCTGGTTACCGATCATGGGGCTTCTGGTTATCTATCGTGGGGTTCTGGTTATCGATCATACCAGGGCTTTGTCCGCAGGCTACAGATAGTGATCTCATCACATGGGGTCCACACGCAGGTGGCTCACAACTTATCAGTATCAGACAGAGCTTTAGGCAGTTTCCAGCAATTTACTTTATTGCACTTAATACGGGTTTGCTTTCTCTTTGTAGTCCTCATGCCATTCATACCAATGCCTTCAAGTCTACTCTCCACATTCTACCTGTGTCAGGACAAAGGGCATGGAAGTATCTTACAATTTTGATCTGAATTAGCCCGGAAGATTATGTGTTGAAGGCTTTTTCCCCCAACACAGCAATCTTTAATCTTTTATCATAGAGTACAAACTTCATTAAGGGGTAATTCCACTAACAGATTCTTAATGGGCTACTGGAAAGTAGTAGGAACTGAGGAGGTAGGGTCTAACTGAAGGTGGCCCTGAGATTTTTGCCTCTCAGGTCTCTCACTGCAGGGAATGTAGTTATTTGAAAACTCCATCTGCTGCTCTGAAATCTACCACCATAGCAGGGTACAGTGATACAGACCTGTAGTCCCAGGTATTAAGGAGGCTGAAGCAGGAGCTCACTTGAGCTCAGGAGTTCAGGGTTATTGCGCACAAAACTGATACAGTACTGACACAGTATCTACATTAAGTATGCTATCAACACAGGAACCTCCTAGGGAGCAAGGGACCACCAGACTGCATGTACTGATCAGTAGGAGAACTAACTGTGCCTATGAAGAGTCACTGCACTCCAGCCTGAACAACAGAGAAAGGCTCTGTCTTAAAAAGAAGAAAAGAGAAAAAGAAAAAGGAGGATAAGAAAGAGGAAGAAAAAAATAAAATCCATCCCCACATCTGCAACAAGGCCACACCTCTTATGGCCACTCCCAGCTAGTGGCTGAGCTCATCAGGGTTACTAAGCCAAGCTTATTTCTGGGAATCATAAAACCTCTCTGACGGGCAAGGCTGGCAAGAGAGAGAGCTCAGAAAGATGACATCAGGGAAGTGGCACTGCCATCACTTCTGTCACGTCCCATTCAGTTGGAGCCTGTCGCTCAAAGGAAAAGCATGACGCGAGGCATAACCGAGGAAGCAGGAATCACTAGGGTCACCTTTGAAGTTTGCCAGTCACAAGGATCCTACATGGCCTTCAAACTTCCTTTCAAAGAACTCTGCAGTCTGAGACACTTCCAGCTTGTCTGCTTCCTTGTCTTTCTCTCTCCTTTCTTTCTTTCTGCCTCTCTTTCTTCCTGTGCTGTGGTCTGATCACCTCCCGGGCCCTCCTTTAGTCCCCCGCCATCTTCTTCAGCAGACGTCCCAGGCAAACTCCTCCCACATTTACTCTCTTAGTTGCATCTGCCACCCGGAGCATTTAGGCTAACTGCTTCCACGTGGCCACCTAGAATCAGGGATGTGTAGGAGGAGGAGGAGCAGAGACGACTCTGATGGATGACTCGTGATCAGTACCCCGACATGGCTCTGAAATCCTCCTCCCCTGGACCTCAGCACATTAAGTAGTAAAGATAAAATAAAACCTCTCCCCAAAATAAAACTTAAATAACTGCAGGTCTTCTTTTTATTTCTACCGACGTAAGTGTAAGGGTTGCGTGTGTTGTCATAACCCTTTGCCTAACTCAGGATTTACAGTTCTAGAGGGTGCGGGCCTATGGATAAAGCTACAGTAGATACAGAGAAGGAGCCGTCCCAAAGATAAAATTTGAAGTTATGCCCTAGACTCCATAATTTTTGTATTGCAATTATTACTGTTTAATTCCTTAATGCTACTCTAGTTTTTCAAAACGACTGGCAGATTTTGCTGAAATTTGCAAAAGGAGTGTTGGAAGCTTAGATGAGGGCAGCAGTTACCTTAGAGAAACTCAAAATGGAGTCAGAGGTGAAACGAGTGCCTTGCCCAGGTGCATACAGTCCTTTCCCCACAGCCTCCGGTGAGAAAAGCCCACTGGGGTTTTACTGATCATTCTTATGCCTGCTTCTTTATTATAGTTAATATAAAATATGCCAGCAAATACTCTTTAAAAAAAAAAAGAAAAGCTTCTTGTCCTTCGTTTCCCTTTTGCATCACAGAGAACTTGCAGGAAGGAGGAAATAAGGCTTTAGAGTTCACCGTATCATGTAGTTCACAAGTCCAGCCAGAGGATGGCAGTAGTAACCAACGACAAAATCCCCTTCTGCCTCTCAACCTCTCATTGTCCGGTGCATACTTCCTAGATCTAATCTGATGCTTATGAAAATTATTTCCTCCTTTCAAAAACTCCAGGCCCAAACAGAAACTAGCCTTATCCTGCAGATAAAGAATGTTTGTGTCTTACCAGCTGACAAATTCTCTTAGTTATTGCCAGACCTTCAACAAACGTTCTTCCTGCGGTGAAATGGAGCTGGGCATTTTCAGAAGGAAGTGTGGTGAGCAAACTCTGCTACGAAGCTCCCTCACCATTAGACCCCCCTGGGTGGTAGGGATGTGGTGCAAAAGGAGTGACTGGCCAATCTGCTGGGTGGACATCACCATGGGGCGGGCTGAGCCTCAGGAAGGATTCTGCAGAGGAAACAAGGCCCTGGATTGCCCAGGCTGGGCTCAAATTTCAGATCCTCCTGCTTCAGTCTCCCAGATGCTTCAATTACCGCCCTGTGCAGCCACGTTCAGCATATCAGTAACTTGTTGTCTCAAGGTAAGAGTGATGTTCCCAAATCCTGAGTTACTCAAACCAGATACTTCCCCCCAGCAGCCTTTCTCAGACAAGCACACACCTGGTAGCCTTTCCCTGGAGACAGTTAGTCAAGATAGCAATGTCGCCAACTTTCAAGCTGCAAAACAATGCTGTGGTTGCTGGGACAGTGAAGGGCTCTGAATGACCCAGGAAGCGGCCATGAGGTCCTAACCCCGAAGACAACCATCACCATTAAAAGGTTTAAGCAGGGGTGTAACATGGGTGAACTTAGCAGTGGTCACAGAAAGCAGGTGGTAGGTAGGAAGACCTCAAGTTGAAAAGATTTTCTATGATAACTTTGAAACTTGGCATTTGGCCATTGATTTTTTTTTTTTCTATTAGTATATCCTGAGGAAAAGTCTAGGATATGCTTATAGTCTCCTTTCTTTACTGCAGAAGACAAGTGACCTTTATGTCCTTATGATCTCAAGGAGAAGAGCAATGGCAGAGCAGCTCCTTGCTCAGGCACCAAAGGAACATGGCTCTGGATTTGAAAAGCAGCAAAAGCTCTGGAACCTCCATTTCTGGCAGATTCAAATGGGGACAAGTGACCTTACCATGGCTCATTGTGACAATTAAGTGAGATCATATATGTAAGCCACTAACCTTCAGGAAGTACTTAATAAACAGTAGTGCTCACTGGCAGAGGTGCACTGGGAAGTGAGCAAGAGGTGCAGAAAACTCAATAGCAGATGCTCCTCAAGACCTAAGGTTCACCACACCCACCAGCCCACACACACCACACATACTACACACATGCAACACAGTACACATACATACACAACACACATCATACACACAACCCATGCATGTACACACATACAGCACATAGCACACACACCATATTCATACACATGTACCACATACCTTACATACCACATACACATATACCAAATACATTCAACACACACACCACACATACATGGCACACACACCACATATACACACACCACACACAATCACACACACACACTACACAGACCACAGACCACACACACAACCACCCATCTCTACACACACATATACAACACATGTGTTCTGCAGACACCCAGCATACCTCCTCAACCCCACACCCACCCACCAGCTTTATTGGGACTTCCTATTCTTCAGCTAAGATGTCCCAGAGACTCTTGTCACCTGTATGAAAATGCTTCGTAAGGTCCCCTTGGGATTCAGCCCCTCACACTCTGCACGCCTGACATGGCCCTGACTCTGGCCTTCCTGTGCCAGGGCCTTCAGGGAAGGATATCCGCTTTCATGTGGCCATCGGAAATCACCTATTGGTTTCGATAAGCATCTCTAAGAAATGTGGGCACCAAAAGCCAAGAGATGAAGCACAGGCTGGAACCCATATTTGAGCTCCAGGGAAGAAGGTTTTCTGCCTAGGTAGGAGGAAGGTGGGAAGTCACAGGAGCCACACAATGAAAAGCAACTGTGAATAAATACCAATTTCACACCTGTTGACCACCAAGAATGAGCTTGCACCAGCCCTCGGCGTCTGCTGCAGGAAGCCGAGGCGTACTATTTGTTCGTTCTTGCCAGCCCTGCTGAGTGGTGACCTTAGTCCCACCCTCCAGCCTCATGGGAGCTTGTGCTATTTCAGGAGCCGCGTTAGAGTTCATCAGCATTCATGCAAACCTGTTCCAAATGGCTTTGCGGGTTCTGTAACAGAGGCTCTGGATGGTCCGGCTATCTCTGAGGAAGCTTCCTGAGATCTCAAAGGGTCTTTTAACAGGACAGTCAGCCACCAGTCCAAGCTGCATTCCTTCGACACACCTATGCAGGCAGCACACCTTGCTCTGACGTGGATATGGAATGTGTTTCCCCCAGAACGGTAAGGCTTGGGCTGGGTGTGTTTCCTGAACTCCCTCAGAAGCCAGTGGAATGCACACTAGTCCCTGCTCAAGGACAGGAAAGCTAAGGAAAACCCAGCACACCTGGGAAACCAAGCCACAGTCAACCTGGACGGAGTGGATGAGGACAGCCGAGGAAGAGAGAAGACTCAGAGAGACCAAGAAGCCTGACCAGATGATAAGCGATTTTGCAAGCCACTTTTCAGTTTACACCTGGTCTGAGCACGATGGGGGACCACTGAAGGCTTTTTTGGTGAAGTAGAGGAGCCACCTGATTCGGACCAGTCCCCTTTTCCCCTCAACAGATGTGACTGTATCAGCAAATGTTAAGGCCCTAGCCCTGGGGGTGCAGAGGCTGAAGGATGAGGGGAGATAGTGGAGGTAGAAGGAAGGGCCGGGGCTCCCCACCTCTGTGGGCACACAGGGCGACCCTGAGGCTCCTGGGCTCTGCGCTGGGCATGGGAGGAGCACAGGAAGCAGGAGACGGATGCTTTGCTCAGGAGGCCAGCAGGGTACAAACTCCCAGAGCAGGGAGCTCTTTTTAGGCTAGGGAATTTGTTTAACGTGGATCCTAAATTATAGGATCTCTGCATTCTGCTTTCTTGGAAGAGCAGTTTCCTTCCAACTGCTGCCCACCTGGACCCACAAGCCACAGGCAGTGGCCAAACGAAAAACACAAGACGAAATGAAAAGAATGGATCTCTTTTATGTGCAGCCCTTGTTATCTGCAAACTGTGAGAAAACCAAAGCCCATTGCCCCTTCGGGCCGGAAGATATCAATTGCTCCCTATGCCCTGATATGAGCCATGGGAGACTTGAGGTTTAGGAGAAGGAATTCAAGGATGAAAGACTTTTATAGGGTAATAGTGTTTTTCTAGAAGTAAAGATAGTGTAAATAAATACACCTGCAGCACCAATGATAAAGTTTAAAATGTATTTAAATATATATGCAAATATATTCACTGTTAGAGCCCCAGGAGACACCCAGAGAACCAGCAGAGGTGCAGATTCCTAATCCTAAATCACTCAGTACGGAGCAATGGGCAAGGCTTCTGAACTGCAGTGTTTATGTGAAATCCGAGCCAGCCAGTCACAGGGGTGCAGCCTCACAATCCAGCTACTGGAGAGGCCGAGGCAGGAGGATGGCACGCTGGAAGCCAGCGTGGCCAACTTAGCAAAGCCCTGCCTCAAAATTAAAAATAAATAAGCTCAGAGGGCCAAAGATGTAGCTTCAGACTCCTCGGGCCCAATCCTCCATATCACAGAAACAAGAACAAAACACAACAGAAGTCATACCAGCTTTGCACACGTGACTTTCTTTTCTACATTGCACATCTTCTAGTGCAATCCTTTTTATCTTACTCCCTATTTATTTATTATTTTTACTGTAGACAGATGGCCAGGATTAACAAAAATTTCAATGAAAATGAACCGGGAGAGATGGCCTGTGACAGCAGAACTCCTCCTCCTGCAAGCAAGACAGATTCTTAGTTAACATGGAAAAACACTGGCTGGCTTCCAGGAGATTTCAAAAATAGTTTAATGGCAAGATGGCTCGCATTCTTTTCCATGAATACATTAGAAACAGACTGATGACTATTGAAATACAAGGCTTGCAGATGACCGTATTTCATGAGATCAAATACTCCATCTGTTACATGCATCACAATGCTTCCTTACCGCTTCGATTATTCCTTTAAACATATTAAAAGAGCTCTTTGGATCTATCTTGCCATAACATGATTTAATCATGTATCACAGAAAGAGAAATCTTGACAAATATGTGAGTTATGGTATGCTTAAAGCCTCTTGACCTTCAGAACCTAACTGTGGAGTCTGTCACTCTGACCCTGGGTCTTCTCCATTGTGTCTTCCCACACACTTTCATCCTCGGAGCCACTAAGCAACGCTGGGAACGTCTTGAGGAGGCTGTATTTCTTTTCAAAGTGCTTCATAATTATCTTCAGTGTTTTTCTTCAAATCTCTGCCACTCACTCACTGATCTCTGATGCTTCAGTAAGTCAGTGACAACTATGTCACATGTTTGCTTGGCCAAAAGGGGGTTCAAGGCCTGGAGATCCCAGACCAGCAAAACACGAGACAACATTCTTTGGAAAATCAGTGAAAGATAAGCAATCGGAGTGGACCTGTTGGTACAAACCTGTAATCCTAGCACTGTAGGAGGCTGAGGCAGGAGGACGTACATTCAAGCGCAGCCCAGGCAACTTAGCAACTTAGTAAGGCATTATCTGAAAATACAGATTTAAAAAAAATGAACTGGAAATGTAGCTCAAAATGAAGGCCCACCATTCAATCCTCAGTACTGTAAAATAAATAAATAAATAAAGCAATCAAATTTACCAGGCATCTTCCCTGCTTTCAGCCCCCAGACAGGTATATTTCAAGTTAGCCAAAGATAGCATTTAGGAAAGGAGAAAAACCTGGCATTCATAATAAAAATTTAGAAGAAAAAACATTTTTAATGGAAAATCCATGATTTGCGATTACTGTGGTGGCTAGTAGGCAGTGGGACTCAGCTGCGCAGGAAATGAGACTGACCACGTGCAGTGAGGCTGCCCGCCCCGGAAGGAAGGCCAGCTCCTGGAGGAAATAGCAGAGGCTTTGGATCCGGGAGCAGCTGGCCCCCTGCCGGCAGTGCTTTTGTCTTTACGCTTGCCCAGCAACGCTCGTGTTACTTCACGTCTCTGTGCTCCAGGTTGTTCATCTATAAAGAGGATGACTGCAGCATGTGTCTCCAGGGTTGCCATAGGACTAAGTCATGTGTGTAAATGCCATTAATAATACCGAGTACATCGTAATCCTCTCCGTTTCTTTCCCACACTCAACATGCAGTTCCCGGCATCACGCCGAGGGCTGTAAGTAAACCAGAACCATCCTAACAAGAAAGGAGATAGATGTAGCCAAAAGGTGCTTTTGTCTTCATTTCACTGAGAGACAGCTACAGGTACAAATTCTCCAGAGAATCCTATCTTTTTTCCACCAACACATACAAAAACAACAGTTTACCTAATGTTGGGGGCAATGTTTTTTTTTATTCAACTACTGTGATCTTTTTAAGAGCCGTACTTGAACATGACTCATATGTATAGGGAGATGAGTCCTGTCCTGCCCCGTGGTGTTCACAGACGGAGTCAAAGGCTCTCACAGCAAGGACAAGCCCAGTCATGGGTACAGTGGGCCATGACACAGCCCGATCCCAAGCCACTGTCCTGAGCAGATCCCCTCCCCTCTGTTTCTCAGGCATGCCAGCTGCAACCTTCTCCTGCACCCATGGGAGCACCCAGCATGAGGCATGCAGATGCAAACCTCTGCCTTCCAGGAACCCAGCAAGCCTTCTTCCCTAGAGATGATTCCTGTGAAAGGTGGGGCCCAACCACAGCGGGCAGGAAGCCCGTTGTGAAATCCCAACCTCGTCAAGAATTTCTTTTATGGTTTTGGCAGATCAACTAATCATTTTACCTTTGTTTCCCATCTCTATAATGGGAGTCACGTACCTACCTCTTCTACAAACATATTTCAAGGATTAAGAATTTGGGACAGGCAGGCAGCTGTTTTATATGTGCTGCTGGATGGAACATGAAATAATCAATACCATTAGGCAAAATTGTGGGTAGATTTCCAGCCTTACCTGTGCGTCAACCATAGTCCTATGAGTCTGGTTTCCACCATAAATGAAGGCCTTTAAAAACAGTACTTAATTCTCTCTCTCCCCTCCCCCCTCCTCTCTCTTTCTCAGGTCTATGTAAGCATATGTCCCTTCTGCTCTGGCAGTAGTGCCCCGTGTCCTTAGTCATTTGTATCTTCATTTTCCTCAAAATACCCCACCCCATCTCACTTGTTTTTTAGCGGCCCCAGTGAAAGATCCAGAACTCAAGCCTGGTTAGTTCTGACCCCATCTGCCTTAGTCTTGGCTTACTCACAAGCAGAGTAGGTAGTATATTTGAGAGGACAAGGCAGGACGCTGTAGCGAGAGTAGGAACACTCTGTACGTGGACGGTGTTGTAAAGTCAGCCCCCAGAGCAATGTCTAGACAAACACCATGCCAGAGATCTTAGAGCAACCTACAGAGAGCATCTGAGGACCCTCTACTGTGGGTTAGATTTACCCGCTGGCTGCCACTCACTAGGCTCATTGACGCCCATGTCCAGAGTGAACATATAGGAGTGCTGGGTGGAATCTTCCAGGTTTTTCTCCAAGGATTTAGAGCAACTGCAGTACCTAGAGGCTCAGGTTGAAGTATGGCTGAGGCCATGGCTAAAATAAGAGATAAGTCTGAGAAAATGCAAGACAGGTGCTATAGTTTGGATATGAAGTGTGTAAATAAAAGCCAAGTCACCAACCTCTGGTGCTATTGAGAGGTGGAACCTTTGAGAGTTTGGGGCCTAGTATGACTAAATTAGGTCACTGGGCGTGTGTCTCTGAAGAGGTTATTGGAACCAGACCCCGTCCTGTCTAGCTCTGGGTCCTGGCCATAGTGAGGTGAGCAGTCTCCTTCACTATGTCCTCTCACCATGATGCACTGCTTCCCATAGGCCCAAAAGTAATGAAGTTAACTTACCATGGTCTGAAACCTCTGAAACCATGAGCCAAAATAAACCTTTCTTCCATATAAATTGCTCATCTCAAGTATTTTTTCACACCAATGGGAAATTGACTAAGAGCATCATGAAAGGAAGGATCTGTACTCACTGGGAGGACTATTTTACAACAATTAAGGAGCCTCTGTTAAACTTACGTTTGGAAACCAAAGTTTAAGATTCTGATTAACATGATGACTCAACCTTGTTAAACATATTTTGACATCCAAGAAACTTTTTTTAAAACTATAGTTTAGTATGTATATTTGCCCATATTTTACAAAACTGTTGGAGTCATAATCTTTCTTTACCAGCCACTTCTATATTTTATATTAAGTACAACCTATAGAGAACCACCTGAATAAAATTACCAAAAACTTGGCTAGAGGCAAATAAATTTGACAAATGTTGTATTTTAATATATATTTCATTGATTTTAATATTCATTATTTTCCCTTCTTCAGTACTTCTAAAATCATTATTCACCTTAACATCAGCATGTCGTACTTTCTCACTTTCTATTTTGGGCTGAGTTGTGCTCACTTCCAAAATTTATATGTTGGGGCTTTAACCCTCAGTGCCCCAGAACCTGACTGTATTTGGAGATTAAGTCTTTAAGGAGGTAATTAAGTTAAAGTAAGTTCATGAAGGTGAGACTAATCCAACCTAAACAGTGTTCTCTCAAAAAGTGAAAATTTGGTCAAAAAAGAGAAACATTAGAGACGCTCATACACAGAGGAAAGGCCATGTGGGGACACATGAAAAACGTGGCTACCTACAAGCCAAAGAGAGAGGCTTTCAGACAAGTCGACACTACAGACACCTTGATCTTGGGTTTCCAGCCTGAAGAACTGTGGGAAAATAGATGTTTGTGATTTTAAACGATACAGTCAATTGTATTTGTATGGCATGCCTAGCAACTAAGGGACTTCCTGGAAAACTATTATTAGCCTATGACACTGATATAATCTGTTTAAGTTTCTCAAAAGCCTCATGGTGCTATTGTGAAGTAAAGCAAACTTTAAGACTGGAGACCTAGTGAGTAAAGTTAGGTCACTGAGAGCATGCCGTCGGCAGTTATATTGAGTACTTGGCTCCTTTCTCTTTTTGCTTCTAGACCCTCTGCCATATGCTTCCACCACAATTTACTTCTTCACCATAGACACAAAAACGAATTGACCACAGACTCCAAAATTGTGAGCCAAAATAAACCTATTCCCTTTATGAATTCATCATCTCAGGTATCTTATACAGTAATGGAAATCTAATACTAACACCCAACAAAATAGTAATTCAGAATCTGGGAAACATAACTGTTATGTTTTGGATCTGGAGTAGTCTCCCCAAAGCTGCACTTATTTGGATGTTGTGGAATTTCTATGGAACTGTGCCTTGTCAAGAGATAGGGCCTAGTCAGAAAGGACAGTACACTGGACTTGACCCAACAAGGGCAGATCACTGGCAGATGACCTAGAAGACATATATGCTAGCTCTGCCCTTCCTTGCTCACTTGGCTTCCTGTCTACAATGCTGTGAACATCTTTTGTCAAGCCAGACCTCTGATATGTTCTTCTCCATTGTTGGCTGTCCATGAATGGAATAAGATCTTCTGAAACTGTGAGCTAAAAATAAACCTTTCCTCCTTTAATACGTGATATTGGATAGTTTGTCTCAGCAATGTGTAAGACAGAAGTTGGTACCAGAGAAATAAGATTATTGCTGTGGCTGTACGCAATGGCATGGTTTAGAAGCTTTTAAAAGTGGTTCTCAGGAGGAATTTGTGAAGATTTGAAGACACAGGCAAGAGGAGACCTAGAATGCTGTGAGCTGAGCTTAGCAGGAGGGTCTGGCCAGAGCTCAGAGGACCAGAATGCTGAGAGACCTACAGATTGGAAAGGCCAGACTCAAAAATTTCCAGATGGGAAAGAGGACTTTACTGATAATTTCTCTACAAATCATGCATAGTGTTTTCTGGCAAACAGCGTGTCTGCGTTTTGCCCCATTCCAAGATTTAACTGAGATTAACGGTGGTGGACTATTAAATCTGGCAAAGGAAATTTCAAGGCTACTACATGTTTACTTCTTGGGGCTTTTAGCCCGCTCTACAGTGAAAAGCAGGAAAAATGGCAGAGGAAAAAGGTGTAAAAAGTTTGCAATTTTGCTAGAAAGAATGAGACTCCAAAGTAAGGGTAGAAGAACAAATGGTTGTCAAAGAGATTCGCATTAAAAAGAATCCAAGTGCTTGGAATCAGGACTGTAGAAAAGATGCCTTAAGACCATCTCAGAAATCAGTAAGATTCTACCCTTTACTGTTTCAAGAGTGAAAGGGCAAAAGACTTCACTCTAAAAAGGGTACATCAGGGCAAGCTGTAAGGTCAAAGAGGAAAGGATTTGCCAGAGTTCATCTGTCTAAAGTTCAGTCTTCCAGGCACTTGGAGGCTATTATAGTCATTGTCCAATGAGACCAGACTGCTGCTTGAGCCAGTGGCAGAACTTAATGTCATCTACATGGTAAAGGCTTTACAGGCATGAAGAATGCAAAAGTTGTAGGATAATGGAGGCTTCCACCCAAATATCAGAAAAAGGCCTTGGAAACCAGGTACTGTGCCTTGGGAGGGCAACGCATGGAGTTGTGAAAGGGAAGCAAAAGGTGCAGAGAAGACCCTGGACATTTGGAGATGTCAGGAACATGAAATGTCTGCAGAGAAAGATCACAGGCTATGATTGGAGCTGGCTCATCAGAGAAGCCATGGAGTTTGCAGCCAGAGGCAATTCCTTAGGAACTGGGCTGCCCAAAGACTTTGGAATTCACATCTCAGCTGGGAGAAAAACTACAGGATTTAATGAAACTGCAGGATTTGGTGTTTGCCCTGCTGGGTTTTGTGCTTGTTTTGGTCCAATTGCTTCCTATCTTCCTATTTTTCTTTTATTAGAATGGGAAGGTATACCATGTGCATTGTACTATGGAAGTGTTTAACTTTTCTTTGGTTTGTACAGCGGTTCACAACTAAGGGCTTTCTTTGAGTCTTAGAGGAGGACTTTGAACTTTTTAACAGTTCTGAAATTGTTAAGAGTTTGACAACTCTTAGAGAAGAACAAAGTGAGTTTTTCCTAAGGAGATAGACACTAGTCGATTAGGGGCTGAGGTGATGGTTTGGATATGAAATGTCACCCAAAGCCTCATTTATTTAGATGTTGTGGATTACCTCTAGAACAACATGCTGTTAAAAGGTGAGGCCTGGTCAGAAAGGGCAGAATGATGGGAGCTTGACCTAGAAGGGGTGGAACACAGGGGGCTTAACATGGAAGAGGCAGAAAACTGACGGATTGGCCTGAAGGGAGTGGAACACTGGGGGCTTGGCCTGCAAGGGGCAGAACAGTGGGGGCTTGGCCTGGAAGGGGCAGAAGACTGGGAGCATGTTATGGGAGGTATGACCATTGAAGAGATTATGTCAATTTGAGGGAACCAGGAACCACACTTGAATCAGGATCTGGGAAACATGCCTAGATTGGGAATTGAGAACCAGCCTGGATTAGAATGTGAGTGACTTGTGGGCTAGCGGATGAGGGAAGATCATCCACCCAGATGTGGGAGGCTCAACTGGAAGTCCAGCAATATAAAAAGAAGGAAGAAGGAAGATTGTTACAACTTCTTCCTCTGGGAAAGCTCTTGCCTTTGCAATTGTCTGCGGGCACCAACTTGCTACACATCTCAGATCCTCAGCACAGATTTGCTCCAGTCTCAAGTTGTGCCTGTCTGCCCGTCTTCAATCACTGATCTTCAGGTCCCGGTCTTTGCCACTGTTCTTCAAACAACTGAGACCTGCAGCAGACTCTCACTTCACTGGCTGCCCTGCAGTCCCAGATGGAAGATGTACTCTGCAGCTGAGCCGCCATCTTGGACTATCTCTAGCCTCAGATTTGTGAGCCTTCCTAATAGATCTTTTTTGTTATAAAACCTGTAAATTCTGCCTTTGAAAGAACCCACACTAGTAGAGAAGGGGAAAAACACTGGGAGTTTGATCTGGAAGCGGCAGAACAGTGAGGGCTAGGCCTGGAATGAGCAGAATACTGGGGGCTTGGCCTGGAAGAGATGTGTCACCGAAATGTGAGCTGGAAGTATGTATACCAGCTCTGCCCTTCCTTGTTCACTTGGCTTCCTGTCTGCACACTGTAAACAGCTTTTGTCCAGCTATAACCCTGTCGTGTGCTTCCACCACTGCTGGTTTCCCCTGAATGGACTGAGACCTTCTGAAACTGTGAGCTAAAAATAAACTTTTCCTCTCTTACGATGTAGATGTCAGGTTTTCTATCCCATCAATGAGAAAATAACTAAGATAATGACCTACCTCGGTAAGATTCACGAAGTACATATTCAACTCTCTTATAAGGCATATGCTATTTGTTTATGGTTAACCTCTAGAAACACACTCTAGGTGATGCTGCAAAAAAGTCTCTGCAGGAAGTACTAGGTAAGTAAATTTGCTTCACGTATATCTTATGGGAAATTAATTCAAAGAAGAAGATTTGGAATGGTATTTATTAGAGCAGTGAAACTCCAACATGAACAGAGTGGTAGGATAAATAAATAAGAACTGTAAATTCAAGGTCACGAACAATAAAAAAAAAATCCTCAGTGATAACATGAGCCTATTTAATAGGCACATATCCCATCATGGAAGATGCACCATCCCTTCATTTTACATATTTTCAAAATGCATGAATTGCCAATACCCTGAAGTTAAATAACATCGGTTCCCAAGAGTACAGTTCCAGTTTCAGTTACCAGGAAATGTTACTGCTGAAAAATTACACAAAATATAAACTCTGTTGCTTGATATTCAATCCACAAATCATTGTATAAATAATGAAAGTGCATTGTGACCATTGACTAACCACATGCTTCCCTCCAGGTCCGTCAGTGTGACTCATCACTGCGCCTCTTAGCAGTTAACCCACCGACACTGAAGAGTGAAGTAGCACTGCCTCCCCGCCTCCAGTAGTAAAGCCATAAGACACTATATAAAATACGTACACTCAAAAGTGTGAGTTCGGTAACAAAGGAGGAAGTACAGCAAAGGCATCAAAGATGATAGTGCTGGAAATATGAGTTAAGTCAGAAATAAATGAAGTCAGTGAAGAAACCGTTGGCCATGGGGCTGTCGATGCTGCAGCCTTTGTGAATATTCTAGATGTGCAGCCAGAGTGACTTAGGATGAAGTTGCTGGAAAATAACAACAATAACTTCACATCACAGGAAGCTTGGAGTTTATTTCCAGGCATTCAAAGTACAAAGGTTAGAATGTTGGAAACTTACCCAGATTTAGAAAAGAATGTGACTATTTGCCAATTTACAGAAAAGATGCTGCAAGTTTCATGAGAAGGGAAGCACTGTTCAATTTACTCTGAAACTTTTAAAAAGAGAAATAAAACAGTACCTATCAGGGAGAAGGAAGAAACAAATTCTCACTCCCCAAGGCTAGGTGTAGTGGTAAGAACTCACAATAATCTCTTGTATAGTGATGGTCTACCAACAGAAGAGAGGTACTTGAAAGTGCCAATCACAAAGAAGTGACAGAAAGGGAAATTCTAATTGCCTTGATATGATCAGCTAAATATGCTGCATGTATGGGTCAAAATGTCACAATGCACCCCATTGATATGGGCAATAAATACATGTTAATCAAAAACTAGGATAAAGTTCTTCAAAAAGAATTCAAAATTCTCATCAATAAAATAAGGAGTGACTTACCTGTTTGGAGAATTTAGGGAAATTAATAAAAAACAAAACAAAACAGAGATGACTCAACTAATTTCACTCTCTACATGGTGTCTACATTGTGTCTAGAGAGACTAGATGATATTTCAAGATCTTATCGTATGTGGTCAGACCCCAGGTAGAATATTCTAGATTCAGATTGCATTGTATGTTCTAGATTCTGTATTTACTTTGTGCCTTCTAGATGTGGAGGCCAACCACTTGCCCAGGTGAAAAACACGTTTAAGGTAGCAGTTTGGGAGACTTTCTGTGTCTGTGTGTTCTACTGGGCACACCGTCTAAGACTCAGGATTGAAGAAGCACAGTAGAGGCATTGGTTATGTCATCACAAACAGCCTGGGTTCTCTAATATTTTTGAGACAGAGTCTCACTCTGTAGCGCAGGCTGGTCTTGAACTTACTATGGAGGCCATGGCAATCCTGCCTCAGCCTCCCACGTGCTGGGATTACTGGCATGTGCTATCACTCCCAGCTTTATGTGGTGCTGGGAATCAAACTCAGAGCCTTGTGCTTGCAAGGCAAGGACTTTAACTGCTGTGCCATTCCTCCAGCCCCTAGGCTGGGTTATCTAAGATACGCTATTATCAAAACCAAAATTGATCTTTAAATCTTGGGAAAAAATAATTAAATCAATACTATTTCTCAGTATCTCTGATGTTTGCATCAGTGGTCTGCAATTTTTTTGACAACAGGGGACTGATTTAGTTGAAGACCATTCTTCCAAGGACAAGGAAAGGGAATGCTATGGTTGGGTTTGGAATGTCCCCCCAAAAAACTCATCTATTTGGACGTAGTAGGATGACTGCAGAACTGTGTGTTATTTGGAGGTAGGGCCTGGATTGAAGGGGGATTTGTTCTGAAAGGGTTGTGTCAACTTGTTAAGACTGGGGGGTTCCCAGAGCAGAGCCCTTGGTTGTGTGTTGTTGACTTCTGGGCCAGGAAGTGAGGAAAGAGCACCCACCCTGAGTGTGGGGAGAGGGGCCAACTAGCTGCTTGAATTGAGTAAAGGAGGAAAGAAGAAACACTGTTACAGCTTCTTCCTGGGAAGGCTCTGGCCTTGCTCAAGTCTCCAGACATTGACTTGGCTCCTGCTTCATGTCTGTTATGCCTTGAGCAGCTCTCCAGCCTCTGCCATGTGCCTTAACCATTGCCTGCTGCCCCACGAAGGGACTACATTTGTGAGATTTTCTGAAACTCTGAGCTAAAATAAATCTTTCCTCCCTTAAGTTGTGGACGTTGAGCATTTAGTCACAGCAACAAAAAAGTAACTAAGACAGGGAAGTTTTTGGAGGATAGCAGGAGGGAAGCGGGAGCTAAACTCCACCTCATGTCAGATCAGCAGTAACTAGAACCTAATGGAGCAGGCTGACAGGAGGCAGAGCTTCTCTCACTGCTCATGTCCTGCTCATCCCTGTTTTAAATTACATAATATGCTCATAAATATCAATTTTTCTGCTTTTGAAATGTTTCCTTACATATTTATAGGCACCATTAAAAGAGCATTAAAGTTTTGACAAAACTTTAAAAGTCATCATAATTTTTATGCCTCATGAAAATCACTCAGAATTTTTTCCATTACCTTTTTTTTTTTAATTTTTGGTCCTTGTGGGGCTCCCATGCTATAACTTCTCTACTGAACTTCTCAATCACTCCCACACATAGAGCTTGGCTTTCTGTGTATGACTACGGCTTTAAGATAACTACTCCTTCATTCTTCCCCAGCCTTAGTAATTTTTTCTAGCCACCATCATAATGACTTTGATGGCCAGCAGTTGGCCAGCTAATGGTGATAACCATGGTTTTCAGCATGGACCAGTTTTTCACCTTCCTGCTCCCTCAACCTATCAAACAGCCCAGCATTGTCTTCTACACAATCCTTGACCCACACGCCTGCTAAATAGTCCATTTCCTCATGCTGCCTAATCCACCCACAATAAGCAAAACTGTTCACCACATAACAGGGGCTTAAGCCTGGATCAGTACTACCCAGGCATAACATCATGGGAACTGCTGTGGTTTAGATCTTGAGTGTCCCCCAAAAGCCTCATGTATTTGAAATTGTGGATTTTTTGGAGGTAAGGGTTGGCTGGAGATGCTTGGGGGTTGACCTGGAAAGATTGTGTCAGTTTGTCCCAACTGGGGGCACCCGGCTCATGGCTTTCAGGTATGTTATTGACTTGTAGGCCAAGAAATGAAGGAGAGGCTCCCACCCTGAGGTGGGGGGTGCCCAAGAAGCAGCTTGAAGTAAATAAAAGAAGGAAGAAGAAGCATTGTTACAGCTTCTTCCTGGGAAATCTCTAGCGTTTTCTGAGTCTCTGGACATTGGCTTGACCCCTGCTTCGCTTGGCTTCTGTTTGCCATGTTATGAGCAGGTTTCCAGTCTCTGTGTCTGCCATGCGCCTTTACTGTTGCTGGCTGCTCCATGGATGACATAAGAACTTCTGAAACTCTGAGCTAAATAAATCTGTCCTCCCTTAATTTGTGGATTTTGGGTATTTTGTCACAGCAACAAGAAAGTAATTAAGACAGGGACCTTACACCTGGACTTACTACCCAAACATAATGTCATGGGGTCAGTAAACTTTAACATTAAATTCTCTGGTCGCTGATCATATTTTGTTTTCTTTTGGTCATTCTTTGACCTAACCATACTGAAGATTGAACCCAGGGCCTTAGCACTAAGCTGCATCCCAAGTTCATCTTGTTTTTTATTCTGAGAATGTCTCTGTCCAAGTTGATAAGTTGCCTAAGCTAGACTCAAACTTGGAGTCCTCCTATCTCAGCCTCTGAAACTTGTCTCACACAGCTTCAACTTGCAAGGCCATTTCTAAGGTCTCACGCTACCCTGCAAAACAAAGACTATAACTGTAGTGTCATAAAGAAAACTCCCATTGTCCTACCCCAAATCACTCGATGAATACTGTTGATCTCCCGTAATCGAGTTGGGTAAGGGAACCAAATGCCAAGGTCGCATGCTTCTTTTATGGGGCTTACACGTGAGATAGAGGGATGATGAGAATATGATAACAAATAATACTAAGATTGACCGAGACCTGCTGTGTCCCAAATGTTGCGCTGATCCTTTTCCAACAAAGCATTGCCTCCTGATCATTAAGCGCAGTAAAGGGTTTTAAGGGGCAGAACAAGAAAAACCTGTGGAGACTGGAGAAATGTCACCCTAGGAGCTCAGTTTCTGTACCTATTGAAGACTTGGTGCTTGTGTGTAATGTGGCATGGTATGGTCTTTATCTGGAGTGCCACAAAACTTCATGTGTTTGGATGTTATGGATCACCCATGGTTTTGATGTGCTGTTAAGAGGTGGGGTGGATTATAAGTGTGTGGTGGAGGACAGGTATGTGGTGGATTATAGATTCCAGACATGGATTAGGGATATGTAGTAGATTACAAGTAGGTGGCACATTATGAGAGTGTGGCCCAGAAGGGGCAGATCACTGGGACATGACCTGGAAGGATAGCGTGCTAGCTCGGCTCTTCTTCCTTGACTTGGCTTCATGTCTGCCATGCCACGAACAACTCATCTACTACTCTGCCTCCTGCCGTGTGGTTCCACTATTGCCGGCCACCCATAAATGTACTGACCTTCTGAAGAGGTGAGTTAAAATAAATCTTTCATCCTTTTAGTTGTGGAGGATGTTGGGTATTTTGCAACAGCAATGAAAAAGTTACTAAGACATAGTATCCATTTCTTCCCACACTTTCAAGTCCCCTGAGTCAGAGCTGAGGAGGATGTGACACATGAGTTAGGTACGCTAGAGGACCATCCCCAGCCCTGAGGACTCTGAGGAAGATGGCTGGTCTTTGTGGCCAACCCTACTTCTTCATCTTATAAGATGCAAACGTCTTAAGAGACCTCTCTGATGTGAATGGTAGGCAGATGTAACCCATATCTTTCCCTGCTTTCCTGAAGTTATGGAAGCACATTTCAAGTGACTGAGTTGGTTCACAGGATATGCATAAGGTCTTGGAAAATCCCATGAGCATGAAAACTGTTAATGAGTCATCTAAATTACCTTCATATTCAGAAAATCATCACTGCTAATATAACGTGTCCATACAATCACTGTGCCTTCAGGCAGTCCTTTCAGCTTAGCCTACCTAAATAGCCTCCTCCCTACACCAATGATTGTTTACTTCACTATAGGCAAAAATACATATTCAAATGTATTTGCCTTAAAATGTACACATAGAAGTAGACGTGGGTACAGATACGGATGTTAGTTTGCTAAGGCATAATAAAATACCACAGCCTGGATGATTTAAACAATAGATGTTTTCTCCTCACAGTCTGGAGACTGAAGCCTGAGATGGAAGTGTCACCAGGACTGGTTTTTCCCAGCTGGAAGATGGCTATCACCGTCCCGTGTCCTCACGTGGTCTCTCCTGTGTCTCTGTGTTCTGTTCTCCCGTTCTTAGGACACTTGTCAGATTAGGTTGGGGCCCATTCTAAAGACCCTCCATTCGCCTTAATTGTCTCTTTAAGGACCTGTCTTCAAATATAGTCATATTCTGAAGTAAAAGGAGGTTAGGGTTTCAGCATAAAAGTTAGGGAACAGATATACAAATGTATGTGCATCAGAATACACCTCATATGCAATACTTAGATATACATGGGTATCAATATGTAGTATATCTATAGACATAATAGAGATATGTACTGTAAATGAAAATGTTCTTCATTTTCTATTTAATTGTGATTCTTCAAAGCTCTCATCTCTTCTTATAGCCCAAACTTTCACTTCCAAAAACATGTTCCTGTCCATATCCAAGGTCCAAATCCCTCTCCTGAAGGTCATGTTCACATCTGCAGTGACAGACTGGATATCCCAAGCGTTTTAGGGTGCTTTCATTTCTATACATTCATCAAAAAATTTATCCCTATCCAAGGAATCACTTCTTCCTGACTGTCATGCCTTCTTACCAGGCACCACCTGGCTGGGAACCATCTATCCCCTTCTTCCTGTGCTCTTGACCCAGTCAGTGATGAGCCGCAGACCTCTGAAATGTCCATCTGTCTGCTCTGTGGCATTCCCCCTGCCTCCAGGGCAGCTGTGCCTGAGGAACTCCAACAGCTGCTTCCCGTCCCTCCCACACCCAGCCTCAGTCCAAGCAGGACCACTCCCTGGCACTCACATCCCCCATCGCTCTTCACCATCCATCAGATACAAACTTCCTTTCATCCTGCTGCAACTGGTCCTGTCCTGACAACTCTGCCCTCCCCAGTGCACAGCAACCCAGCCAGGAGCTCGCCAGCCTGCTTCAACAAAGCACCGCTAACAAAGCTCTTTCCCAGCTTGTCTGTAACACAGGTAGAAATTTCTGGACTGGCAATTGTACAAATTCTCTCTTTCTCTTCTTACATATTTTTTCCTCACCCTCCTTTCTTCTTTTTTACACATATACATACAGAGCTACTACCTCTTTATATACAGAAGAACTCTTATCTGAAATAATCACATTTGAGAACATGAAGATGTCATACGAGGAACAAGGTGGAAAAGGAAGCATGAAAAAATATGCAAATTCTTTTTTCCAGTGCTGGGAAGCCACGTAACTATCATGATCTCTTATAGCCTGTCCTAATAAAGATGTCCATGACATAAGTTCTTTTGCCAATGAAAGGACTGGAGCTAGAATAAGGATATTTCTGAAGATAACAAACACAAACAGAATTCTTTTTCAAGGTCAACAAGTAGTAGTGTACATGCCTAAAAATTATGAAAATTCCCTTCCTTTGACATCAAAAAATTAAATTGAAAAAGGTGGATTGTACTTAGGGGAAAGAAGACACGCAAAAGTAGCTGGGAATTTTCTTCCTTCACTCAAAATGAAAAAAAAAGACAGTGTCATTATCAGACACAGTATGTGTCAGCTTGTAAGCTGTGAATACACAGCTGAGGCTGAAGCTTTGCCAGTCATAGAAACATCTCCATCCTCTTTGTAATACACTTGTAAGAACACAACTGAAATATTGGTGGGGTGTGTATGCACACATATATATATGTTCATGTGTGTACATGTGTGTTCCTGTTTAATGTGTGTGTGTGTGAATACATGCCTCAGCAGACCCCAACACAGGCTACTTTAAAGACAATCTGTATTTATGCTAACCAGGTCTGCTGAACATAAATCTGATTCTTTCTGAGGGTAAAAAGAGAAAGAAGCAGACAGAAATTTCTTCCTCCTATTATCTGTACCCCTAAAAACAGAAAAGTTTGTAGTTGAATGTCATAACTCAGCATTTTCTAATCTTCACTCAGTTGACACAGACCTGTGACCTGTGGGGACCCTCAGAGAAGCACATACTTTTCCTCTTGCCCCGTGGAGTAGCAGATCCTTTCCTACCCACCCCATCTACTCTGTTTCTGCACAAGCACATCCAACTCCCTCTTCTCTTTGCCCTGGTTACCACATCCTCCATCCTTCCCAAGGAAATGAATGGCTTCTCAACATGCCCAAGTTTTGCTACGCAGTGTTTGGATAATGGCTTCCCAACGGAATACCTGGAAGCTAAAGAATACACTCATTAAATACAGGGGTCATCGAATAAGCCCTGAAAATGACCTGGGATTTTCAGGAAAGAACTTTCTGAAGATGGGGTGCCAAGGTGACACATGATTCTGCATGAGATTAGGATTTCATTTTAGAGACAACTTGCTGTACTGCACTGAGATGTTTCAGGAGCTGAATCAGGCCCCTTGTGGAAAATATTATCAGATTTTGTGCCTTGGGTCTGGAAGGAGGAGTGACACACATCCCCTAGAGTGTGCGTGTGTAAGTACTGTGTCATGCAATCTACACATCTTCTGACACAGATTTTACCTTAGTCCAAATTTTACCTTTTTTTTCAGTACTGGAGAATAAACCTAAGGCCTTAGCACAGATGTGTATCCAGTTCTTTTTAAATTTTTTTTTTATTTTGAGACCATTCTCCAAGTCACCGAATTTCCCAGGCTAGGCTGAAATTTGTGTTCCTCCTGCCTCAACGTACCAGAGTGCTAGGAGTATAAGGATACACCACCACGTCCAGCCAAATTTCATCCTTTCTATAAGGACTCCAGCCTTAAAGGAAGGAGTAAGATCCATTCTTACGACTTCATTTTTGCTTTTTAAGTATTACCAAATAAAGTCACAGGAACTGGATAAACCTGAGAGAATGGCTATAGTCTATGAAACGTTAAGCAGAGAGTAGCCCTGCTGATTGTTGATGACGTGCTTGACATAGAGTCTGGGCTGGAGCAGATTCACAGGCCTCTGGCACATGAGAAGCAGCCAGTGGCCTGAGAGATGCAGTCTTTTCAAGTCTGATCAAGAAAGATGATCAAAAACTTTGCTTTCATGTAGAAAAGAACAATAGTTAAAGTTTCACCCCAGGGCTATGTGAACGCTAACACTTTTCATCATAAAATTGCCTAAAGACAGGCAGACTATCTGAACGTCCCAGAGAATATCACGACATCTTGGTGACTAGGAGGAACAAATGATAGGTGGTCATTTGACTGAAGACCTTGGTAAGATACTTGAACTGGAGAAGCCAACAAATATTCAGAGCCCCAACTTCAAGGGCCCGATGATCAGGGTGTTCTGAATATTTCCATCAAAGTCTCTCATTCCCTACCCCAGAGAAAGATCTTCATATCTCGTTCCCTCATTTGATCCTGAAAGCAATACATTTCATACCTAGCGACACTGCTGCAGCCTAGACACAGGGTGACAGAGAAGGGGGCTAGTTTTGACTAAACCTGTTCTAAACTGAAGTGCAAATAAATCTGCCACTGAAGCCATGTGACCTAGTGGAGCCCTAGAAGTTGGTGGTGTCGACGATAGAATGACAAACATTGTAGGATGAGAAGTGGACGTTCAAGATCCATCGCGGGTTAGACAGGAAGGCACAACAAAGCCACTGCCACTGCACCAGTATCCTTCCCCAGCTCACTGCTACTGAGGTGCTGCAATATTGATTTGGGGTGGTTCACCCATATCAGACCCAGGATATGTTAAATGCTGTGTGCCAGTAGTGATCCAACCATATCCTTGCTTATGAGAACACCACTGGTCTTCTCCTGGGTTCCTACTTAGCTCCAACTCTGGCCTGTAGTCCTTAGTAGGGGAGAATGGATAAGCATCTTTTACTGTGTGTCCCCGTCATATGTGAACAAAACTCTTACCCTTTCTGCAGGTTCTGAGCCTTGTATCAGGCAGTTTCCCAAGGGCTTGCCTTGCCAGCCGTCATTCTGAATTACCAAGCAGCCTTTTTTGTCCAGTCCTTTCATAATTCTGATGGACATAGTAATGTGCTCGTCAGGGTCCTGGGCCATGCAGGAGAGAAGAAGGGCATTCTATGCTGGGTAAGACTCCTCTGGCTCCTCTACTGACAACTCCTAGCCTGTGCTGTCTGTTGGTGATTGTGATCATCGAAAGGATATGCCAATCTGAAAAAAAAATAGAAAAGCCCAGTTAATCTATAGAGTAAGTATAGAAAATTTTAAAAAGCCCAGTTAATCTATAGAGTAAGTTTTGGTGTATGTATGATTGACACATGGACCAGCAAATAAGGGAAGAAGAAATAGACCAGCAGCTTGAACTAAATTAAAAGGAAGGAAGAAGCTTCTTCTTCCAGAAGAGTTCCAGCCTTCACCATCTTCTCAAGACATCTATTTGCTCCTATCTTCACATCAACAATCTCCATCAAAATTTCCTTCCACTCTCCAGGTCTTCACTATCACTTAGGGCATGAATCTTGACACACTACTGGCTGCCCTGCAACCTACAGTCTCAGAATGGTGTTTTTCTATCTCACATCTGAGCAGCTACTGGGCTCTCACAACTCCCATAACTGCAGGCAACCACTTTGGACTCTCTCGTCAGACTTTAAACCATCAAATTTCCATATATGTAAATATATGTGTATATATGTGTGTGTATATGTGTACAGAATATATAGTTTTTCTATTAATTCTGTTTCTTCAAGACCCCAAGCCAATACAGTGACAGGGTATGGAAGGCTGAGAAACAGATCACCTCCTGGAATACAAGATGACAGCCCAAAAAGTGAAGAGAAGGCATGGTTGGAAGATGTGTTCTTGTACCTTTATACCATAAGATCCAAAACGGTGCCTTTTATAACCAGAAAATAAATTATGATTTACATTTTTGGCACTATGGGTAGCACCTGTAATTTTGATGCTAGGGTTTACAAAGTAAAGGCCTCAGGAGCTGGCTTAAAAACACAACTCTTCCCTGACCTTCTCCTGCCCACCTTCCTCTTATCCCTCCCTCTACACTAAGGCAAGCCATAGAAGCTAAAATTCTTTCCCAAGGCAGGTCATTGAAACCAGGACCTAGCCCCCAAATAGGAAAATATTTAAAATATTATCTAATCTCTTCCTGCATTTCTATGTAAGGGCTTTCTATAAAGAAATTTTCTGAGCTACCCTGTTAGATTTATAGGTCTATGACCCTCATACTAGAAAAGTTCCATTGCATACCCAGGAGAAAGGAATGTTGCACAGAGAGACCATGAAGACTCTGAATAGACAGGAAACACTGGGATTGCCCCTTTAGGTATATTACTATTAAATCATACCTTTATGACCCAATCATATTCCCACATCCTTGTTTATGCTTCCCAGGAATCCAAGCCTAAGCGTAAACAATGGACAGCTCACCTTCAGGTCTGGGTCTTTGATATGAAGTCTCTCGTGTGATGGTATCATATAATACTATGATTATGTAAACTTGTCATGGTACTATGATTATGCAAACTTGGAAGTGGGCATGGTGGCATACATCTATACTGCCAGCACTTTGAGAGGATGAGGCAGGAGGATCTCAACTCCAAACCCAGCCTAGGCAAAGTAAGGCTTAGTGAGACTCAGTCGCAAAACGAAAAATAACGAGCATGGGCCTGGATATTCAACTCAGTGCATAAGTCCTAGGTTCACTCCCTAGTACTGAAGAAAAAGAAAAATAAAGAATAAAATCAATTTATTATGCTTTTCTCTAACCTGTTGTTATAAGGGTGTCAGCCATGACCCTTTAAAGTAGCCCCAAAAGCCATCATCTCCTTTTCTGCTCCTCTGGTGGCCATTCCTAAGGAAGCACAACGCCACCTTTGAGTCAAAAGAAGTCACTGTGCATGACCCATGCTGGATGATGCAACCTTGTGATGATGCAACCACCACTGAATTTGTGGCATTAGAGAGCTGCAGAAGCAAAATGATCTGTGTCATTTCAATACAGTGTCTAGTAGATATATTGCACTGTGACTAATAGCCACATTTCCTGAGAAATATTCAAGTAGCTGGAATCATTGACAATAAAGAACATGAAGAAATGGTTCTTGGGCCTGAACACAAAGACAAGCCCAGCCACGAAGGATCTTCACACTGAAAGGACATGCGACACGTGCATGGTGAAGAGGAAGGACAGCAGCACTGGCCTTTATTGGCTTTCATGTTTGGTGCTGATCTCTTTTAGCTACAAGTCATCACTGCCACCAGTTTTCTAGCCTGTCGTCCTAGTCATACAAACCAAAAGATTCTCATCATCGTGCAAAATCCGAGGAAATCAGAGCCCTAGGGCTGACAAACAATGTTGAAGATACATCTTTACTTCACGAGTTGCCTATCACGTTGGAGGGTGTAGACAAGAGTAAAATTAATTAGTGGCAAATCTGGAGTCATAGTCTACAGGTGAAATTTGGTCCAGAGGTCCCATAGTTTCTGATGGTTTTTCTTGGGAACTTACACTGAAATCTGTGTGAAGAAATTCACCTGTAGGTCTCAGCAACTGCCTGCCTGCCTTAGCAGTCATTTTTTCTCAGTCTCTTTAGGTTTTCTGTAGTTACTTACACTGCTATAGTTTGGATCTGCAGTGTCATCCTTGATCTGTGATGTCCTCCAAAGGTGTTGTATTAAAGGTTAGGTCCTAGGCCCACAATGCTACTGGGAAATGATGGGCACATAAAAAGGTGAGTCTTAGTAGGAAATCTTTAGGTCAAAGGGGGTATGCCTTCAAAGGGAGTAGCAAGATCATCTCTCTCTCTCTCTCTCTCTCTCTCTCTCTCTCTCTCTCTCTCTCTTTCTCTCTCTCTCTTTCTCTCTCTCTCTGTGTGTGTGTGTGTGTGTGTCTGTTTCTCTCTCTCTCTCTCACTCTCTCTCTCTCTCTTTCTCTCTCTCTCGGTTTCCTGGTCACCATGATGTCAGCAGGTTTGCTCAATGATGTTCTCCCATCATGCTGCCTCACCACAGGCCAAGAGCAACAAGGCCAAGTGACCATGAGCTGTAACCTCTGAAACTGTGAGCCAAAATAAAACTTTCTTCTTTATATAAGTTTATCATTTCAGGTGTTTTCTTACAGTAACAGAAAATTGCCTAATACAAACACAAAAAAGGCACTGTGTATATGTATATGTGTATATGTAGGGAAACAACACTCATAAAACAGTGTGAGGTACAGTACAAACCCAGGCAGCTGTCCGTACTGAGGAATTAACTGGAGCCTCACACGAAGCAAGCACACTGCCACTGAGCAATTCTCCTGGCCCCTAGTCTTCAGCCTTCTAACCGTGACTTCTTCCTTGTATGGCTGTATGAGGTCCCTGCACTGCCTTCCACGTCAGCTACTGCAGAGGCTTCACAGAGCACTACATAGGGCAGCAAGTAAGACCACGGGGAAAAGGTGGAGAGGGGACCCAGACACACAGGATGAAATGAGCCAGGAAGCAGAAGGTGGAAATTGAACATGACTGATCTTGAAAGAGAAGCCAATTACTGTGAAATGCTCTGCCCTTTAGGAAGGAGAAGGCAAGAAATACAATTTTTAAAATCCACTGGTAAGAGACTGAATGTGCAAAGAGGGAGGGTCAAAAGGGCAATGTGCCGGAGAAGCAGGGCAGGGAGGGGTACAATCCCAGGGCCAGGGAGGAGAAGAAGTCCAGGGGGAGAAATCAGCCGTGGGAAAATGTTTATTTCCTAAGAGAAGTGTGAGAGGGGAAATGTGGAGAATTTTTGAGGGTGGGGGTGGGGAACACAGAAAACACAGAGCAGATGGCCTTAATCTTCTAAGTGAGAAAGGAGTCAACAACTCTGTCTGGGATGGTGATGAGAGACAGGGCTGGAGAAGTCCCTCACGGCCACGCAGGGGTCCTGCAGGAGGCATCTTGGGTGAGGGTGAGCCACAGCTGTGCTTCCCAAGCTTGCCTGTGAGGGGAATCGCCCACGGGGACCAAAGAAGGGCAGATTCTCAAACTCCTCCTCAGAGACTAAAATTCTGTAGAATTGGGTCAGGACCAAGACAATCTATAGCATTAGGATCATCTCAAAATATATTTATCATCAGCCAAAGCTTGCAGAAATCATGAGTAAACTGTTGGGCTGCAAGGAGGATCCATTAGAGATTCGAAAACGTGAAGATGAAGAGAGTTACTTAGTGTCCTGCTGCTCAGAAGACCATGGGGACAAAACCAGTGGTGGGGTTATAGGGGTGTGAGAGGGACAGGCAGAAAAGGAGGGGTCTCTCCAAGAGATATGTCCAGGAGGGCGGGGTCTTTTCAGGAAGGTGGAGTCAATCCAAGAGGGTTAGGGAAGGAGTCTACTCAGGAAGGTGAGGGCTCTCTGGGAGGGAAGGCGAGGGTTTACCTAAGAGGGCAGGATCTGTCCAGGTGGGAGGGGTTTCTCCAGAAGGATGGGCTCCATCCAGAAGAGTGGGGTCTATCCAGAAGGGCAGGGAGTCTCTCCAGGAGGATGTCACTCCAGTAGGTGGATCTATCTAAGAGGAAGGACTGGACTGTATCCGAAAGGGTGGGGTCTCTCCAGGAGGTTGAGATCTGTCCAGGATCCTGCAATGGATAGTCTGGGGTGGAGGAGGTGACCATAGCACATTCAAATGCTTGACCTTGTACCCACACTTGGCAAAGAACAACGTAAAAGGAAGAAAGGACTGATAGACGGTGAGGAAAGAAAATGGGTAGGGAACTGGTTGAAGATGTAGAGCCCACTAAGGGTGAGGAAGTGAAAAAAATCTAAGGAAGACACAGAAACTCACAGATAGACCTCGGAGCTGGAACAGAGGCAGGATTTCCAAGTACATATTCTTGAGGCAACACTTTGGGGAGGAAATTGTATTTACATAACAATAAACATGTTTCATTAGTTCACATGAAACAGGAGCAATTAAAAGGAAAAGAAAAAGACCTCCCAATCTTTTTGTCTGGCTTGTTCCCAACATTTGTGTCCTTCTGCGGTGAGGGCAGCCTGGGTGGAAGAGTTTGAGAACTGCTGAGGAAGCATCTTTTTTAAAAAACACAAATAAAAACAGATGCTCCAAGACTAGTACTGAAAAAAATCTGTAACAGCAAGTTCCTGTTAACCCTTAATAATTTGAAATTTATGAAGTTACCAATATGTGACCTTGTTTGCTTTTAAAAACCAGCTATTTCCCGAAAGGGACAAAATCTTATGCCATCATCCTCACCGTGCCTTCATCATGTAGCCTCAAGGGGGCGCTGCTCCACCTTCTAATCTCTCAAAGGGCAAAGGGCATCTTTCTCACTTCCTGACTCACCACTAAGAGCTGGAACAAAAAAATGTTTTCAAGGGAAGTACTCATAAAAAGAATCAAGAATCTAAATAGCCTAGCTCTTTGTCCCTCAGACTAGCAAATTAGCTCCAGAGAGAACTGTAGAGTCTCTGCTTCCCTACCCCATACCTACTGAAACCAGATCAGCATCTTCAGAAGGCTCTCCAGGACTCTGTATGGCTGTCCATATTTGAAGTGCGCTTGTTTAGTCAGCAAGAAGCTGATCATTGGCCACTTGCTTTCCCACTCCTGCAACCTGGCCCTGCTTATGTAATAGTTTTCATAGCCAGGACCTAACACTTCTCAAAATTAACGTAAGATTTGGCCCTCCCACTATTGTGGTCTTGTCCATAGCTGCCACCTTTTTTCTCAGGAAGTGTATGAGTTAACTACGCTGTGTAACAGATGACCAAAAGTGAACAGTTTAGACAAGACACATTTATTCTTGCCATGACTACTATGGGTAAGGAATATGGACAGGCCTTACTAGGTAACTCTGACAAAGGCTGCAAAGTGTCATCTAGGGCTGAAATTGTCACAAGGCTCCACTGGAGAGATAGTTCATGACGAAGATCACCAATTTCCTGGCATAGGGCCACTCACAACTACCATCCTGTTTTCCATGGATCAAGAGTTCTGGATAAGGAAGAGACATGTGAATGACAGATAGGCAGGGTGAGAAAGACAGCAAGTCATAAATTTTATACAACCAAATCTTGAAAATGTCATTCTATCACTTCTGTAATTTGCCACTAGTTAGAGGTCAATTGTTAGGTACTGCCCAGGTTTAAAGGAAGTGGATTACACAGGACCCCTCATGCTAAAAACCAGGATCACTGGAAACTATCTTCAGGGCCACTTACCTCAGGGAGTGACTTCACAGCTAAAGGTCATTGCCTCAAACAAGTAGCCACTTCAGAACACAGGAAATAGCCTCCAGGGTCATATGGTAAGAATGTCATACATGCAATAATAGGCGTGTTCTCTTTCAACAGTGACTTCTAGATAACTTTGCTCGAGAAACAAAAATAACACAAATCCCCAAGCCTTTCCAACATCTATTGAATCAAAGTCTCCAGGAATAGGTTCTTTTCCTCCCTCTTCTCCACGCCAGTCTCCCCTGCTCCCCATCATCAGGTTCCCATATGATCCCTATTGGACAGCTGAGGTTGAGAACTATAGCTTCAGGTGATGCTGAGGCTCTGGAAAAGCTTACTGGATAATATGTGTGGGGTCCAGCAGCTTGGACTTCAATGGGTGGCCAGCTATGGAACAGAAAAGTGATCGAGAGGGTCCAGGCCTTCATGAGCACTGGGCCATTCTGGAGGTGAGCGGATGAGACTGCCACAATATGAGCAACTTGTTACAACTGCATACCTTAACAAAGTAGTCATCAGGTCTTCCAAGAGTCAGAAGAGAAGGAAGGAAAGGAAGTGGGGAAGGAAGAGAACCCTATCTGAGGCTAATCGGAAAAGGCAAAACTGTAGAGACAGAAGAAAAACTAGTTGCCACAGGCCATGGGAGGAGCAAAGGAGTGATAAACAGAGGACTTCTAGGACAGAGAAGCTACTCTGTGAGATGATTTAATGGCAGACCTGTATCTTTCTATGGTCTCTGCAAACCATAGAGTGTACAACACCAAGCACGAACCCTAACATGGGGGTGGCTTTTGAGGGACTACGATATGTTCATGTAGGTTGGTTAGTTGTAACATGTGTGGTGGATGTTGATATTGTGGGAGGTTATACATATGTAGGGGCATACAGTACGTGGGAAACCTATGAACCCTCCCTCTCAATTATTCTCTGCATTGAAAACTGCTCTAAAAATAACAAGTCTTCATTTCTAAAAAGTCAAAAAGAGGCTAGGCACGGTAGTACATTCAAGGAGGCAGAGACAGAAAAATCACAGGTATGAACCCAGGCCAATCAACTGCTTAGCAACTTAGTGAGATTTGTCTCAACACAAAAATTAAAATTAAAAAAAAAAACTTTAAAAAGGCTAGGAAGGTAGTTCATTATGAAAGCTCTGGGTTTAATTCAATCCCCAGTGCCAAAATAAAATAATGCCCAAAAAGAAAAAGACAAAAACTAAAACGTTCTTGCCTTAAATTCTAGCTGATTGTTTCAAGGAAGTAAAAATTGAAAATAAAGTTTCAACCAGTGAAAGTGCCTCATAATCTTTTATGCTGTAGTCTATAGACACAGGTCAGAACTGGAGCAGCCCTATAAATGACCTCACCAATGCCTTTGCTTTATGGATGAGGAAACTGCAGAGCACAGAGGTCAGATGGGTAGTGGGGTGATAGCGTTGCTGGGATTAGAACTCACGTCATGGAACCTGAGCCCAGGGCTTAAGTGGCAGGCTTCCTATATGCAGAAGTAACTCTGTCCATGAGGCAGGTTTTACTCTTTCCTTGACTGAAGAACTCGTCCAGGGAGGTAGCAGGCATTCTTGCTTGGAGACCGCATGTCCTCTCACATAAATATTTCAGCAATGTCCAACCCACAGAAGGTTAGCAGGGCATTTACTCTACTTGATGGGACTAAGGCTATGGGTAGATCATAGCTTCTGAGTCCAACAAGGTCCCGGCCTGAGCTTCACCCACTCCTGAGAGGTGAGGAGCTTAAGATGGATCATGGCAACCCCTACCCCTAGCCACCATCCTCCCACCAATACAAGGAATCCATTCTTCAGGCAAGTCTGACCTTGACCTCCACTCCCTGCCCCTCGCCTGCCTGATCTGCATCTTGGCTGCTGTTCTCATTCCCAGGGATTGGGTCTCTCCCATCCTGTTGCCATGGCCACGAGCCTCACCCAAAGCATACCAACGCTGTAGTGTTCACAGATCTCTGGCTGGCTTCCAGACAGATGCAGAGCAGTAAGGAAAAAGAAAGTTCTCCTCCAAGGCCAATCCAGGACCAGTTGGCCCTTTTTTTTTCTGCCATTGGCTAAGGCCTTTCAGACCCATCCATCTGGCTACCCAGCTGTGAACGAGTGGTGGTTCTTAATTTGTCTCCCTGCACCAACTTCTTGGGAACTTCTTTCCCAAAAAGTCAGCACAAAGAGCTAAATGAGCCTCTTCCCACAGCCCCGGATACTGGCTGTTTACCAAAAACTGAAAACTTCACCCACTGCCACCAGTTCCAAATCTCTGAGCTCTTAGTTGTGAGTGAGGAACTCCGTCCCTAGAGTTCCAGGCTGGCCCGTTCGCAATGCTCTTGAGTGTCCTTTTCAACAGTCCAGGTCCTGCGAGTTAAATAGTTTTCCCAGAGAGAGAGAGAGAGAGAGAGAGAGAGAGAGAGAGAGAAACTCAATTAAAGGCAAAGAAAGCAAAGAAGCCATAGCTAGAGAACGGAGACGCAGTCTCCTTAAAAGCAACCAAAGAAAACCCCTTTGGGGTGTGTCACGTCGCGGACACACAGCTCATCCTTGAATAGTTTGTTTTGGCCCAGTGCTTGAATTTATGACAGTTATAAGACAGAAGAGAGTAACAGAGGGAATCACCCATGAAGTTCAACATTGGCAACTAACGTTGGGCCCTCAGGACCAACCACCTGCTGCTCTACACCTCGGGGTTTCTCCGGTACCCTGCAGATGTAAGAGTACACGCGGAAGCGCTCTGTCGGTTACAAAGCTGTCCATCAAAGCAGGAGGCGGTTTCTGGTTGGCATCCCCGCCACTCCTCCAATGTGGCACATGGAGAGCCCCAGGGTATGTGTTCACATTGTTCTAGGGTTTTCCTGGGGAGGGAGGGAGAGAAGAGGAGAGAAAGGGGTAAGCACAGTGGTCTCCCACAGGGACAGGGTCTGGGCAGCGGGATTCAAGGGCCGTTTCTGCTGACTAAAATCACAGCATCGCCAACCACCATCTGGTATCTATGGCCACTAAGTTCCTTCCCAGTTTTCATTTTTGGCATTTTGACATTTTGATCTCCTGCCCAGATATATTTTGTTGTCTTAGTTTTAAAAACTAATGTAGAAAATTATTTCTTTTTATAGTGGGTGAAACTGTGACCATAGTGAGTTAATGAGAAAGGTGCCAAACAATAGTATGGTTTTCTTCACCCTTTCCCCTGCACACCGACCCCCCCCCCCACCTGTGGTCAAATGGAAAGTTTATGCAGCTCACTGTTTAACTTCAAATGTTTTTTAAAGATGTATGCTTTAATATGAAGACTGAAGGACTTATCCGTAAAGCTGCCAATGAAAGCATCAAGTGTAGCCTTAATATTTGAACTCCATGGCCAAGCCCTAGTCACCATCAAACCATCACTACTGCTAACTCAACAATATATGTTAAGAGCAAGAAGGAAAAAATATGGATATTAAGGCTAAAGACAAATATTTACAAAGATGGCAGCCACCATATTTTCTAGTATGAGATAGCGACGTTTGAAGAAAACCCTAAACACTCTGACTCAAAGCCTTGCCAAGAAATGGCACAAATCCTACGCCTCCCTCTGCTTTCTCTTTCCATAGCTCCTTTTTCTCCTAGCACCTTCATCGGTCTATTTGTCCAAAGCAACTCATGATCTTTATGAAGAATAAAAACCCAGCAGCTGGACAGAGCTTAACATATGATTAGGCAAGAATTGAAATGGTTTCAGAAACTGCTGACACTCTATTGAGACACAGCATCTTTTGAAAGAAGAGGTCATTTGAAAATGTTTTGCACCACCACAGGCTGGCACCTCGCACATGCGGCTGGCCGCCGCTCCCTCCAGGGCACACTATCTCTCCATCTCTGGCATGGGCTGGCACAGGGCTCTGCTTCACCCACGTCTCAGGCGAACAGCTGCTCCAAGACCCACCCTGCAGCTGAGCTGCAGGATGAGCAGTATTTTCCACTGGGAGCGGGAGACAGGCTAAAGTGGCACATGGGTGAATTCTAAAAGCCTGGTTAGGGAACGACTGGGATGAGATTCTGAGGATTAACCAAGACTGTGCCCTCAGGAGAACAGGCACTAAGGGGCCCCTACCGTTTTACAAACAGGATAAAGGGAAATTCAGGTTTTGTTTGTTGTGTTATTTAGTGGAGTCCCAACTCTGCAAAGCTCACATGTAACTGGCAAACTGGCAGCTGCTGACTTCTGAGCCAAAAAAAAAAAAAAAAAAAAATCTGAAAATGTGATGTGGCAATGTACCAGATTTGCAGTTAAGAGTGTCAGCTCAGATGTGGCTCTACTTCTTACAGACTATGTTTCTGTGCCAGTCACTTTCCCTTCTGGAACATGGTGCCCCTTTCTGCAGGCCCCTGCGGGGGCTTGAAGAACCCCCATGTTGGGCAGGGGTGGGATCTGCTACACAGGGCGTGGAATCTGCTCAGAACGAGCGAAGATGTTTTCAGTGGCTGTTACTCAATAAATACTGATTCCATTCTTCTTGCAAATGAGCAGCCACTATACAGTTTGTTTTGGATGCTCGACTTTCAATCTAGCCCAAAATACAGGATCAGAGAGGCACCAGGCCATCCCCGCAAAGTAGCAAGGAGGTGTCAGTAGATGGAGGTGCCCGTGAGTCCAGCTCCTGCAACCAGGTGGGTGTGAGGTTGTACAAGGAGTGATCCCTCTTCTCTTTTCCCGGACCTCTCTTTTCCCATCTCAAAAATGAGGGCACTTGATTAGACCCACTGCTACCAGTTACTTCCTACCACCAAGCCCCTTCCTTCATAAGACTTCCGATTTCCAGTTCCCAATTAAGAATTCCTCAGGAGAAGACCAGGGCCTCAGCCTGGGTCTACTCAGCCCCTCTTCCCCTGTTCTTACACCAGGAATAGCCCACACATCGGGAACACCAGAGAGCCCCTTGGAGCAGACCCAGGGGACTGCAGGATGAGATTTTTCCCTTACACTATATGAGCCTGCATGCATCCTGAGTAACTGGGGCATATTTCTGAGCTTAACCTATTTGTGTCAAGGCTGATGTATAATGCATTTGAAAGACCAAGACTCTCCTTTGTACCCAGCTCCTCACACCTGCTGCCTGGGCAAACCTCGCTTGGCAGAAAGTCTCTTCTGACTAGTTCCAGCCAGAGTCTCAGCGGCTGTGACCCTACAGCCTTGTGACATTGAGGGAGCAAGGGAGAGGGAGGAGTGGGAAGTAATATGAAAAAAAGCGTAATCTTATCCTCAAGAGGATGCCCTGGGAGCGTTAACCAATCAGAAGGGACTGGAGCAATAGGCCCTGCAATAAACTAGTGTGAACAATCAGGAGAAAGGGCACTAGGCAAGGAATCAAGGCACCTGGTCCCTGGTCGGCAGTAACCAGGTGACCTTGAACAGGTCACACCTGCTCTTCGGTTACCTCCGTGTTAGTGCTAGACCAGATAACCTCTATGGGACTTTCCAACCGTAAACTTCTGTGATTCTAAAAATCACAGGCACTTAAGACTGTGATAACACTGCTCTCAAACTGTCACTATTAGAATTTTCCAGCTACTTATATTCATTACCCTTTTTTTTTTTTGAGGTAGGTACTAGAGATTGAACCCAGGGCCTTTGCACTGGGCTACATCTCAGCCCCAACCCCTCATTGTTTATTTATTCATTTTAGTCATTTATTATTTATTTATTTAATCTATTTATTTGAAACAGAGTCTTACTAAGTTTCATGGGCTGGCCTCAAAAGTGTTATTCTCCTGCCTCAGCTTCCAGAATACTGAGAATATAGGCCTACACCACCCTGCACAGCTCATCACCCTTAACTACTCCTCCGTTATGACTTACAAGCCATTGTAGGCCTTGGGCAGGATGTAACCTGATTAGAGTCTCCTGTGATTGGGGGAAAGCTTTGAGTCTACAAAGTCGATCTGCAGACTGAGGGCATAGCTCAGTAGATAAAGTGTTTGCCTAGCAAGTGCAAGGCCCTAGCCTAGGTTCAACTCCCCAGCACCACATAAGCCAGGCATAAGGGTACATACCTATAATCTCAGCACTCTGAAGGCTGAGGCAGGAAGATGGATGTGAGTTCAAGGCAAGCTGGGTGGTAAGTGAGTTCAGAACCAGTCTGGACTACAGAGGGAGACTATCTCAAATTAATAAACAAACAAATCAATAAATAAGGACAATCTGAACAATAGCTCCCAGAGGCCTTTGTGTTATGATTGAAGCAATCTTAACCGGGGTGGGCACTTTTCAAGTCCAGGAAAAATGAGTAAATATTTGCAGGCTGATAGAATCGTCTGGAAGGACTCAATTGCTACAGCAGTTGCTTAGCGAATGATTTCTGAGGTCACATTTGAAATTCCTCAGTAGATTATTATTTTTACTGCTATCTTTCAACTCCCAAACAAAATAACTCAGAAGTAGCGGAAGTAAATACATGAAGATCTACCAGAGAGGCTGGAAGCGGGTTAAGTTAAACCTGGATATGACTGCATTATTGCTTCAGGTCAGAGGTGGTTCTTACACTGCGTTCCATTGACCTTGTGACCGCGCATGCAAATACAGTATCACTCCTTATTCTCTTTCTCTCTCTCTTTTGAGGAGCTTGCTGGAATTGAACCCAGAGCCTTACGCACAGCTATATTCCCAACACACTCTTTTTATTTCTCCCCAGTTTTGTTAGTATGTATGTGCAATACACAATGGTTCCATTAAACTTGGGAATTTTGTTCATGTATATACCGCATCAGCTTCACACTCCCTTCTCTTCCTCTTTCTCACCCTCCCGCCTCCTCCCTCACCGCCCTCACTCCCGGCGTCTCACCCATTTGACTCTCATTTATTTATACTCTGGGTTTCTTGTGTTAGAGAAACCGTGTGATATTTAATTTTCTGAATCTGATTTACTTCACTAATTATAACAGTGTCAAGTTATTTCCATTTACCTACAAATGATTCCAATCTGTCTGTCTTCATGGCAGAGTAGTACTCCATTGCGTACATATGCCACAAAATTTTAATCCACTGGTCTTTTGATAGATATTTTGGTATCTTCCATGATTTAGCTTTTATTAGTTGTGCTGCTGTAAACATAGGTATGTGTGTATCTTTGTTATATAATGCTTTTAGCTCTTTGGAAAGTATACCCAGAAGAGGTATCATGGATCAAACGGAATATGTATTTTCAGTTTTTTGAGAGATCTCCAAATTGATTTCCATAGTGGCTGTGTCAGTTTTACAGTTTTACAGTCTCACCAACAATGTAACAGGTTCTTTTCTCCCTTTTCTCCCTTTTCATCTCTTGATTTTTGAATTCTTGATATAAGTCATTCTCACTGGGGTAAGACGGTATCTCGATGGTGTCTTGATCTGCATTACTCTGATGGCTGAAGATGATGACCATTTTGTTCATTTGTGCTTTTTCTTCTGAGAACTGTCTATTCATTTCAATTACCCAATTTTAATTTGCTCTTTGATTTTGAGGAGTGGATTTTTCTTCAGTTCTTTGCATATTCTAGTTATTAGCCCTATGTCTGAGGTATAAGTGGTACAAATTTTTTCCCATTCTGTCAGTTCTCTCTTTACTCCTTTGCCTTGCAGAAGATTTTTAATTTGATATAAGTCTATTTGTGAGCTCTGGGAGTTATTTCTTCTACATCAGGTGTCCCGTTGAGAAAATCCTTGCCCACACCTACATCTTAAGGAGTTTTACCTTTTTTGTCCTCCAGTAGGTTCGGTGTTTCAGTTTTAATATTTATTTTGATTCACTTTGATTTGATTTTGTTACATAGCGATAGGTATGTGTCTAGATTCATTCTTCTTCATATGGGTAGCCAGTTCTCCCAGCACCATTTATTGAAGAGGCTATCCTTTTTCCAGTGTATGTTTTTGGCCCTTTTGTCAAAGATCAGGTAGTTGATCTCTGCATCCTCTGTTCTGTTCCACTGGTCAACTTGTCTTTTTTTGTGTGTGCCAATACCATGTGGTTTTTATCGCTGTGTCTTTGTAGTATAACTTGATGTCCAGAATCATAATGTAGGCTTGCTTTGGCTATTCTAAATCTCTTCTGATTCCATATAAGTTTTATGAATTTTTTCAAATCAAAATACTGTTGATATTTTGATACAAATTACACTGAAACAGTTTATTAGTTTTGGTAATACCGTCATTTGACAATATTAATTCTGCCTATCCAGGAACAGGGAATGTCTTCCTATTTTCTAGTATCCTCAGCGTAATATAGTTTTCATTGTAGAAGTCCTTCACTTCCTTAGTTAGGTTTACTCCTAGATACTTCATTGTTTGAGGAGCTGTTGAGAATGGATTATGCTTCTCAGCTCTTTTACAATAAGTTCATTGTTAGAGTAGAGGAATGCTAATTTTTTTGTATCTTTTTATTTCTTCTTAAACAGGTTTCACAAAGTCCCCAAGTTACCCAGCTCTTGGGTTTGAACTTGTGATCAGCCTACCTCAGCCTCCCCAAATGCTGAGATTATATGTATACACCACAACTCCCAGCTCAAACACATCATTAAGGAAGAAAAAGGACTTGGCTAGGTAACTTTCTGGAACAGCATTCCATTTGGAATGAGATTGCAGAGCCTGATTTCCAGCCTGCTCCCTTTAGTCATCTTTACTTTTCTAGTTCTGAAGTCTTATCCAGACTCACTCGGGGTTCCTTAGAGTTCTACATCCATGCTCATCAAAAGCCTGGTACCAAGACCTGCAGACAGGTGAGGAAGGAGGAGGTATAGCAGTTGTTGTGGCTTGGATCTGGAGTGTATCCCAAAGCCTCACGTATCTGTGGATACCGTGCACTATCAGAAGGTAGGACCTGGCTAGAAAGGGTAGGTACTTGGGACTTGACCTGGAGGGGCATGTGCTGGCTTTGCCCCTCCTCCCAGACTTGGCTCTGCCCTCCCATGTTGTGAGGCTCCCTGCCTCCAGAGCACCAGCTCCAGCTCTGGCTCTAGCTGTAGCCCCACCATGTGATTCCACCATTTTCCAGCCACCCACCCATGAATGAACTGTGACCTTCTGAAACTGTGAGCTAAAATAAATGTTTCCTCCCTGAAGTTGTATATGTTGGGTATTGAGTCACAACAACGAGAAAGTAACTAAAACAGTCGTATAGCACTGAATTATTATGTATAAATTGTTCTCCTGTCTGTACACATTAGAAACCTTTCTGCTGGAACTCACAAAACTCACAGCTTAGGTCAGCTTTTTTTAAAAGGTTCTTTTTATCTCCAAGGATAAGAAATCTAGCAAGCCCCAAGGAGAGTAAAAACAGTGCTCCAGTAAGGTCGTCAGGAATCCAGCTTCCTCCTAGGGCATGGCCTCCCATTCTCAGGTCGTGGGTTCGGCCTCAGGCTTGCCTAGCTCAGGGTTTCAAGATGCCTCCGTGGTCCTGCTTTCGCATCCAGACCCACAGGGCCTGCTTCATGTGTACATAGGTAGTGAATAATGCCTTGTGCCATAAGGTCCTGCAAGGCTCTATCGTTGCCATCTTGAAATTCTTCATAGCTTTTTTTTTTAACTTATGCTTTTTTATTCTCCTATAGAATAGAGGAGCATGTATATGAGCACGAGAAATGTATGCAAAATGTGTGTCCATTCTCTCCTACTGGCCCAGTTACATGTAGTGTGTGATGCCCAGCAGCACAAAAGCCCAGGAGACCCACGACCCACAGGATCCTGCTAGACTTAAAACAAGGGGAGTCCCAGTTGAATAAGTGGGGCACTGGGTGTCCCAAGAGGCCGCGTTTCCCATTTGAGGCAGAACTTGCTCAAAGACAGAAAAACAAATGAGTTCTGAGAATACACAAAAGACCAAAGAACCTCATCCTACCCTTTCTAACTCTAGTTACTTCCTTGTGTTAATTGACTAGCCTGCAAATGATGACTCGGGAAAGACACAAATCATCAGTTTACAGTGTGTCCTAGTGAACCAATCCAGAGAAAATATATGTGCTTCTAGCCTGTAACAACAAAAGTTTCTACTTACTGCCTTGTGGCTGGCTGCCACCTTGACTTTTTTTTTTTTGTCTTCATCTTTTTTTTTTTTTAATTTCATCAACAAAGTAGCAGGGCAACTACTTAAGTGATATGTGTTCATTTATTGACCTGTAGATGTCTGCCTAGAACAGACGATCATCTTCCAGGAAGCTGTACTGTTCAGTCTCTGCTGATGACCCGTGTTCTTTCTCAAGCAGTCACAGAGCTGAGCTTCCTCAATTTGGTATAGGCTTCCCTAAAACATCACCTCTCCAACTTCTTCAGTCTCCTCAAGATCATTTTTAAATAAGAAAATAGGGATGAACAGAACAGCATGGAGGATGCAGAGACAAGCTTGAGCACCCTCAGCCATCTGATCTTCGACAAAGGGGCCTGTCTTAGCTACTTTTTCATTCCTGGAAAGGATACCTGAGATCCACAACTTTAGGGAGGAAAGCTTTATCTTAGCTCCCAGTTTCAGAAGATCACATTCTGTTCACAGACAGGCAGCTGGATGGTGGAGACACACGGTGGGGCTGGAGCCAAAGAAAGATTCTCACAGCATAGTAGAAGACAGCCAAGTCAAGGAGAAGGGACAGAACAGCACACATGCATCCCTCGAGGTCAAGCCGCAAGAATCCACCCCTTCCGACCAAGCCCCACCCCCCTCCTAACAGTACACAGTGTCATAGGTATATGAGGCTTCTGGGGACAGTCCAAATTCAAACCACAACAGGGCCAAATACTAGAGAAAAAATACTGGAGAAATACTGGAGAAAAGATAGCCTCCTTAACATACGGTGCTGCGAGAACTGGTTAACCACATGCAGAAGAATGAGTACAGACCCACACTTTTCACCCTGTAATAAAATAAAATTAAAGCGGAGCAAATACCCAGATATTAAAAATGGAAACACAGAACCTACTGGAGGATAAAATAAGGAAAGCTTTGAAAACGTAGGCATAGGTAAGGACTTTCTCAGCAGAATACCTTATAACCTCAAGAATTAACGACTGAGATTACATCAAATTAAAAAGCTTCTGCAAAGCAAAGGAAATGATCAACAAAGTGAAGAGAGAACCAACAGAATGGGAAAAATTATTTGCCATCTAGTTCTTGAACAGAGGACTAATATCTTGAATGCACAAAGAACTGAAAAAATAGAGTCCCAAAAATAAAAGACCCAAATTAAAATGGGCAATTGAAACGAATAGACAGTCTTCAGAAGAAGTACATATGGCCAATCAAGACATAAAAAAAATTCCATCATATTTAACCACTAGAGAAATGCAAATCAAAGCAACACTGATGTATGATCCATCTCACTCCAGTAAGAATAGCTATTACTAAATAACAGACGGTTTCTCTACTATGAGAAACACAGAACACAATCATTTCATAGAACTTATTGCGGGGAATAATGGGAACTAGTGGAGAGGGAAAGGGGAGGGTCAAAAAGGGAGAGGGGGAGGGTTTGTGATTTTGTCATGCTCTGTATATGCACAACATACTCGATCAATGTAAACATTATGTATTGCATATGTACATATCAATAAAATGAGGAACAATTAAACAGAAGAACTCAAAGCAATAGAAGCTGGCAAGAATGTAGGAAAAGAGAAACCTTGCTACTTTGCTGGTGGAACTAGAAACTGGTACCACAATTATAGAGATCAGTATGGAGATTCCTCAAAAAAATGAAAATAGATTTTCCATTTGATCCCGCTATACCTCCGGTGGGTATCTTTCCAAAAGAGTTAAAAGCACATATAGAGATTTACGTATACCCACGTCTACAGCAGTGCAGCTCACAATAGCTAAATTGTGGAGTGTGCTGAAATACCCACCAACAGATGAACGAATAAAGAAAATGTGGTATATACCCACAATGGAGCACTACTCTGCCATAATGACATATAGATTTAAGTCATTTGTGGGAAAATAAATACATCTTGAGACCATTATTCTTAAAGAAGTGAATCAGACCCAGAAGATTAAACGTGCCCGGATTTCTCTAATGAGAAACTAAAAGCATAAAGGCATAAATGACTAAATAAATAAACAAGAGAAATAAGAGAAATGGTAGGAAACAAGGAGAAGGATTTGTGGAGAAGGAGAAGAGTTGGGGAAAGAAGTGAAAGGATGGGGTAAGGGGGAGGAGAGGTGAGTGTTACGTTGATGTGATGTGTATGTGCTCCGGTTCCTCAAGTTCAAAGTCACTATTGTATATTGCAGATACATACGAATAAAAAATAATACATATGGAGGAAAAAAGGAAAATAGGGGTGACCTATTCCTGAGCTGGGAAGAAGAAATTTATACCTTTTTCAATATTTAAATTGCTTACCATGTGCGTGGATTACTAGTATAATCTCTGAAATGTATAGACTTTTTAAATCACCTACTCCACCTGTTTCTGACAGCAAAAGTGAATTTTAAAAAAACACATAAACCTGTTTCATGCCAATTAAAGTCAACAACTCAGCTTCTGCCAACGTGTAAGATTATTAAATACATTGCTAGGATTTCTCTCGGGCCCTGGAGGGTGGCTTGTACAAAGGAGGCTGCTCACTTGTACCGTGCTTGCTTTCCGGTGCTTCTGCCTCTGATTTTCTCAGCAGTGACTTGAAAGCAGGGCCGTTTTGTTTGATGCTTATACTCAAGATTTGGGGATTCTCAATTCATAGCTGCAATCTTGCACTCAAATACTGTTATGGTTTAGATCTGTAACCATGAGGCAGGCTTCTGGAAGGTGCTGGAGTCGTGGAGATGCTACAGTCATCAATGAATTAATCTAGTGCGGAGGTCACTGCTGAATGTGCCATTGGAAGGTGGGGCCAGTTCGAAGGGGATCCTGAAGGTGTAATGTGGAAGGGTATGTTCATGCCCTTGGCGCTTTCTTCCTCTCTGCTTTCTGGTTGTTGTGGAGTGAACAGTATTCCTCTGCCATGCCTTTCTATGATTCTTTCTTTTTTTTTTTTTTTTTTTTGCCTTCACGCCAGCCAACAAGCATGGCCTAAACTGTCATCTAAAATCTATGGGCCAAAATAAACTCCTCCTTTAAAAAAATCAACTTCTGAAATTATGCTAATAAATGAGCTAGAAATAACTTTGGAAAAATATAAATGATTTCCAAGAGTAATATCAAAATATCTGAGGTCAGTGGTTGTCATTTTCTTGAGAATACAGTTAATCCATTGGTGTCCCTGAGGGATTGTGTTCAAGATAACTCTCACTCCTCTTGGATATCAAAATCCACAGATATCCAAGTCCCTTTGATAAAATAGCATAGTACTTGTATAAACCTACACACATCCTTCTCTGGAAATCAAATTGTCTTTAGATGACTTATCATGATACAATGGACATCATATATTAATAGTTGCTATACTGAATTATCTAGGGAAGGATAACGAGAAAAGAACTACTCATTCATTACAATTTTTCTGCATATTTTTGAGCTGCAGCTGGTTGAATCTGTGAAGGGATAATTTGCAAATGCAAAGGGCCAACTACACTCAAGCTGTTGTTCACCAGCCTCATTTTGGAAACAGATGCTGCAGAGCTCTCTCTGCCCAGTCCTCTCACATAACCAGTGCCTCACCCGGCTGAAGTGTGGCTCTCACCCCCAACGGGCTTTTCTTCTTGCCAGACCTCCTGCTTTCTCAACAACCGGCTCTCAAATTTCTGTAGAAGAGGGGAAGTGGGTCACATGGAGAGTGCACACTGGGAGTGAACCAGCCCTGCACTCGCAAGTGGAAGGGAAGAGCTGTGTCGATTCCGTTTTCCTTACTCTTTTCTGTTTTTTTTTTTTTTTTTTAATGCTTTAGTAGCTCTCCACACTGACTCATGCATGGGCTTGTGTCTTAAATAAACTCTACCAGAGCCAGCAGAGGCCTAAAGATACTTTAGTTCTACCCCGAAAAGAGAGTGACACTCCCAAAGCACTCAGTAAATTAGTATGAGACCCAGGGCCAGAACTCAGGGTCCCATTCTTGTAGAAAGTTGAACTATTCGCTTTCAATAACAAGAGCCAGTTTCCCAGAGTTACACTGCGTGGTATGTCCAAGATCAATTTTTGTCCAGAAACAAATAAGACAACTATACTGTTTCCACACAGAAGTTTATAAAATTCAAACAGCACACTATTGTAAGAATCAGTCTACATCACTAAAGCAAACTACATGAGTTCTTTGGTTTCAAAAATAAGGTTGGAGAGTGTTACAGAAGCAGCAGCACTGTTGCCTAGACCAGAGATCTTCAATCTTGGAGCAGGACCATTTACATGTGAGGCCATCCTGTGTGCTGCAGGATGTGTACCAGCATTTCTGGCCTCCATTCGTTAGATACTGGTAGCATCTCCTCCTGTCCAATCATGACAGCCAACAGCGTCTCTTACCTGGAGGCATGCTATGCACTTCTGTAATCTCAGCACTCTGGGAGGCTGAAGCAGGGTAATCACAAGTTTGAGCCCAGCCTGGACAATTTAGCAACATAATTAGACCCTGACTCAAGATAAAAACCGAAAAAAAAAAAAAAGGGCTGGGGATGGAGTTCAGTGTGGAGGCCCTGGGTTCAATCTCCAATACCACAAAAATAAAGAAACAAAAAGTGGCTCTAGGTAAGAACCACTGATCTCGGATAGTGGACCATTTGTGGGTCACTATAAAGCACCCATCAAGAAAAAAAAGTGCTCACAGTACAGATTTATAGCCAAATAATATGGAAATCTCAGAGTCAAGGTACTGGTTTCACACTTTTCTATTTCCTACCTAAGCCACCTGAGTGGCCAGAGCTCAGGAGAGCGTACAGACAGGATGCTCTGCCAAATATCTGGGCACACAAAATCCAGTGAAATTGAAACACCGAATTAAGTATCAAGAGGCCTTAAGATTTTCTTTGTCGTGATGGATAACCTTCCAGTGATTCTACACTGAATTCTGAGTAAAGGATGTTTGAGCTGACAAGATTACTCCAAATATTCAGCTTCTTTTCAATTAGTTTCACTAGGATAGACTTCACTGAGGGCTGTAAGTCCAACCATTTGTGGAGCTGAACTCAGGGGGTCCTGAAAATTCAATCATTGAATTTCCTGAAACGAGAACCAGCCCCAGAATATGATGAAGGGGTCTTGTAGAGACCCCTGTATGTGGGAGCTGGGTGTCTCTCGTCAAAGCGAGGAAGGCTCGGGGATGATGATGGTGCAACTGTGCGGTTGTCTCTCAGAGAAGGAGAGCAGCCGGACTGATATTTAGAGAGCAGAGGATAGTGCTGCAAAGGCAGCAGTAGCAAGGTTCTGCAGGAGATGGATGTGACCACGCAGCAGACTGTGGCCTGCACAGAGTATCATGTGATGACTGAGCGGATGACTCCCAACTAAACCAGCAGGGCTTTGGACCCATTTGGTGGCAGCACCAGCTGCATGAGAGTAGGAGCAAAATTCTTGGCAGACTGGATCTAAAGGGAGTTGAAAGCACCCAACAGGCCTTCGGCTTCCCTTGTGTTTGGGGGTGCAAGTCTCCGAACTTTGCCCTCCCCTTCCATTTATAAAGTAGGAAATGGATAATAAATCCGAAACAGGAAATCGAAGAGTCAGACAAAAGGATAGAAAAGGTGGGAGGCTTTGAAATGCAAATATGGAAAAGGAGACCCAGTTCAGGAATTTTGGGGTGTTCTTAGCCACAACCTATAAGGGACAGACTACAGGCGGAAAGGTTAGCAGCCTAGTTCTTGCAATAGATAACTAACCCCAGAGACTGTCAAAGTCATCTTTTGGTCTCGGGAAGAGAAAAACTAATTATGTAAATTCTTTAATTAATAAGGAGTGTTAATTCTTTAGGGCATAAGAC